>JAQNCA010000007.1:7818155-7828822 GCA_029783725.1 Acanthurus tractus | reverse complement strand
TTTTATCTACAGTTTCAGCTTTTCATCTATTCTATTTAACTTAAACCAAAAAAAATATTGTGTTATATATTGCTAACTGTTTCACTTGTTTATCTGTTACATTTTGCTAACTGTTTTAGCCTTTTATACATTATATATACCTTAATGTTTTAACTGCTAATCCATTGTTTGCCTACCTCTTTTAACAGTTTATTCATGTTTCACTGTTTTAGCTTTTAACTATTATATTTATCCAACTTTTTAAAATTAAAACTCTTATATTGGGCCAAGCTTTCTGTTGTTTATCTGTTACATTTAGTTGTTTTAACTGTTTATCCATCATGTTTAGCTAACTGTATTTACTGTTTATCCCCAACATTAAGTTTACTATTTTAACAGTTTCTGTTATGTTTACCTCAATATTTCCCTGTTTGTACCTTATATTTAGCTAATTATTTCAACAGTTTATCCATCAGGCTACTTTTAGCAGTTTAAACTGTTTCTTTGTTACTTTGAGGTAAAAAAAAAATGATCGGCTTCACATCAGTTTGTAACATTTTTTCCTCCTTAACACAAATGTGATGTATTTTGTTTGATAAAACAATATTTTCTGTTTTTACATATCAGCTCTACACACCTCTGCCTGCAACAGCAGACTTGTAAACTTGTGTAACTGTTGTGTACTATACGTGTCTGTTCATAAGGTCTTTGTACGTTCCCGCATGTGTGTGTTAATGTGTGCCTACCCACGGCTTTAACCACTACCTCAACCTCTAGTGCATCGGCCCGTAGCCTCATTAATAACCCCTGCGTTTGCTGAATGGGGCTGTGGCGATCTATTGCGGTCTATTGCAGCGTTGTTTTTGTTTGGCCCTGGTCACAGTGATTCCTGGGAGATGGCAGCATCATAAATCCACAGCTTATTCATGGAGCTAACCTGACCTTTACAGCAACACCAAGAACAGAGGGGGAGGCAGAGAGAGAAATGGAAGCCAAGAGAGAATAGTAGAAAAGGCCAGGGAATAGATAGAAAAAAGGGGGAGAGTGAGAGGTGTGGGGGTTTTAAGGTAGAGCTGAGGGTATGAGAATGATAAGAAGAGGAAGAGGAGATATAAGAGGAGGGGAAGGTGTTGAAAGAGTAAAGCACAGTGAAGCACAGTGGAGGAATGAAGAAAAGACACGGGCAGCTGGTGGAGATGTGAATGATGGAAAGAGAGAAAAGGAAATTTAGCGGAGAATGGAGGAGTGAAAAGAGAGTCAACGGATGGAGATGGACAGACTGAGAGGTTATTATGGGATGAAAGCAATCAATGAGTGTGAAGTGACTGGGAGTCGGAGAATTGTACGCCTGCATGTGTGCATTATTCGTGTGTGTGTGTGTCGAGTGTGTGTCAGTCAATGGAGCCCATCTCTTATGGACCTCCATCACCTGGTGAGTCTCTAATAAAGTCTCCATGTTGGGGGTTTCGTTTGCCCTCAGATGGCACGGCGTCTCTCTACATGAGCTGTCTAACACCTGACCAACAAAAGTAAAATGTGCTTTGAGAGTAGCTGTGGTACTCATGTGTAGCTGTGCTGTATGGTTGTGTTTGCTTGAGTCTGTACCATTTTCTTTTGTTTTTTTGTTTTTTTGTGGTGCAGATTTCTCAACAAGATAAAAGGGAGAAAGAAAAATATAATATGACAGTGGTGATTATTGTCCTCATCAGTTCATTTGTTCTTTTTAAGTCTTGTCACATATTTATTTCTCAGATCAAGTAAAGTTTATTTAAATAGTCAAAATTTTAAAAAAGCTAAATTCTCCCTGTAGCTACACAAAACAGTCCGTCCCTTAAGTGTACAATAAATAATTTTTGAGGGCACGCAGTTAAAGCAGTTTAAACAAAAGATACAGTTTGATATTATTAAAGTAGCATGAGATCATTAATTATTGGGATTTTTTATTTTTTTAGTTAAAAAGCCACCATTGCAGATGAAACCTATATGACTGACTCAGGCATAAATGTTCCTGCACAAGGTAAAGCATTGAAGTTTTGAAGTTGAAGTTTTATACATTAATTTTTGTATAAAACTTTAAACTACATTTAGTCGGCTTCCTTCCCAACTATCTGACAGATGATACTTTAGAAGTTACCTTGATAAAATTAAGGACTTTTCTGAGTTTGAACTAGACTAACTATAACTATAAAATATATAATCCAAACATTCATTTTTAGACATTTTAATACTGAAAGGTTACATATTGAAAGTTACAGATCCAACTTTTTTCAAATTGCTTATCAATCGATGGAGTTGTTGATGAAGACGTCTTCGTGTGATTGAAAGCTCAGAATATTGATGTTACAGGATTGTTTTATCAATATTTAGGCTACAACGTTTCGTGTGTTTCAGGAAAAGTGTAAAAGTTTCCAAAGTGCAGACTAGATGTTAAAGTAATAATTTTATTATTTTCTCATATACTTAAATATACTGTATCAGAGGTTGATAAACGACCTATTTAAAAGGTAAATATGATATGCAAATGTGGTTGAGTTTATGCAAGCACAAATAAAGATTCATTAAAATGTATGAATGCCCCAGAAGACTGTATAAGGTGAAACACACTAAATATTTTTGCAAAGATGCTGCACACCTTCAATTTTAATGTTGTTTCAACCCTGTTATATAGTTATTTTCAGTTATGGTTTCTAACTCAGCTGCTCTAAAATCCAAATTAAAAGCCACCCTATCTTCTTTTTCATTTTATTACTTTCCTCAACTGCATTTTTTCCTTTTTCACAATAAACTGACTTGTAGTTGCATTGATTTTGTATTTCTTTTCTGTTATTGTCATTTGTTAATTTTTGTCTTTGTTAATCTTTTTTCTTCATTGCGCTTGTTGTCAAGGAATTTCTTTTACTTTTCTAAACACTACTTCACTGAAATTGCTAAAGCTTGTGTATTTAATCATTTAATTTCAAGCCTGGGTATGAGCTGAATACCTAAACTGTAAAACAATTTTTCACATAACTTTGAAAAGTTGCACAGAAAAAATTCAAAAAAGTCTTAAAATATTTGACTTAAATACGCCACTGGAACCTGTTTTTGACATAAATACACTAAACAATCCGAACATAAACCAACCCTGT
Source organism: Acanthurus tractus (assembly GCA_029783725.1). NCBI lineage: Eukaryota > Metazoa > Chordata > Actinopteri > Acanthuriformes > Acanthuridae > Acanthurus > Acanthurus tractus. The sequence continues at coordinate 7,825,715 of JAQNCA010000007.1, read as the reverse complement.
AACTGTGTTGCATTATTGTACAGTTAATGATATGCTAACCATTTGTGTCTAATTGCTTTGGCAGTATTGTTTATGAGCGTCCATTTGAATTGAACTCATTAAGCTGAATTGCAATGATAGAGGTTGATTTGTGAGCTCGCAGCCTGGCGGACTGATGATTCTATTTGTACGAAAAACGGCTCTCCTCATTGGTATTCTGCACCTGTCCACCACACAGACCCATCGTAGATCCAACAAGTTCAAAAAAATAAAAAAAATTGGACCATTAAGAGGCAATGACTCCACTGTTAGAAGAAAGCCACACATACACACACTGTCTCCGGCTTTCCAAAGATGAAACGGCACTGCGTACAGTAAGCCAATTAGCTACTACACCATTATGTTCAATATCAAGTTAGCCAAGTCATTAAGTGGTCTGTGCAGTAAATGTGTGGACACGACTGTTGGTCGTTAACCAGGAGAATAGAGTCCAATGTTTGTTTTCAAAATATGTTTATGGAGAAACACCCCGGTTTGGTTTGAGGATTATTTTTCTCCCAGGCTGTTGTCTCGGGGATCTGGCTGTAATTTCAGCAAAATTAAACGATTTTTGAAACTCAAATGAAATCCCAACAGACTGCCAGGAAAAAATCAATGGGATGGTTGGGGGCTGTGGTAAGGCAGAAAATGCACAAACACACTCCCACATGCGCAGACACCACATATCCTCAAGCACGTAAAAGCATGTACACACACACACACGCGCAGAGAAAAACATAAAACACCAAGGTTTAAAAATACTGAAGGAACCTAAAGTCTGTTTTGAATCTGAAGGATTTTCTTTTCTCTACATTCATTTTGTTGAGAAACTTTGTTCTTTTCCTTCTTTATTTAGACAGAGTGCACTATAGGTTATATGTGAAATAATTAATTCCCTCTTTAAAAATACACTATTTTTGCACGTATTAAGTCATCGATCACAAGGACCTTTATCATTTTCAAGGATATAAGTTATATTCAGGAGGAGCTACAGTCCTTCACAGTGCAGTTTTTTACAGTTTCTTTTTCTTTTTCTTTTCTTTTTTATATGATGCCAAGCATTTTACCTTAACTGTGATGACCCTGTATGTTCTTTCCTTTGTGTGTCTCTTCTGTTATTGTCAAAAATATTAACATAAAGTTAGAGGTTCAATTTAAAGTTCAATTTTCAAACTACAACGCACACATTTTTCAGTCCCTCCTTTATCCTTCCACATCAATAAGTTTAATCAACTTAGTTATTTAGTGAAAAACACAATGTGCTGATTAACATTTTGGAAAATACTCTTATTTGATATTTAGACATGTCTGTGCATTAAATAGCCAATACTGCTGCAGCGAGGTGGTGATTTGCAAACAGCAAAACAACCACAGTTCACCTACCAGAGCCTCTTGAGCTCTGCAACTAACACAGTTTGTGATCAAAAACAACTTTTCTAATAAAAGTTATTTCTTGCTGACCTTACACTTCTGTATAAAGGGTCTCTGGCTACTGTTGCATGGTGAAAGCACTGCGATTACAGGAATTAAGGAAGTTACAGCATCAGGATTAGCAAAGAGCTTGTGATATGACATAACTCAATCTCACACCCCTCACGGTTGTTTTTAAATAAGTGTGTCCAGTATAGACACCCATTATACAGCCTCTCAGGCTAATAAGTGAGCTGTTGAGCTTTTGTTAAGTACATTTTGGGACTTTAAACAAGGTCAGCCTTACTGCTCACCTCTACTTCTGGTCTTTTTGCAAAGCTAAGCTAACTACCTTCTGGGTCAAGCGCAGTATGTACAAACTTGAGAGTGGCATTATTCTTTTTATCTAAGTCATGAAGAAGCAAAAAATTACACTTACTGAAATGAGGAACTGTTCCATTTAAATGAACGTACTGTGGCTTTCAGTATATTTCTGTTTTCAAGTGACCTCTTGTCTATCATCAGCAAGTTTGGAAGCAGCGTCGATTAGGCTGCCAGGGCATCAGAGTTGCTTGTCAAATAGTCAAAAGTCTCTAAAACCCCCTTTTAAAATTAGACTGGGGAGGCTTGTCTGACCAGTCTGTAGCCTCATTTTCTGCAACTGACATTTTGACATTCATAAACACTCCACACCCTGATCGGTCAGCTGGTTGGAGGTGAGCGAGGAGCTTCTCTTTCTGACCATCTTTCTTTTTCTTCTTCACACAACTATTTTGTCATTTTCCATTTGAAGAACTGGGTGCATGTGGTGCAAACCATTTCTGATGAAGCCTTAACCAGAGTGCAACCATCAGTCTGCAATACTTCTTACCGGAGCAGTCTGGAAGATTGGACATATTTGGTTTTGCTGCTGGAGACCATAATACATGTCACAACTTTCTTTCTCCTATTTACTCTTCTGCAAGTATTTTAGGTGCACACTCAACCAATATAAATAATTTTCTTAAGGGTCCCAAACAGTTTGCCCTTCTATTCAGGTTTAAACTCTCTGTCTAATCATATCCTCCAAGTCATGGTATGCTGTGATTAAAGTTTTCCAGATCAGAAAGTGGCTATTTAGACCATAATAGCTCTTTAAATGGCGTTTGAGTTGATCATGCTGAGGCCTCTCCGGGGTGAAGTCGTCTCATTAAGGGGACTGCTGACCTCCTCTCACCCCTCAGACGCATCAATAAGTTTTCATTGTTTTCTTTCTCACCACCTTTTTGCAACCATGTCTCTCTTTTTGGTTTATTTTTCTTTTTTCCCACTGATTTTTCAGGTACCCCCTCCTCCCCTCTCCTCACCCAGCCTCCTGTTTTCTTTTTTTTTGTCCTATGTGAATCCCTGTCTGCTTCTCCTCTCTTTCCTGTCCTCTCCGTTTTCCCCCAGTCCTCCTCCTTTCCTGTCATCTCTCCCCTTTCCTCCACATAACTTCATAACTCCCTTTTTCCCCTTCCGTCTTCGCTCCCTCTCCTCCGTCTCTTCAAAGTCATCTCAGTCTTTGCTGTCATTGCGCGGAGAATTACACATCGCTCAAAGCGGTAACATCTGACAAAACGCTGTTCACTGACATTGTCGGTAGCAACACATGGAGTGATAGAGAAAGTTCACTCAAGCAGCCATCCTGTTATCCCGCCAGACGCACACACAAACTGTACCTACACTTTTGACAGTTGTAGATACATCTAATTTACCTTGTAGTGGCCTCCCGAAGGGACAGCGACAACTGAACAGTTCGTAACTCAAAATAACAAACACAAGTGAACGTGCAATGCATCACACACGCTTCCCTTCCTCTTTCTCCCTCCCACCCTGCATTAAGTGCGTTCGAGTGGCTGGTTGCAGTAGCAGTGTTATGCTTTTATCGCAGTAATTTGCAGCCATACATCAGAGTGACAGTGGCCGGGCAGTACAGTGTGCCGGCATGCTCCCAGACACCATGCACACTCTCTACTGACACACGCCAAGGGCAGCCAGATAATATAGACGTATGAATAAAACAACACAACTTTGATGCAGCAGATCACGATGCCTCCCTCATTCGGTGAGACACAGAAATGAGGGATACTGTTCATTTATGGCAGCGAGGACGAGATAAGGGATGCAAGGGATAAGTGATGCACTGGTCATGGCTGGACTTCAATCAGGAGAGTTTCACTGGAAATATACAGCGTGCTATTTATGCAGCGGCTCACATCTGCATTCAAAGGGAAATGCCAAGGGGGCTGTGGGGGGCTGCAGAGAGAGAGAGAGAGAGTAGGATGGTGATACAGAGGGATGGAGAAGAGGATGAGAGGGATAAAATGTCATAGCTGGGGTTGATAGACGGGGAAGGTCCATCCACTCCATCTCTGAGTATATGGAGGGATTGAGATGAAGGGGAAGTGAGGGGATGAAAGAGGAGCAAAGAGATAGCCGCGAGGTAGAGGAGGGCTGTACTAGAGAGAGAGTGTGAGCGGTGGGAGTAACAGGACCGGACAGTGAAAAAAAAAAAAAAAAAAAAAAATGGGGGAAAGCCGAGGGATTAGTGCGGCAAAGAAATGAGGGGAGAAGTTATAATAGTCTGTCGGTACAGAGGAAATAGAGAGAAAAATGTGCAGGTTGATGAAGGTGAAGAGGTACAGGTGGATTTGAATAGCAGTCTGGGGAGACGGAGGATGAGAGGACAGCAGAGAGAGAGAGACAGAGACAGAGGAGAGGAGAGGATAGTTAAAGGTTAAGAGGGATTTTGTTAGATCTGTTTTTTTTTTTTTATTCCATCCTGACTGATTTTTAATGGGGTCTTAAAGTTGCCATGAGGTTACCTAGGCAACTAAAATAAGGTGTTGGACTGGTGGTGGGACATTGTTATCTGTGCAGAAAAAAAGGGGACGGAGGAATTATCCTGCTCTGACTGTGAAAGAGTGTGTGCCTTTGTGTGTGTACGTGCAACGTCTGTGTGTGTGTTTGCAGATGCGTGCAGGTGTGTGGCTTGTTTGCGTGTCTGCGTATACACTGTGTATGTTGCGCAAGTGTGTGTGTGTGTGGGAGGTGGGTAGCAGGGGGTGTGTAATGGCAGGTGTGAGTGCTCCAGTATGTATCAGTGTACTGTGCGTGTGTGTGTGGTTTCTGTTTTAAAAAAAATCATGAGTGGTGAGGGAGTGTATGTTGAGAGTTATTCATTTTTAGATGTACTCAGACAGAAAGTGTTTGTTCTTATTCCCTCCATACATCTTCATGCTAGCTGTAGGCTAATTAGCAAAGGTTACACCAGCTATGTTTAGAGGGATATTTTGGGCGCTGTGTGTTTATGTTAAACTTAGCATTTGATGGACCTGTGAACCAAAAACACCAATTATTTTCCTCCCACTCTTCTTTCTTTTCCTTTACGTATGAAGCGAATATAAAAGTCTTCAAGTTAATATTCAAATTTCATATCGACTTGTATTTTCTACGACTGGTTTCACACAACACAGTCACCTCTAAGAATTTATATTTTTTTAAAGGGTAATTCCCATTTATTCACAACTCGGTCATCATTTTTAAAGTACTGCGCAGCAAGATACACAAGCTGTCAGACACCCTGTTAACAAGGAGAAAAACCCAGAGTGAATTTGTGTAAAATGCCGGTAAAATCCCCCATTACACAAGAAAATTGTAGAGTTGCACAACTGTGGCGAGAACAGTGTCCCAAAGATGAGTCAGAATGTTTGCAAAGGACAGTTTTAGTAATAATGTAAGTTTGCACAGGTTTTGTTTTCACTGCTCAGTGTTAACTGAGACCAGAATCTTTGTTTGTTTCCACCAGACTATCTGTAAATAGTCTGACAATGTGTCTTATCCCCTGCTTAGATTTCCCAGATTTTAGTAAATACATAAGTAAATACAATTTGATTACTACTGCTAAGAGTGAAGTCCAAAACTCCAAAAAAAATCAAGACCTTAGTTGCAATAAATTGAAAATATCCTTTAAGGAAAGCAGCAGCCTTGTGAGTGCAGAAGTTCTAGCAGCAATGTGTTTTGTTTTGATGTACCTGTTCCCACTATGTGCCATGTACTGGCTGACTGGTGCATGCTCGTGTGTTTCCCTGTGTGTGCATGGAATGTGCCTTGTTTGCTATTGTATCGGTGTATAAGCCTTTCTGGCGTGCATGCGTGGAATACACCGGTTCTTGTGTATGTATGTGTGTGTGTGTGTGTCTGCCAATGAATCTGTCTGTACATGTAGCTGTGCTTGCACTATACGGCAGAGTGTGAATCATCTGAAGCAGTGGAGCCATAAAGCCCAGAGCTGTTAGGCAGGATGGCTCCGAGAATGATCACAGGGAGGCTGTGCTTCTATTTCCCAGGCAGCCATCAATGTGGGAGGCAGAGGAGCTGCTGTCGCCGTGTTCGCAGGGACCTGAGGGTTAGCCAGTATATACTGTAGTCACGCCTGACAGCACAGCCAATGGCCATAACGTCAGCGACAATGATTGAACACATGAAATATGTGCTCTTTGTCCGTGGTATTGGACAGGGTGGAGGTTAGCGGTAGGGTCAGGGTAAGGGTTAAGGCAAGAGGAAAATTGCCTGTTTGAAAAGAAAGCCTGCCCCCTCTGGCTCTGCCCTCCATCTTTTATTAGTCAGTGTTGAGAGCTCGCCTCAGTGACAAACAAGATATTTGTCAGATTTGATTTCCTCTCTGCCGCAGAACTTTGCTGGTTACTCCAACAGAACACTGTAATATGAAGACATTAATAATGCATCAGCATCCACTGCCAGGGCGGATCTATATAATTGCACCAGACAAAACATTCTTCTGATACTCACTAACGCAGCATAATTTTGAATAATAAGATACACTCATTTGGTGTAGTTGGGATCAAACCCCTTTTAGGAAGAGATAAACTGGTTACTGGTGAGGTAAAGCTGACTTTTTCTTCATTTTAACCCCCAAAAATTATGAATTTTTTATTGCTCGCATGCTGATTAATGAAAAGAGAGGCTGGACAGCAAGAGAAACACAAAGCAGATGCGTGGCTTTAGCCCATTTGGATGGATCAAAGGGGAAAAACATTACACATCACACTCTGTATTTTTTGCCCTTCAGCTGTAGTCTGCTTCTCTCTGTTTAGACTTCTCCATTTTAACCATTCTTCAGTTTTACTCTCCATCAATAATCATTCAGTTCCAATGTTTACAGTGCACCAAAAGGCACCCACAGCCGCTATTAGAATATAGATGCGGTCATTGTTTTGCATGTTCGCACCATTTATTTTAGTTATATGACATTTTGTGACAAGTGTGGGTTTTTGTCATTTACCTTCTGATTCAGCTGGAGAGACTAAATGGACGCTCTGCGGAATATTCAGCGAGAAATAACAACATTATTATTGTTAAGTGTTTCATAAGTAGTTTTGCAGGCAAGCACATCCATCAGAGCTCCGGGGGAGGGTGGGTGGGTGGAGGCGGGAAGGGGGATGCGGGAACCTGGTACGAGGGGGCTGCACGGTTGTTTGGTGGTTGTCACTGCCTTTATCTGACTGCTGATGACTGGAGATATCAGGGCAGGATACAGAAGCACAATAGTGCCATCAACAGGTGCAGGAGGGCAGTGCTGCTCACTGACAGGCTCTGACTGTTCGACGGGGCGATATTCACCGTGCTCTTTTGGGGTGTAATGGTGAAGATTTATCAGAAACATGATCAGGTCGTAAAGTGAAATATGCCATCGTCTCTACAGAGTCTGGCGAAGGATATATATGAGGCTCGGGGATTAAGGTGAAGATGAGGCTGGCCTGAGTCCAACCTATTCTCTGCCAAGGTTAGACTATCCTCTGGCCTTTAAAACCCTGTCAGCTATGCTCCCTCACATTCACACACTCACACACACACACACATATATACATGCATATATATACACACACACATGCACACACTTTTGCTGCATCCTGCCCAAAAGCAAGGTCAAGGTCAGAACACACTTTACAGTCGCCGCCCAAATTCCTCCCCCATCACCTCACATACTTTACCTGCACTTAGTCACACACATACTCACACACACACACACATATATACATGCATATATATACACACACACATGCACACACTTTTGCTGCATCCTGCCCA
>JAQNCA010000007.1:7792449-7807453 GCA_029783725.1 Acanthurus tractus | reverse complement strand
TGTGTGTGTGTGTGTGTGTGTTTTTATCCTGCGAGAATACACTGGCTCACCGAGCAGAGACATTTTTAACTTCAGTAATCAATATGAGTGGGTGCATGTATACGTACTGTGTGTGTTTGTGTGAGTGTGTTTGTGTGTGTGTGCGTGTGTGTGTGTTACACTGATGAATGGCCCGGCTCTTAATGTTCTCAACCACTCTGTGGACTAACTAGACTATTTAATCACCCTCACTCATCCCCCGCCTCCTCCACCTCCTCCGCCTCTTTTCTCTCTGTTTCTGTTTCTCTGCCAAAGCCGAGTGTACTCCTAAGGTTAGGAAACACTTATTGTACAATACATTACCTCTGCCTGTGTGTGCGTGTGCGTGCATGTGTGTATGACAGAGAGTGTGTGAGCATTAGCACTGCATCAGTCAGTGTCCAGCCTGCTGGCTCGTACACCTGTCGGCTCATTATATAGCATGGGAACAGATAGAGGTGGCACACAGAGCATAAATCTAACACACACACACACACACACACACACACATACACACATGCTGCACACAAACGAGCTTACACACAACCTTGTGGCAACTTATGCTCACTCGCTAACTTTAACTTAACTTCCCCTCCGTCACCGCTAATTGCCCAACTGCAGCCATTACCTTAACTTTCACGTTTAACTGTGACACTTAAAATAACCCTTTTCCTAATGAGGTTCACTATGGGCTGCTCACAAATTACTCTTTTACAGAGACCTTATAAGAAAGTGTGCATAGATAGCTCACACACACACACACACACCTTAAGGACTGGACCTGCAGTCTACCTGTAACTGGAGGTGGGTGTTGGCACGCGAGACACCTGCTTTGTGGCGTGTGCGGTGCGAGCGTGCACATGTACAGGTGTGTGTGTGTGTGTGTGTGTGTGTGTGTGTGTGTGTGTGTAAGGCAGTAATGAGCGCTGGGCTGTGGGATGCCCAAAGGCAAGGTTCCCTAACAGGGTCAGACTCAAGGACGTCTGGCACCGATCCACGCGCCCACCTACAGCACACACACACACACACACACACACACACACACACACACACACACACAGAAAACATATTGGACTGGCAGACCACAAGCTGATCCAGAGCAATTTAACAATGTGAGGAAACACATGCTTTTGTGTACATCACACCCACACGACATGTTTTCTTTCATTTTGGTCTGTCTCTTTTTTTTGTACACACACACACACACACACACACTCGCACACAAAGTGAAACACCCTCTATCCGTCCCCAAACGAACGTGAGATTCACGCTTCACTAGCAAAGACTCTCAGAGTGTAGGTTATTAATGAGAGCATGTCCTAACAACATTACAGAGCTACTGCCCCATGGAGGAGAGAGAGGAGAGGAGAGGAGGAGGAGAGCAGGGAGAAGAGGAGGAGGCAGGTGAGGAGGAGAGAAAGGTGTAGAGGAGAGGAGAAAACAAAGTAGAGAAGAGAGGAGAAGAGTGATGAGTAAAATATAAGAGATGGTAAAAGAGGGGAAGATGGAGAAAAAGTAAAAACGAAAGATGTGAAAGTAGAGGAGAGAAGAAGAGAAAATGATGGGAAAGTTAGGAGGAGGAAAACAGATAGAAAAATGTAGTATGGAGACATAAAAGGACAGGGGGAAAAAAAGGAAGTAGAAAAGTATCCAGAGGGGAGAGAAAATATGTGAAAATGAGAAAAATAAGGGAAGAGAAAAAGAGGACAAAGAGAAGAATTAAGAAGAAGAAGTAAAGACACAAATGAAAAGGGAAGGGTGGAGGAGGAAAAACAGGAGAAGAGAAGAGAAATTAAATGAATGATAGCAGGGGGAGAAATGACAGAGGAGGATAAGACAAAAAGGAAAAAGGTTAATATAGAGGAAAAGACAACAGGAAAATGGTATGGAAAAGAAAAGAGAATGAAAAGAGAGAAGGAAAATGTATAGAGGAGAGAATGAAAAGAGATATGATTAAATTTGATTATGAGAGTACAAAAAAAGTTAGAAAAATGAGGACAGGAAAGACATGACGGAGGAGAAGAGGAGAAAATAGAGAGAACAAGAGAGGAGATGGGAGGAGACAAGAAGGGGAGAATAAATTGGGAGGTGGAGACTAAGAAAGGACAAAAGAGGTTGACATGAGGAAAGGAGAAATTAGGTAGGAGAGAAGGAAAGGAGGAGTGGAGAAAAGAGTCAAACATGAGGAGGAAAAGTGGTGGAGGAGAGAAAATGAGATAATGGTTCAAATAGAAGAGACGGAATAGAAGAGAAAACGAACCATTATAAGTTAAGAGAGCAGGAAATAAGAGAGGAAATTAAAAGAAGTGGAGAAAGGTGGATTAAGGTGAATTTAAAAGCGGAGAAAAATAAGGGAGATTAAGAAAGAAGGATGTGTGAGGAGGAAAAAGGAGCAAACAAGGAGGATGCTGAAGAGAAGAGACAGGGGCCTCGTGAGTTATTTGGACCCCCCCCCGCCCCCCCCCTCCCGTGGCATCACAGCGGCTATACTGGAAACGTCGTGATAGATCAACTGCGCACAGCTGACGAGACAGCGCCATCTTCTGACCGGTATTGGAAAAATTCTTCCACGGTGAAAACTACTAAGCTCTGCCGCCTCGTGTGTGTGTGTCCCCCCCCGCCCCCAACTCTTACCTACACACACACACACACGCACACACACACACTGCCATCCATAAACACCCTCCTCCCCGCTGCTTCACACTCAAACAATCTGCTGCTCGCGCTCATTTTTCACCCAACTCGCGCGTCATTATGGAGGCAACATGCGCCGTCACACAAACTGAGCGCAAAAACATATTTTGAATTGATAGCCAGCCTCGGTAGCCTTGCTGTGTGTGTGTGTGTGTGAGTGTGTGAGTGAGTGTGTGTGTGTTTGTACTGCTTGGCTATTATAGTGTAAGTGATCTGGGGAGCGTTATGGGAGCAGGGCGATAAGCCCGGTGTCACTGGCGTCTAATCATACTCCATGTTCCTTATCGGCTCCGGGCTCAGGAGACAGAATGAACTGTGGAGAGGGAGAAAGAGGGAGGAGGAAGAGGAGGAGGAGAGGAAGGAGAGGAGGGGATACGGTGGGAACCAGAGATGGAGGGAGAAAGGTTGGGTTGACAGAGAAGATGAGGGGGAGAAAAAAAAAAGTGAAGGATGAGGGAGGTGAGGAGGGGGAGTGGAGGACATGAGAGAGGAAGGAGAGGAGATTTAAGGGTCTGCTGCACTAAAAGCATATAAAGAACCGGTGCCAAGCCCCGTGTCCTGACTCACCTCACCTCCCACACTGCACGAACCCACCTAGTGTAAGAGGATCCGCAACTTCACGGCAACTCCTCCCCCCACCTGCGCGAGCGCACGTGTGACCATGTGGGCTGTGTGAGCGCACGGGCGCGCGTGTGTCGTGGGGGGGGGTTATCAGGGCTGTATCACGAGTGCTAAGGATGGGTGGTAATTGAATAATGACAGTAACGCCTCTGATGGATTACCTGTCATTGGTTCCTTCTCTCTCCCTCCATCACTGTCATCCCTCTCTTCTCCGCCGCTCTCGCCTCGCAACCTCCGGTCAGATTGTCTCCCGTCCGTGCCGTCACCCGTGCCAGCCGAGATGAAGACACCCACAAACACGCGGGATGACACGCCTGCACGGACGCATCCTCTAACAACACAAAATGCAAACATGCTTCCTCACAAACTTCTACTGACACTGAAAGTATGCAGACCCTTTACTTAAGTTTAAGATTTCTGCAGCAAAATGCAAAATGACTGTGTGATATTAAAATATATTCTGACTTAGGACGACGACTGATGCATTAAAATGTAAAAAATTAATCAATGACGGAAAATGTTTTCTGATTCATTACTAAGGCAAAAGTAGCAAGATTATCCTGCACTGATCAAGTAAAAGCACTGAGTTTAACAGTTTACAGGATCAGCAACAGTCACTGAAAGTGTCAAAAGTTAAAGCAGTTATTATGCAGATTGACTTACACCATGTTACAAGATTGTTTAAGTGTTGCATTTACTTCCAAGAGTCATTTTAGCTGTGTCATTTTAAAAGGAGCCTGTAAAATGTAAGTCTTTACATAGAAGGAATTGGACTGGATTTACAAAGACTCATTTCAAGTCAGACTTGATTCATATTCTGATTCTACCTACTCAGGAAATTAATGGGCACTTGAATCTGTAGCAGTGACTCATATTTTGCATTAGTCATGTGTTTAATTTGAAAAATCTGCAAATGTAAAAGCCAGATAAAAGTAAAAAGTATAATATTTCATTTCGAAATGCAGTGAAGTTGTAAAAGTTAATTGAAAAGTGCCTAAGAACAGTACTTAAGTTAATGCTTTATTATCACAGACTTTAATGTTGTAGCTGCCAAAAGATGCTACTTCTAATCATTTTAAGTACTGCTGGGTAAGTTAATTTATGATGCATCATTTTCATCATCATTCCCTCTTAAAATGCAGCATGGTAGAAATGTCGAGTGGTATATAATGGAAATAAGCCACAATGTATGAATGTTTCATAACAAGAGTGTGCAATTTGTTTATAATAACTTTATTTATGTATTTATATATTTTTTATAAATTTTTTGTAGCTGATTCATGCTTCATAGTTTTGTTCTCTTAATTTCAACCTTTGTCTGAGTCCTTGAACACAACTGTATGCACATTTTAGAGAGATTTGTCACATCTTGCTCTTTGCATTTATTTGACAACAATGGTGACGAGTTGCTTTGCATATTCAGACTCTATGTGCAAAATAGTGCATAAAAAGTGGTGCATGGTAATAGATCGTACAGAAATGCATCTGTTGTCTTTATATTAGTTTAGCTTAGTGGACTTCAGCCATTTTCGTAAAAATTAAGCATTTTTTACTTTTATGAAATGCCTAATGTCTTCAAAATGTGATAATTTTGTTCAGTCCTTTTACCAAAAATGTTGATTGTAAGTATGAAATACTTTCATACATCACTACTTCACTCATGTGAAATATCAGCACTTATTTTTTCTGTTTCATTTGTATTTACATGTATTTTTAATTTACCAGCTCATATTTGTTGCATTAGATTATTTCTGCAAATCTACTGGAGCTTGACTTTTATAATCCTGTATGGCTTCTTGATCCGTCTCCATCTTTTTTTTCCACTTATCTGTTTACATGCTGTTTGTTTAAGTGTAAAATTAAAACTAATAAATTATCACTTACTTCCCCTTCGGCTGACATTGACACGTTTCCTTCTCTTTCACACCTCAAGGTTGAGCGGCTTATATTAGAGCCTCGTTAGTTGTTTTTATTTGTGCGTTACAGCAAAATGGCCGGCAAGAGAGAGAGCTTAGGATTGAGAACGATTGCAGCACTCTGCTGCAATGCAGTTCAATCTACAGTATCTGCTGGCTGCTAAATGGTTGTCCTCCATCACAGACACTGACTTTCTCCACAGGATTAATGTTGGAAATGCAGTGCCAGCGGGGACATTTGGATCCGGTCTGAGCGCAGAGGTCTGTTTTTTTCTACACGGGGACCACCTATGATGATGCTCTGTCCCTGATTCACCTGTCTACCTGGGAGGTACCAGTCTGCACCTGAGTGAGCACCTGAGTCTCTGTATGCAGGTCTTTGTGTGTGTGAGCTCCCCCTTTTTTTTTTTTAAACTTCTCTTCCTTTTTTTCCTTCCTGTCCCCAGTGACCGAGGGGGGAAGCAAACAGCCTATTTCTGTGAGTGTGAGCCGGAGAAGGAGAGATGATAGCTTAGATAGATGATAAAGTAATTCATTTCCACACAGATATCGTGTAGCTGTTTCAGGATAATTAGAAGCCAGCGAGAAAAGGACGAGGGAGGATTATTTTCTTTATCATCATTCATTTAATTGGTTGAAAATAAAGAAGATTTGCAGGACTACACATTCAGGAAGAGTATTAACATTGAGCCTCAGAAGACTGTTGCACAGCAGTGGAAACAAACAGCACCAGTCGTACAAACAAGAGCTAAATAAGTGCAATAGATATGCATTCACCCTTCACAAATGAGGCACAAAATATTTTGCAGAAAGGGCTTTTTTTTTTTTAGAGATAAAATTCATGACTTTTTTATTTCAAAAGGGCCTGCAAAGACTTGCTGTTGCCCTGGCAAATAACTGTAAAATACTCATTTATTTGTATCTGTTGTGCTAGCTCTGTTTCATCAGGTTTCTTTCAGTATTATGAGGTCAAAAAGCACAGTTCAACAAGGAGTTTATCAGTTTATTGCCGGGCTCTGTTTTGCAGAATGTGGCAGAAAATAATAAAAGTCTAGACAACAAATAGAGCCCGGATTTTAGTCTAGTTATACATTTTACAGTACATGATTCTGTGGGTCAAGTCTGGAGCTGGTGATTTAACTTTAATTCTTTAATTAAAGTTCCTCAAACATGTCAGAAAAATTAGTTGCCTTATGGATTTTTTTAGTTTCATCATTTCAACATAGCAAATCATTTCAGTTATTCTCTGCTTCAAGGCATTTCCTTGATAATATCACACACTGCACTGGACTAATATCTGCTTTTAACACCAAACTTCAAACATCCTCCTGTTAGTAATGCTTTCCCTCTATCATTATCAACATCTGAGTACTGGTAGCAAAGTATAAATGATAAATTGTAAAAAGAAAACACAGAAAGAGTCCACATATTCCTTTATGTGTTGAAGCAGAGCAAACAAAGTAGGTTTTGGAAAGCACATGTTGGGAGCTTTTGGGTGTTACAAATGTTTTCACAGATGAGAAAATTATCGAAGCTTTTATAAAACAAAAAAAAAAAGACTCACTCGGGGGTCACTGGAGGCAACCCAAAGCTCTAATCCAGTTTCTGCTGACTGTATAGTGTAACAATACACAGTGAGCTGGCATAGCCGGGTCCACCATACCAGGCGTGAGAAAGCAGTGATCCAAAGTAAGCTATACAAGCCATGGGAAAGCAGCAATCCTATCAACAAACCAACACATAGGCACATAAACGTACACACACACACACACACACACACACAACTGCACACGCACACAGCTGCACACACATACTTCCTCTCACGAACACACAAACAGTACATTTTGCCAGACTTGCAATTAGGGAAATAATGGCTGTGGGAAAAAGTGTATACTCTCACATACTCCCATACCCACACACACACACACACACACACACACACACACACACACGCATACACACACACACATACAGTAACTGAGACTTTCTAAGCTCAAAGTTAATAGCACCCAGTTGTTCAGTGCCAGAGACAGACCCTGTTGGAGGAGGGAGGGGGGTGCATGGGTGGAACTGAAGCTCAGGCCTTAGTCCACACGAACGCTGGTATTTTTTAAGTTTATTCTCAAAATAATAACCGTCCACACAAGCAGTGTTTACCAAACCAACAGGTGTAGATATGACCTGAAACCTAAGGCCACACTGGCCAATCAGAAACCTAAATATAAAAAAGCTATTACCTGTCGGCTACCTGTAACTAGAAGTTTAAAACATTCTTACCCCAAAAATACGGTGGTGTTTTCAGAGGGTTGGATTATATAAAGACCTCCATCAAGTATTTTAAGCCACTGTCTCTTAATGTAGTAAAATGGTATATATGGATATGTAATTGTAATCATGTATAAGGTCATATCAGCAAAGTTAGCACCAGCACTACATCCATGCATGTAGAGAAAGGAAAAAAAAGATGCACAATCTGTCGTCACGAGCTGACAAAGCTGTTTTTTTCTGTCGACATGACAGAATTAATACCAGGGTATATTTTCATTTAGGCAAATCCATGTTCAGTGACCTTCAGTTGCCTTTGTGTGTGGACAAAAAAGCCAAAATGCCCAGAAAAAGCTATGTTTTAAAAAATACACATGTACGTATGGACGAGGCATTAGACTAATGCAACGAGAAGGACACGATCCCCCAGCAAACACACAGGGTAGGAACATTAACTTTGTCTGTGAGTGTAAATCAGCATTTGGGGAATAACTCCACTAAAATATTTATCAAAATGCTCGTTCTGAAATGCTTCAAAAAGAGGAATAACCTTGCGGTAACAATAACTACAACATCCATTAACCTGCACTTCTTTTATATGCAATTGCTTTCATTTCTATCCTATTCTTTCTTTCTATTTTACAGAGTCCTCTTTTTTAACTAAGCTTAATTTCAGGGACATTTTTTCTAAAGTTCTCCTTTATCGATTAGACCCTCTTAGTGATGTCCTACCCTGCCAGCCAGCACTCTAAAGGAAGCACTAGATTGCAGTAGGACGAGGACGTCGTAATAAGAAGAGAGGCAATGAAATGCAGGGAGAAGAAAACGTAAAACAAAAAAGCAAAACAAAAAGAATGGCAAGACGGAGGCAGAGGGACACAGATGGCGGGGAGGAAAGGCAGAGCGGGAGGACGGAGACAGAAGGATGGGGTGGAAGTTGATGTGCTGGATGTCTTCCTCCTGTTCATTCAGCAGAAGCCTGTTGGAGGGAAAACGCAATAATGAGAACAGCTGCAGTGCATACACACACACAGAGATAGACACACACACACACACACACACAACAGAGAACGCAATCCTCCTTAACCACCCGCTCTTCGTCAGAAAATCCACATAAACACACTTTTTACACACAGAAAAAACACACACACACACACACACACACACACACACACTGTCTTACCCTCACACTCGAAGGCCTGCAGCATGGTGGTGTAAGTGGGGCCCAGCCAAGAGGTGTAGCTACCCAGAACCCTCTGCAGGTGGTGGGTGGCATCACTGAAGAGCAGATCGGATGCGCCATAGCCTGCTGAGCTGAACAGGCTGAAGCCCTCGGTGGCGTTGCCAAACACATTCTGCAGGAGAGAGAGAGAGTGTGTGACAAAAACGCACAAGGGCTTGTATGGATGTGCGTTGGCGTGCTCTGCATACGTGTGTGTGTGTGTGTTTGTGTGTATGGTGTGTGTGTGAATAGCCAGGGGATCGGCACAGGATGTATCAGTCATCCTGGCGTCTCCCACACACAAACTAGGTAAGGAAGAAGGATGACAGTTTAGCAGGAACCTGCGCTCTGAGACGTGCTGATCGATAACAGAGACTCCACGGAGACAGATATAAACACACTTTTCTGCAGAATAACACACACACTCTCTCACACACACGCACACACACACACTGCTGATGTAATTTCAGCAGTCTGTTCCCACCTGTAAACGTTCCAGGTATTTCCAGACGCGACACTTATCCTCCATGCGCACCACCACGCCGTTAGTAGGGACGGCGGCCAGGTGACATCGCTCATACTGGTCTAAACCTGCTTCGGACCCATCTGGGCACAGCAGCTTCAGGTCCTCCAGCTCCATGTCCAGGGCCCAGGACTCCTGGTTCTTACCTGGGCAGGAGAGGAGGGAAGGTGGGTCAGATTTTGATTCAAACCTATTCAGAACTTCCACTTAAAAGATCATCATTAACAAGAATTAAAATAGAAGTTAAAGAGACAGTATGCAGCTTTTTAAAAAAGAAGAAAAAGCACAATATGAGTCAGTGGTAATTTAATAACAACTATAATACCTTTGATAAAAAACTGGAATCGGAATCAACTTTGGCTTATTTCTTTTTAACCAATTATGTCTTTCCTGAACCTAAACAAGTAGTTTTATTCACTAAACCCAAACAAAAGCTTGCCTAAGAAATTAAAAAAAAAACAAAGAAAAAATCCAATTTGGCCAAACAAATAAGAGGGAAAGTCAAGCGACCTTGAAGCTACTTCCTCCCTCCCCAGACAACAGCACAGACCTTCTGTGTTTTCTTGACCTCCGTTAATTGGTGCGACTCTGGACATTTCTGAACCATATGAGAAAGCATGCTTCGTTAAACAGCTACAGTGTTTGTGGAGCCGGTGTCAAACTGCACCTTCTCGGTTGTACCAGCAAAGTCTGTGTTGCGTGACTGCGATAATGATCACCATTAATTTTGGATGTTGCCCAGAGCGAAGGAGCAGATGCAGCAAACGGAGAATTAGGGCACTTCTTAGCTGGACAAAATGTCTGAACCGCTGTCCGTCCCCTCCTGTCTGATCGATGTGATCCTTTTCCTTCCTCACCTATTTTTTCTTTTAATCCGATTGTCCTGTCGTTTTTATCTTTGTCTCACAAACACACACATTTCATAACATTTCAGTGTTTTCTCTTTACTGTATTGCTGATTTCACTCACGGTAAAACCCTCTCATGAGAAACATTGTGAAACACTGACATCCTGTGTCTTGACAGGGACTAGCACTCCCTGCTGGCCTCGACTAACCTCACCCTAAAATCATGTCAATTATTAAATTATATCATTATATAAACAGTAGAAAAAAACAACACTGACCGTCCAGGTTGTCAAAGACCGTCGTGTGTTTCACAAAGGCCACGTCGCCCAGGTTCTCTGCCACACACCTGAATGGAAAACATCAAACACATGAATAATCAGCCACATTTAATCTATTAATGGATCAAAACCTCAGTAAAATGCAAATCAGCACGCTTGGGAATGTGTTATTTTAACAGCGTGTCTCCGGGGACCATAATTAAACTCCCTCTGTCGCCTATTGTTGCACTTTAAGAATTAAAAAGCAGCTCCTGTAGCACTTTTCTTCCCTTCTCAAACACACTTTACTTATAAGCCAAGGGCCTTTTTTTTTTTGTACTGAGCAGTGCTGCACTGCAACACAAAGTCATATACATGTGAATGAAATCATGTCATTTTGTCTAATTATAACATAGAGGCGAGAAATTGCAGCACACAGGAATTCATCCAAGGTGTTTGTTCTCCGTTATTACGATCTGTTTGAAGTCTGTTTGAACGAACCAGAGGAGTTTTTTGTCTTTTACGACCGCGTAATGTCACATTTCATGCCTTCTTCAGACCCCAACAAAATCTCTCCAGGGTCATTACACAGTCATCTCTGTGTTAGTACTATCATTACTGTTTTAGATTTTTTTTTTTTTTTTTTCCTGAGTTGGCAGCTCTAATTACTTCCTATTTTTCCTTTATGGAGACAGTAGGCTGAAATAGATCTAAAGTAATGGAGACACGGGAGCAGAGGTCGTAATAAGGAATCCACCTCTGGGTGCCATTAGTGTATTATTTCTCGTGTTATTACCTCAGCGCTCCCGCCTCTCCGTAGTGCCTCTCCCTGTGGTTGTTGGCACAGATGTGTCTGTCGTTCTCGTCTCCTATGCAGGCTTCGCACAGGTTCTTGGGGTTGTTGCCCCTGGGGTCGTGCTGGGGGTCCTTAATGCCCGGCACGCAGCTGTAACCAAAGAAGTTGCCGACGGCTGGTGAAAAAAAAAAAGAGACAAAGAATGAGTTAATTAAAAAAAGCCAACTTTTCCTGCACTCCCCCAGAGTTATAATGAATGATATAAATCTATTTAAGACGTGTAGTTTTAAAAAAGTGGTCATACTATAGTTAACCCTTTCAGTTAAAAGAATTATGAAATCTGTTTGAATAAACTTAACCAGGAACTACTTTATAATTAGTTAAAAGTTACAAACACTCTTTGGCTTCTGACTTGTGGAGATTTACTGCTTTTCTTTGTTTAATGTGATTAAATTTTCAGGGTTTTGGGTTGTTAGTTGGACAAAAAAAGCAATTCAAAGTTAGCAACTTGGGTTTAGAAAATTGAAACCACCATTTTAATTTTTTTCCCTAACATTTTCTAAAACGAGTGATTAATCTTTTGATTATAAAAATAAGGTAGCAGCAAATTTTGGAAAGCTATTTGGCTTTATTTTCTTATCGCAAACAAATCCCATAAAAATAAAAAGTGGTCCAACTCTAAATACTTTCTATTGCTACAACACATCCCGCCTGTGGCACTCAGTTCCAGAAAAAGCTATTAAAAACTGGAGTAAACATTGCTGTATTAACGATCCACCATTTGCAGGCACAGATTTGGTGCTCGAGTGAGTTTACAGTATCAGGATGGTGAATGTGAGATTGACTCAAAACAAACTGCTGTGGCCATTTTTTATCAAATTAAAGCAACGTGCCACTCAGGGCAACACCACGGTTCATTCATTTGTTTTTAATAGTTTCTGGAAAACAGGCAGGATTAAGATAAATCAAACTTGGGATCAAATTATTGTTGCCTTCAGTCATTTAATGGGACTGAAAGATAAACAGGATAAATGTGACTTGTCTTAATCTTTTTAAGTGTTTTATCTTCTTCGACTTGCTTCCTTCTATTTCTTGTGAAGAAATTTGAATCTTTTAGTGTGTCTGTTTGTTCATTTATACACCCCGCTCGCTCACTCACTCACACACACACACACACACACACACACACACACACACACCAATCTCACATTTATAAAGACAAATGCCCTGTTCTCTCACTGACTCTTCTCCTCTTACCTCCGGTTCTCTCCATCCCTTCACTCTTCATTCCACATCACTGCTTCTCCTCTTTGAACCTCTCATATAGCCTCCACACATCCACACACTTCACCACACACACACACACACACACACACACACACAGATATCCTGTCACTACCTTGAGTCCTGCTCTGTCTCACCTCGGGGGAAGTTGCACTGCTCCCCCACGCTGATCTGGGAAGTGTTGACCAGGTAGCCAATAGGAACCGTCCACCCCACAGTGGTGCGTATGCCTGGGTGACAGGAGCTGCGCTCGTGCATCTCCAGCAGGGACAAGTCGGAGGAGGAGCGACGTGCCATCGCCACCACATAGTAGTTAATACCATCTTTTTCTCGGTTTGGAGAAAAAGTGAAAAGGGAGAAAGCAAGTGGAGGATATTTCTTTAATCAGAGGAGATTTATAAAGTCAGAAATTCATTAGCAAAGAGACGAGACAAAGGATATTGTGGCCACACCCTGCATAAGTAAGGTGAAAGTACTTTTTGCAGCTGTTGCTGCAGCAGGACTCAAACCTGTGACTCACCCACTCTGTTGTGCGACTCTCCTGCAGCCAGCTCTAATCCGTGGCAGAAGCCAGCAGCATAGATGTCATCTGCAGACATGGTGGTTGCATCTGCTGTCCCATTCTAACAAAAACAACAAACACATTTATTTAGTCAGTGTCGGAAATCTTTTTTCAAAACTGTTTCGAATGGCAACCCAAGCTTGTTTTGTTTGTTATTTGCAGATAAAAATACTTTCATGGCAAATAATGACATGACAACCTTATAGACCTACTACTAGTATTACTAATGGTCGTTATTTATATTTATTAAAAAAACAAAATGTGGCCATGGAAGGAGGATAAAAAGTGGTTTGAAATAAAATTACCTACAAGAACTACTCAGGATCATGCATAATATTTCTGTCTACGCTCCAAATCCTCCCGTTTTTTGTGGAACTTGATAAAAATAGTCATTGTATCATATACAGACTGCACAATTCACTTTTCCATCCATATTTCTGCAGATACCTTGATTTTGTCCATGCAATCTCTGGCGTCCAGACCACGGACACATTGCAAAGTTCCTCTAATATTCCGAGCTGTGGCGTTCCCGGCCAAATCCAGGCACTTCTGCTCTTCAGCGTCAGACAGCACACACCAGGAAACTAAGCAAAGTTAAAAATTAAATGAAAATTACATGCAAATTCTCATGTTGAAAAGCACATACACTGAACCTGAAAATGTGTCATTTCTACACCCCCAAACTCCACCTTTTAAAACATCTCAAACATTACTTCAAACATGCGTTGAAATAAGAAATATTGTCCTGAACTGATGTGTTTTTGGATGTACCTGTGGTTTTGGGATTGGACACACAGCTCACAGACAAAAGAGGCAGAAGAAGGAGGAAAGCTACAGGCAGTCTTCTCTCTGGATTCTCCATGTTGGCTCTGCTAGCAAACCTGCTTGGGACAGTCTCTCTAATACAGCAGAGATGAGGAGCAGGTGGATTTCATTGTAAGAGAGTCCTTCTGTTCCCCCCCTCCCCCCTCCTCTAACCTGGTCCTGAGGCTGAAAAAGAGAAAGAGGAACACAGAGGGTAAAAGGTGAGAGAAAGATGCAGGTAGGCTGGATGTGGAAAGAAGAAAACATTACATTATGCCTCTATCCCCGCCTCTTAAGTCAAAGTGCTCAGCAGATAATCCTCCCTCCGTCTCATGATAGCAGTATAGCATTTCCACCTCCAATTATCCACTGAGCCTTATCCCCAGTGGAGAGGATAGTCGTGGACACACGTAGGCTCGGAGCAGTTCAGGTCACCTGGCACAGATTGGCGACCCTGGGGTCTTTAATTAAAAAAGCAGCGGACAATGTGTCTCTGTGCCGGAGCCATGTTTGTGGAGAACAGATACCGGCTGGGTCTTGCTCCGACTCACTAGAGACTAAGACTCCAGGTAAGCAAGAACAAACAGCACTGCCTATTGTTCGTGACGACGGGACCCAGTGGAGGGAATATATTAGCCACTTGATACGATTCTCCCATTTCTCTTTGCACACACACATAAAAACACACACACACACATACACACACTTAAGTTCTGGTCCCTGAGTCAATGAAGAATGAAATCAATCAAAAAAGGCAGAGTTTGCTGAGCAGAGAAAATCAATTCATCTTCCAATTCCCATTTTAGTTGCAGTTTTATATTATGTTAGATCTTCGTTATTGTTCAGGACATCTGATGGGACTTTTTAGTTTTAATGCAGTTTTCTAGAGCGGGAGGGCCCTTTTCTAGGGGTGGGGGTGGGGTATCTGAGCTCTTGCATGTATAAGTGAAGGAACAAGGAAGCACAGAGCCACTTTGACCTCAGTGAGGACGGTATAATCTAAAAATGTTTGGTTGCACGATTAAATTGCAAATCAATCAGTGTGCTATGGTCTCTTTATCCACCTTCATATAGTTGGAAGATGCACAGAGAATGCAATTCTAAGCACAGAGAATTTTTCAGATCAAGCAATATGTTCTTTTTCCAGTTTTTTAATGAGAAAACAGGATTTTCTTCAGAGGGACACTTTAGTTGA
>JAQNCA010000007.1:7780689-7791947 GCA_029783725.1 Acanthurus tractus | reverse complement strand
CTCATAATCTTAAGATTATAACTTTATTAATGTATAAATTTTCCTAAAAGTGTAATTTTTAATATCCCACATGTGCATTAATACCATATCTTTTGTGGAAGTGGTCCTTGTTTGCATGATGACTTGTCTCATATCATTAAACACTGCAAGAGGGGTTATATTTATTTTTTATGTTTCTTATTCAAATCACTCTGCCCAGAATGTCGTCTAGCAGGGGAAACACTTATTTCATATCACTGCTATTTATTATTATTATATTCTCTACCCTGAAGCATTTTCCTGTCATGCAAACAGTGATCAACAGTACAAAAAAAAGTTAAAGCTGACTTTAATATTTGTCACTCAGAATAAAACTAACAGTTGCTCCTATGATAAAACACTCTGATGATTCACTGAGAATCCAGCATTGATCTAAAATTAGACAAAACTTCACCTGCCAACTTCTATAAAGCTGTCCCAGAGACTGACAGTGGCTGTGATGTTAGGCTAAGAAACAGAAAAGTGATCATCAAAAGTTACTTTCGCATTTAGTTAAGTGTACAAATGAACAAAAACAAGAGTGTAGATCTTTAGCTTCAGTTATTAAACAATTACGATGGTCAACAAGCTCATAATGTTGAATAGCTGAGCAATGATATACATTTTATTGCACTATCAATCGTCAAAGGTAGTTATTAAACTAATATCCTATATGAGGAAATTAAATATGTATTGACTTTTTAACCAGAAATTGTTCCTGGATGCAAGAATCGCTCTCTGTCTTGTTTCAAACCTCTGTGGGGCCGTGTATATGATATTAGATTGCCATGTGAATGCTCACCCACACAGGCTGCAGTGTAAGATAACTGTTAAGATTTAGCTGAAATTGCAGTGACTTCTCCCTGATGTTCCCTGAAGCTGCATGAGTCATAAGGTGTGTATTTGTAGGGGACGTGCTCATACACAACTCCTCCTCTAAATTTATATTTAGGCATCTGAGTATGATACATATTAGATAATGACATATTTTTTGATGGTAATGTTAAAGTCATAGTTTTACTAATATGAAAAAAATAAAACCTTAAATTTATAAGTAAATTGTTTCTGTCTTTCGCCAATTTTATTTGTATTGTGTAGTACCTAAATTCTTTAACTTCTGGATTTACATTTGGTTACATAAAGAGTAGCAAAATATTTACCAAAAATCGAAAAACATAAAGTACCTTAACGATGCTTCAAACGGTAGTTACTAGTAGCACGTAAATGCCTATAAAAATTAAATAATTTTCATGCTATTACGGTTGAATTTATATAGCAGCGACGATATATGATTATTTTTGCTCACAAGTAGGAGGACTCCCCCGCCCCACAATGCACCTTGATGATAATGTTTTGATTACGTCACGTGTGGCTGGAAGGGAAGAGAGCCAGAGTGTGGGCTGGGCTGTGGTCCTGCTTTCGGCTCTTTGCGTTGCAAATCACGCCGAGACGATGTTTTAAACTTAATATAGGAATAAATCGGGCGTCACATAATGAGTTAGGCTCTGTCTTTCGCTTGTGCCAGGTATGTGGATGTTTTTGTGCAGCTGTTTACTTGACAGTCCTCGCTCAGGCTGCCTGCCTGGGCTTTGTGCTGTTCAGCTAGCTTAGCTTGCAGAGCTAACAGCAGCAGCATCGGGGAGCCGTCTGTCTGACTGGCGCCTGCGAGGCGCCTGTGGACGGCTAATAAAACCGCTTGTTAATGGCCTGCTAGCTGCAGCAAACAAACAGACCTTCAGTCTGAGGTTTTACAAAGAAGTCGCTCGTGGCTTTGCTTTCTTTTACTTGCGTCATAACCAGAGTCTGTGACATTGAAATTTAACGTGTTAGCTTGCTAGCGGAATTTTTATTATTAGTTACTGTCAATGCTAACGTTACAATAACTATTAGCCTGCAGAGGAGCACCCCCAGTCGAGCGAAATATACCTTTCAAAGCCATCAGTGGCATTTAGCTTATAACTATCGACAGGATTTTATTACTGTAGTTATTTCATTATCGGTGTGTGTCATAAAGAAAGCTCTGACAGAGACAGAGGACTCCTTTCTTTCAGACATTATAAGTTGTTGCTTCCTTTCTGTCTGAAGTCTTGGCAGGAATCATTAGCATACATAGAGGGGGTAAATGTAATTATCCTCTTTGCATGAGTGTACTCATTTGAACCAACTCTGGCTCCTCTTCCCTCCCTCTGTCAGTGCACTGAAACATGGATATTTGCAGCGTCCACGTCCTTCTGCTGCTCCTGCTGCAGACTCTGCAGACATCAGCTGAGGGCACAGGTACAGTTTCTGTTTTTTGCCTTCGGACTGTGATGCCTCTTATTTGTTGTCTGTTCTTGCTTTACACTCAAATTATTGTGGGCAGTATTTATTGTTGGCAGCTGTTTATTTTACCGACAACTGTTAAGGAAGGGCAGTCATTACACATTTCTGGTGGAGAGATTTATAGAGTATAGAGTGATGATTTCAAGTCTAGTTCAGCTTTAAACTGCATGTAGACTTTGCCGACTTTTTGGTGCTATGGGTGCAGGTGTCAGTATTGCCATTTAGCAATGTCATACTGCAAAGCTTGGGATATAAGCTTACATACATACATAATACTTTCCTAGATATTAATAAACCTTACCCATATTTACTAGAACAACAACGGTTGTGTTGCAAAACATGTGTACATTATTATTGCTACAGCCGCTTGAATGTCCAGAAATCATTTTTGTGTTACTGCCTTTTTAGCTTAATTAGTTCTGCTTACAAAGCAGAACCCCCTTCTGTGTTTGCTTGAAAACTAACCAGAGAATACGTGTTTACCCAATATGCTCTCTCGCAAACAAATATTGTCATTTGCTCTGCTTGTGTGTATCTCCATGTAATCACAACCTTGTGCCTATTTTGTCATTTGGAAACATGTTAACAATTTTTCTGAAAGTGTTGGATTGCACGTCATTTTTATTGTGCGTTGGACCAAAATTTCTGCTGAATGAATAAATCTAAGTTTTTTGCCTTGAATTTTTTTCTCCAGCTCTTATTGGCTAGTCTCACAGCATCCAGGTCTCTTTCCAAGCAACATATTTTTTTGAGTTCTTGGAATAACCTTTCAAAGTAAAAGCTGGATCTAGAGTGAGGTGACAGGCTGACTGCCAAGTGTCTTCAACAGGCAGAACTGATGGATCTCTTTGTGACATTTAAAACACTAAATGCCGTAACAAATCTGAGATGTCAGATGACACAAAAGTTTGTGTCATGAGTAGTTGCAATAGAATAGACAATAGAGATAAAACAGTGTAACACAATCTGACTGCATTGCTTTGTTCTGACTTTTCAGGAGACATGTGTTCTGTTAAAAGATTTTGAAGTCAAGCAGTGTGGACAAGTTCCATCCAGCTTATCATCTTGCCACAAGCTTAGTTTTGCCACAGGTATTTGGTCCTTATTAGGGGAAAAAAAGCGTTATGATCAACTGTTCCAGCTGGGATGAATCACTCCACAAAGCTGTTGAGAGAAACATGCAGTTTAACAATGAGCTGTGTTTGAATCACATGCTGGATATATTTTAGCCAATGAATAAAATTAAATATGAGTTGAAAATGAAGGACTTGTCATTTGGTCATGGTTTTCTCCACATATGGCAACTACAAACTCACTTTTGGGTGCAGTTTGAGATGACCAACGTTGTTGCTTCTTGTCTGTCTTTTAGTGCACAGCTATGTTTTGCCAGATGGGCAGCTTGCTGGTTTGAATAAGAGTGAGAAAGTTGGTGAGACAGAAGTCTTTCTTGGCTTGGTGCCTTAAATAATTGTGTGTATGTGTGTGTGTGTTGCATTGCATTGCGAAACTGCATGAGTCTGTGGTGAACTCATATAATCTCCTCTGCAGATGGACAGTTGGCGTGTCTGTGTGATAGCCCTAAATGCCTCCAGGCCACCCAGTGCCACGGTACGCGCTGCTTCTCCTCTGTCAAAGTCAGCAGTGGTGGGGTGGTGTTCGAGCGCGGCTGCCTGATGGGGCCTGAGAAAATCCGTTTGCATTGCTCCACTCCTCCGTCCTTCCAACAGGCCATTTTCTGCTGCTCCCAGGACATGTGCAACAGCAACACCACCACCAGCTCGCTTATGTCTCTGCTTCCAACAGGTGGTTAACAGATCTTATCAGTGTCAAATAAAACAACTTTGGTCTCTAGCTGGTTATTTAATGATCGGATATATCACTATTTGAAATTGTCCCTTTTCTCTCCTCTGCATTTGATTAAACTCCTTCTCCTTCTCACAGCTCCAGAAGGTGAGCCAGTCCCATACCGTGTGGAGACTTTAGCTGTCTTTGTACTCGGTCCAGTGGTGGTTCTGGCTCTGCTGTCTGTAGTGTCAGTTCTGGCCTGCAGGAGGCTCCACCATGGTCGCCTGCAGAGGCTGCAGGAGTTTGACACTGAGCAGGGAGCTATAGACGGCCTTATCACCTCCAATGTGGGAGACAGCACTTTAGCGGTAAGAATAAGAGAGCTCCTCGTTGATAGAAGTTTATGTTCTAGTCACTGTATTAGCCAGGTAGTTTCCCCCCTCTTATGCTGTTTTCATTAACATTTACAAGGTGCATAAAGCTGATTAATCGGTAAAACTTTCAGGCACACTAATTTCACTTAAAGACTGTTTTTTGGTTATGAGATCTTTAATTTCTGTTGTGCAGGAAAAGATTTTTGTTGTAAATGAATGCACGGAGTCTAAACCCCATCGTCCATGTTTAAGTCTTAAAGAGGTTAAGAAGTTAAGAAGTGCTTTGTTGTCATTACAACATTGTGTTGCAACGAAATTTGCCTATCCAGTTACATCCTGTCCAAGAAACATAAGAAGACAGTGACACATAACACATAATCTTTCTTCTAAAGATAATAAGGTACGCAGCTTATCTGATGTCTGCGTCTGTCTTCAGGACTTGTTGGACCACTCGTGTACATCAGGAAGCGGCTCAGGTCTTCCATTCCTCGTCCAGAGAACTGTGGCCAGGCAGATCAGTCTGATGGAGTGTGTAGGTAAGTTTAACCCACAGCAGACCATCAAGTCATCTGCAGTCTAGATATCTTTGTTTGCATATCATTTAAAAAGTGTAGGTCCTCTAAACTTTAATGTTTTTTTCTAGTGTCAGGTTGGACAGTTTTAATTCGTAAATTTAATTAATAAAAGTCTAACTAATCCAAAAGACTATTCAAACATTTGTCTCCATCCACAAGTTTTGCATTGGCTTGTTTCAGTGTGCTGTTTATCAGTGTTCTGGAGGCCTGTACTGCACATACTTATTGTAGGAAGGAACCCACATGAAGATACAGATCTGACAGCGACATCAAACATGACGTGAAGGCAACAATGATATGAAGTCACTGCATTTTTGACTTCTGGAACATCGCTGAAAACTCAAGTTGTTTCCTTCCTCGTCTTTCCGTTCTCTGCCTTGTTGACCGAGTTCAAAGTTACGTCACTTGTCCTAGGTTATTGTTGATAGGTTTTCTCGTTGTCATGGCAACTCTGACAAATTTCAATTTGAGCATTCAGATGAAAGTATGTAGGTCACATGCCTTGGGATCCTGTTTTGTACCACAGTTGCAGTACAGTTTGTACATTTTGTGTTTGGAATCGGAAAATTTTGGCTTTGTGCTGTTGGTGCGGAAACTTCTGATGTTTGTCAGACAAATCCGACTCGGAGCTCCTTCAGCTGCTGTGTGAATGAAGTCATAAAACAATATGAAAATTCCCGAAAGCACCCTTCAAATTTAAAAATACAGGCGGTGATTCTTTTTTTTTTTTGAAACCATCTATCTTTGTATTCCCTTTTCTGTTGTACTGTGTCTGCAAATTTTTACCTTTTCCCATCTCTCTGTCTTACAGGCAAAGGAAGGTACGGGGAGGTGTGGAGGGGCCAGTGGCAGGGTGAGAACGTGGCTGTGAAAATCTTCTCATCAAGGGATGAGAAGTCCTGGTTCAGAGAGACCGAAATCTACAACACTGTGCTGCTAAGACATGAAAATATTCTAGGTGAGTGCTACGTACATTGGGACCTGTTAGTGTAACCTTGTGTGCCTGATCCTTGAAAGTTTGTGAAATTAAGGGAAATATTAAAGCCTTAAAGGTAGGTGGAAAATATATATGAGTTAAAATTTAAGTTCCTTTCATACTTTTGTTCACTTTATGTAAGAAAAAGGGCTCTTTTCCGCTGTCTGCATGTGTTTTCCTGCAGTCGTCTCATTGTTTCACGCACATATTGTTTGACTGTGCTTTGTTAGAGAAGCCAAAAGACCACAAAGTCTGCTGTCACTTAAACACAACAGCAAAACAGAGGATGGTGCATCATTTTACCACTTGTCTCTTTTAATCTCAAGTTCCTTTAATGTTCTTGTGTGAGAGCGCCTTTATGATTTCAAGCAGGTACACATAGATGCGAGCACAATAATAAAGCAACACCTTTGCAATTGACTTTAATGCAATACTGCAAACAGGCCAGTAATATATGCGAGCCATGCAAGAAAAGCACCATTATAAACTAAACAATTTCTTTGTTCTCATCTGTCATGTTGCTCTGACTCTCCTCCCAGGCTTCATGGCGTCTGACATGACATCTCGCAACTCCAGCACCCAGCTGTGGCTCATCACTCATTACCATGAGAACGGTTCCCTGTATGACTACTTGCAGCGAGTTGCCGTGGAGACGTCGGAGGGGTTGGCAATGGCGGCATCGATAGCATGCGGCCTGGTGCACCTGCACACTGAGATCTTTGGCACAGAGGGTAAACCAGCCATCGCACACCGGGACTTGAAGAGCAAAAACATCCTGGTCACGAAGGAGCTGCGCTGCTGCATCGCAGACTTGGGTCAGTCAGCCTTTCACTTTTTTACTCTCATCTGCTTCTATTAAACTGTTTTGTATTTGAGTTTTTCGAACCTTCATGTCCTAGTTCAGTACTTCCTGCTTTACATAAGTACATCCACCAGTTGCTATCTGCCATGTTCTAGTAGAACAAATGGGACAATGACCTGAAGTTTTTTTCTCAGTTATTTTAAATGTTATTATTGATCAGTATTGCTCTGACATTTCGCAAAGATCAGAAAAGGTCTAGATCACAGAAACATAGTGGAGGAGTTACTGCAGGCAAATGCGGTTTTCTGAACTGCTCCTCATAAAACGACTTTGTTTATCGAACAATGTATCTCTCACCTCCGATCATCTCTTATTTTGTCGAGTATTTCTGTGTTCGTTCATCCTTGACCTGATATGTCTTCGTGTGCCAGGATCTTTATGAAACTGCTGCTGTAATACTGTGTGTAACTGCATGTTTACAGGGCTGGCTGTCACCCACTCCCAGGCAGACAACCTGCTGGATGTGGGCAACAACCCGAAGGTTGGCACCAAGCGTTACATGGCACCTGAAGTGCTGGACGAGACCATTCAGACTGACTGCTTTGATGCCTATAAGAGAGTGGACATCTGGGCCTTTGGTTTGGTGCTGTGGGAGATAGCGAGACGCACATACAGCAATGGTGAGCATCACGCAATTCAGGCCTTGAATGAACAAACAGCCACCTGAAACATCCATGATATTGCACATTCAGCATCATATTTATATTTTTAGGAGGGTGAGCTAATTTATCTCTCTTTTTATCCTCTTGGCCCAGTTATTTGCTTTGACATCTATCATCTCAATGTGACCCCCCCCAGGTATCGTTGAGGAGTACAAGCCTCCGTTCTATGATCAGGTGCCAAATGACCCGAGCTTTGAGGACATGAGGAAGGTGGTGTGTGTGGAGCAGCAAAGGCCTTTCATTCCCAATCGTTGGTTCTCTGATCCTGTAAGTCCTTTAATATTTAATCGTTTAAAAAAAAACAATCATACAGGTTTGTCTGGGTTGTCAAAATATTTTGCTACAGAAGAAGCTACACTAAAAGTGGGCATTTATGTTTTAAAACCATCCCCTCATTTTCTAGCTTAAGATTGTTTTAGAGGACAATTATATAGTTAAAGTTGAGCTTCACTCTTTAATATTTGGATACAAATTCTTAAGATCTTCTTTTGTAAGCTTGTTATGAGATCAATATTTGCAGCTGAAGCTGTAAAGTGGGGTTAGTACCCTGCCTTGTACATCCAAAAGCTCTTGCAGTCACGCCTTTTATCACGGCATGATTCTCATTTATTTCCTGTCCTGTTTTTTTCTCCCAGACTCTCTCTGCTCTGGTGAAACTTATGAAGGAGTGTTGGTACCAGAACCCCTCTGCTAGGCTGACCGCGCTGCGCATCAAGAAGACCCTGGACAAGATTCACAGCTCTCTGGAGAAAGGCAAGGAGTCGTGAGAGGGAGAGGAGCTTCAGAGGCAGCTGCCTGATGTCAGGGAACGGCTTAAAGGAGAACCCAGTGTTTCATTAAAGGAGGACGGACGATAGGGAGGACAGACCGAGAACCAGACGACGAAGAGTTGTTTAAGTGTCATCCAGCCTCATCCTTCTCTTGCTCTCTTACTTTCACTGTGGTTGCCTTCCACTGACATCCCTCTCTTAGACTTGAAACCCACGCAGACGTTTGGAACTGTCCTGTCTGAATAAGCCAGCCTTTTGCTACAGGATGCAAGCCTGTCGCCAATGTGTTCGCACTGACCTGAACTGTAGACTGTTACTGAGTGTGAAGAACAACGGATGGCATATTGTAGTAATCCCATCCCAATGCTTTAAAGCCCATTTAAGACTGCACACACACACACACACACACACACACACTATATACACTACATACTGAGTGTCTGTTGCAAATCAGTTTCTGAACCCCAGCCATTGTTTGTGGCATTTTGCTCAGAGACAATCACAAGTGTTTCACTCATTAAGCTTTATAAGAACATGCCAACTATCCACACACACACACAAATATGTTCACTTACAAAAGGAAACGAGCCAATAGAATCAAAATTGTTTTTAAACTTTTTGAAAAAAGTAGGATGATATTTATGTATCAAACCTCCACTGCTACCACACTACTGAGGATATGTAGGACAGTGCGTAAAACTGACTGTATACATATATAAGCATTTACTCTACTGGACTTTCTGTACCCATATTGTCGTTTATTGGAGCTTGTGAGAATTAAGGTGTTGAGAAATAGAGGGAAAAGTTAGGAAACTGTTGCTTGATTGTTGTATGTGGGGTAAAAAAAAAGGATAAGATTCATGTTCATCAAGTACCTGCCAATAGGCATTAGTCTGTATCTTATAATAAGAGTATGAAATGAACTGATCCTCTCTGCCTGTCAAACTTCATACACTCACTGTGGCTGATTAAAAAATGTCTTCTGTGCAGGCAGAGAGGAACTGAGGAAGGCTTGTTAGCTGACTTTTTTTTTTTTTTTTTTAAAGATGTTGGAGCTGAAGTGGTTTTTCCGCAGCGAGGTGGGCCTTCATCTTCTCCTCTCGTTTCCCATCATGCCACACTTTACAAGTTGCCTGAATAACGAGGGGGAAAAAAAACACTCCATCTTCATTGAAAAATGTTTTATTCTGACTTCATTTCAAACAGATAAAGTTGCCTGGGTGTGCAGTTACAAATGAATTTTGTTCACAAATGCTGGGTTTGTTTTGGAATAACGGTTGCTTTGTCTTTTTTATATGTAATAAAACATTTACTGCACTCTTGGCTTATTTTATGCAAAACTAATGCAGTCTAATGAAACAGTCCTGGAATAAATCAGACCTCCATGAAGGTCACAATGTGAGGTTTTTGTTTTAGTGTACATAGGACCATCTTACTACTGCTGTATGGCAGGCTTGAAATTCTTTTCAATCTATCCTTTTAAGGCATAAATCTGCAGCTGGTGAGCAATATATTTCTCTCACAGCTGCTCCAGAAGGAGTCATTTAAATGCCGGAGTCTATTACACAGAAACAGAACTGTCACAGATTGGAGCTTCCATTATTTACACAATTTCAAAAACCTTAAAGGGCATTATACTGTACATTCAGACACTACTGCACTCATTCTCATTTTCTGTCTGCCCCCTAGTGGTGACTTGTAGGCATACTAATGCCTACAGCTCTCAATCATGTTTATTCATTCACTCCCTTTCAGCAATAAGTGCTCTTAATTTAACATCTGAAACTTGATGGCTAGTCTGTGAAATATGGATTTAATCACACTGAGGCTACTCTGTATGTGAGCAGCAGAGGTAGTTAATAATGAAGGACTGGTACAATGCAAAGTCAGCAGGCAGTTGAAGTGGATGTCATTTTGAAAGAAATGCTGTGTGCTGTTGACAGTGAAACCACTTGTCTTTGTGGTTTGCCTGGCAAATGGCTGCAAAACCTGCAGCTCTGCACTGAATGTGCAAAAAAGGTACCACAGGAAAGGGCATGAACTGCCGTAAAAAACCATGTGGCAATAAGAAACTTGAGCTAAATAAGGATTCTACATGAGTTCTGTTTGCATTACCACCTTCCAGACAGCAGAGGGACCTTGTGGGTCACTTCAGGTCATCTGGCAAAGTCTTATACGGGTTGAGAATGCCTTTGGGGTCCAGCATGGCCTTGATATTACCCATGAGAGCCACAGCCTGGTTGGGTTTGCTGTAGTAGATGTAGTTCCTCTTCTTCAGGCCCAGTCCGTGCTCTGCACTGATGCTGCCATGACAACTGGCCGTCCACTCGTAGACAAAGGGCTCAATGGCAGCGAAGAGAGCAGGGTCTTTGGCAGGAGAGGTGATGTTCAAGTGAAGGTTTCCATCTCCTAAAAGTGCAGATGGAAAGTGGTGGGTTTGCAGTGAAAAAACTTGGCATTTTGTATACAAATGCAAATTACTTTGGAATGGAGATTGAGCTGTTATATAGTAATGGTAATGGTATAGTAATAGTATAGGTATCGTAACCAAATAGAAATCGTATCTCTCTCTAGCAGGCTTACAAAATATTTTTCAGGTTCTTCCATCTTCTGGACTTACCTACGTGTCCGTATCCCACCACACTCTTGGCCAGGTTCCCTAGATGCTCCCTCATGTCTGTCACCAGCTGGTAGATTCGCTCCACTGGAAGTGAGATGTCATACTTATAAGTGAAGCCATCATGCGTCAGTGCCTCTGTGATGCGTTCACGCATCGACCACAGAGCCTGGAAAGATTAAAATGGAAGGATTTACTGCATCATCATCATCATCATCATCATCATCATCATCATCATCATTAGCATCTAATCTAATGTAGCCTGATTCTTGAGTCCACACAGTAGTATTAATTAAA
>JAQNCA010000007.1:7707538-7731614 GCA_029783725.1 Acanthurus tractus | reverse complement strand
CACACACACACACACACACACACACACACACACACACACACACACACACACACACACACACACACACACACAAATCCCTGGCTTAGCCTCGGCCCAGTGCTGGGATTACCGGATTAGAACTCTATTCCATTATCTCCCCACACTATACAGCACACGCACACACACACACAAACACGCACACACAAGCACACACACACAAAAGCACACACACACGCACGCATACACACACAATGCCACACTGTCTTGGCCATAGAGAACACACAGTGCCAATCATAACACATGACATTTACACACAAGTGGATACAGTTACAGTTTCTGCTCTTAGTGGAGAGAGGAAACAGTTATTTACAGTATATTAGGCTGCATGGTGGAGCTGTTATTAGCAGGACCTCTGCGAGAGACCTTAACCTGTGACAGCAAGCAGCGACCCAGCTGGAGTGTCCTTGGGCAAGACACTGAATCCCTAAAAACTCCGGAAAGTCTGTGTCAAAGCTAACCCAGACCTTTGACCTTAGACAGCAGCGACGCAGCGGTTAAGAAGAATTTCTTCTTCAAGTGCCCAAAGGCACCAAATCATTTCTCAAGGACACACAGGAAAAATAAACACCATGTAAATCTACAGAATTTTAAATAAAAATGATAATAATTGTGATTTTTTTTTTTTTTTTTTACATTCAGGTCAAGTTTATTTATCAAGCAAGAAATCACAAATTTGCCTCAAGGGGACTTAAAATCTGAACTATGAACTATCCCAGACCTGAGATCATGATTTTTTTAATACAGCCCCTCCAAGGCTCGGAAATATATGTGTTTTTTGATAATCATTCCAAAGGCACAAGCCTGTGTACATTAAACTTCAAGGGAGTATTTACCTATGACTCCTATGGTGCATTTTGGTAAGGAATATCCATTCACAGAGCTTAAACTTCTCTTATGTGGGTCACTTACAGCATACAGTCGCTTAAGATTAAGCTGTTGATTAAAC
Source organism: Acanthurus tractus (assembly GCA_029783725.1). Classification (NCBI taxonomy): domain Eukaryota; kingdom Metazoa; phylum Chordata; class Actinopteri; order Acanthuriformes; family Acanthuridae; genus Acanthurus; species Acanthurus tractus. Next base: position 7,730,629 of record JAQNCA010000007.1, on the reverse strand, counting down.
CAATAACAATTAGCAGCCTTGATTGATTTACCTTTAGATCATTTATTTTTTTGGATGAATTTTGCAACTATGGTGCCACTTTTTGCTCCCAACTGGACCGACAAAAGGCCACTGAATTTGCTGCACTGACTGGCTTCTTCTACATAGCAACAGTGAAGAAGGAGCATGGGTATAACTTGAAGTGGGGATTCATAGAGGAGAGAAACACCAGTTGCTTCTACCATTTTCAACTTTCCAACTGCATTGCACCAATAAGAGCTCATCGAAAGCTGGTGGATTGTAAAGAGCTTCTCTTGCAGATGTTGTGCTGTGCAGCGTTTTTCTGAAGCTTAATAGCTTCATCATAGTGCACTTTGAGATGATGTTTCAGGTTGTTATATAGAGTTGTGGTAATACAGTGAGGTGTAAGAAAAAAAACTGCTTGTAAATTAGCTACATTAGGTCATCTAGAGCATCATAATCATCTTAAAAATCAGTAAAACTATCATGCAACAAATCTGTTAAACATTTGATCCTGAAAACAAACACAGCAGGTTTGCAGAGGGGCTAGAATCTGATCTTTTCTCTGATTTGATTTGGAGAAGTTTTTACTTTCACTTTCATGACTCAAACGGTTGGATTAGTTCTCATTTCTGAAGGTTTTGTCTTTGCAGTGTCATGTATAATATGTCTGCCTTGTCCTTTTTATTGATGAAACTACAGAAATTTCGAGCACTGGCTTTGATTCAACACATCTTTTAATTTTGTTTCTGAAACCCGGCAGAGACCCATACATCTTTATGAATGCAATTTAAGACCTATTTCCCATCCATACTGGTAAAAAGGTACCAAGGAAATTCAGTTCAGCTAATAAGCATATTCACTGTCCTTGAGGTGCACATTATCCTCTACCTGCTCCTGTTGATGCCACTTCAAGATTCTCCTTTCACACTTCAGCTCGCTGTTAAAGTATGTATAGTGTTTGCAGGCAGACATATATAAAGAAATAAATACCTGGTTTCATGGTGAGTAAAGAGTGGTTTTCTGTAAATAAAAAAACAAAAAAAGGAAAGAAAGGAAGTGGCTTGAGAGCGCGTCTCTCACTTACATAGTCATGGAAGGCCTTTGCCTCGCTGGAGTGCTCGCATGTCTCCCTTCGGTCTGGAGCTGCACAGTACAAATCCCAGAATACACTGAAATGATGGGGTTGTAGAGAGGGGGGGGAGAAGGGTAGGAGAGGTCAAAGGTTAGCAAACAGAGCAATACAAGCAAATGTATAACAGCTATTCATAACCCATTCACACACTCTCACTATCTCCCTAGCGCTCTTTAACTGGCTCTCATACACTTGAGCATCGCTGTGAGAGGGACACAATGCCAGAGTCGACCCCCTCAATCAACCTCTCACTCACTCACTCTACACACACACACACACACACACACACAGACACACACTTGAATTACCATATTTGCATGGACATTTCATTGACTGCATCCATCTCCTCAACCTAAACTTTAACTGTTAAGCCTCTTTCATGCATAGTTCCTCGTGAATTGAGGGGATAACTTTTCAGGCACCACAAGGGAATTTCTTTATTCATTCTTGCAGTTACTTCAGAAACATTTTCGTCTTGCGCCTTTTCAGACATGCCATGGCAATGTCAAGAAAAAAGGGACAAAAGGACGGACCAGCAGATGGTGGTAATGCAACACTTGTGGATGCCAACCGCCATAAAACGCAACAGAAAAAGAAAGATGGATGTACGTATCTGCAGGGGAGGAGATCTCTTAAAAGATTTTTTAGGAGCCATTGTTGCTGTACAGTAAGCCAAAACATCCGATGTCCTGCAGGAGATGTCATTAATCCTGCTACCTTGTAGTCAAAGTACATGTGAAGCAAATTTTCCCTTGTGTTTTTTCCTGTCATCTTAGTTGGTTCTTATCACTCTGGTGTTTGTTCAAGTGTTTGTTTTTTCTGATAAGTTTTATTTTAATTAGTTATGCAATGTTTAAAAAAATGTATGTAAAACGTCATCATTTACAGCCGACCCTAATCCCTGTCGTGTCAAGCAGGACCTCGACAACGCAGCTTCACCCGTGATCCGACTACACAGACATTAGCTCCAAAGATTGTCATCAGCACAAGATGGCAGCACTTATAGCCTGTATTATGGCTTTACTTTAGTATAGCTGGACAAACTGGAGATGCATCGTCCACTTTTATTTATCTAAAATGGCCTGTCCCTGCAATGTCATTTATCTCATTCATAATACAGGCACAAGGGTATTTTTCCTTAAAAGCTTCTAGATCTTGAGCGTGGAAATTTGCAATACATTTTTCCTTGAAAATCAATCTCTGCTCCCATTCACTAAATGTTCCTAAGTATTTTGTAGATGGGCTGCTTGTGTGAAAGGGGCTTTACATAAAAGTTGTGATTTATCTTGCAACCCAAATACCCTTTTGTGAAAGTTAGGTGGGTAAATTGACTCATGGTTATGGAATTTGTTCATCATTTGATCCTTAAAAAGATAAACAACAGGAGCTGACACAAAAATATGCGTATCTTTTTTTCATACAAGTTTCTGTTTCAGTTTTTTTTTTTTTTACTTGTGTGTATAAGAAAATCACACACATACACCTAACGACAACACTAACTGCTTGTGTGCAATATGTCAAAGAGGTCCTAATTGAATCAGTCTTTGTGCATTGATTTAGTGGAAGTGCTATAAATCGAGTGAAACAGCGACATGGCTAACGAGAGGACTAATCGGGCAGCCGCTTCACATGTCCTGGCAATCTGCAGCGCACACAGACATGTTGAATCCCCAACATCTGGAATTTTTCATACACCTCTGCACTTCATAAGGCGCAGGCATTGTTGGGGAGGTGAGGTACACTCCTATGATGAAATCACAAAGTCATCTTGAGCTGCAGTTTGAGCTCATTCTGGTTGAAATTTATGGACTATTTTGATCTGAAAAGTATTAGTTCCATGAGAAGGACAGAGTGCATGGCTGAGCTACAGAGGAGCACACATGATGAAAAGATGTCAGTGTGTTGCTCAAGGCTAATCAGCAGGATAGACACTTGAACCTTAAACCTTTCAGTCAAAAAAAATTCAATACAATCCTAAACAAAGAGAACAGAGGAGGCGATGGAAATAAACTGGATTAAACACAGTTAACAGAATCTATAAGAGAAACAATAGCACCTCTTTGGTGAGAGCTTATACAAAAAAGCATCATTTTACACCTGGATTTTCTCTCCTGCTTCTTTAATGCGTAAAGAAAAAACAAACAAGATCTAGACTTTAGTGTTTAATTGAACAAAAGAACTAACACATCCCTTCTATTTATCCCGGCTTCTGTGCTTTAAAATAATTATTCTGTTCCTTCATTTTCTTTTTATTAAAACATGTCCTTGGTCTCATATTGCTGATGGTGCTCTGCAGGCCTGATGTTCATTCTTCTGAGTCAGCAGAGACACCCCCCTCAGGTGAAAAGTTACAAAAGATATTGTACTTTTTAAGAGCTTTTAAGGGTATATTTACAAGTCAGTAATTCTATATCCACAGGTTTTTCAATATTTGCTCCTCAGTAATATGTGCAGTACTGATTTCAGTATTGTGTCCTTCAGCAAAACAGTGAATCTACTGTGAATCCGGTGGCACGATTTTTTTAGCTGTGCCGTCATCTTGCTGAAGAGAGAACAAGTGAAACCTTAAAACAGGATGAAAAATAACTGCATTACAAACAATCACTGTTGCTATTATCCATGATCTACCTTTTGACAAGATTAGTGAAAATGTCTGTAGCGAACATATGCAATAAGATATAATTTATTGTAGCTTCTGCTAAACGTTTTGAATTGCAAAAACTTCACGTTAACTACAAGTTAAATGTGTTTTACCTCCAAGGTCTTGTGTGGTGAGTCTATCACTTAAATCTAATTTAAATAAGAAAATGTATGGTGTCAACAAATGTCTTTAAAAGATGAAAAGTAACGATGAATCCATCCAAAAACAAGTATTTTTTGTATACTTATGTGCCACAAGCCTTCATTGTCCCAAAACTATTAAAAACACATCAATTAAGTCTCACTGTTGCACAGGGTGTCATGTTCTTCCATGAGGATGGACACTGGAAACGTAATTTATTTTGAGCACTGCTGTATACGCTGTCCTGCTGCTGTAAAAATTCACTAGTGCTGGTAAAACGAGTTAAATGCCACCTGACTACCTGAGCTGAATTACCTGTAGCTCCTTTGACACCAATGACATCACTGGTGTCAAAAGAACAGAACTCAGCTTTCTCTAACAATCTAGTGCACACTTGGAAACTTCTTGCATCAGCTGACTTCATTTACTATCAGCAATGATAAGACATCGTCATAAAATTTAGCAACTATCCCCCTTTAACGCACAAGTGGATAACCCTAACCAGCAGAGAAGAAATATTTTTTTTTACTATTTGGGAAAAACATGAAAAAAGACCATCATTATCTTTATCGTGTAAAAACTTGCTCTTAACTGAGAAAAACATTTAAGTTACTGGTCTTTCAAGGAAGTCCAGAGGGGTTTGACTCCAGTCTTAAGTCATACACAGGCTGGACTGCACTCAGTTTAACCCTTATGGTGATCTGATAAAGGTAAAGGACTTTGTATTATTACACTGGAACCATAAGATATTCCTGAGTCTTTAAGTGAATTTCCATCAATCAGGTGCTCAGAAAGCAGCATCATATATCACAAATACAATTAAAATATGTCAGCCTGGCCTTATAAGTGATTTCACATACAGGTTAGAAATCGGATCACTGACCAGCTGCTTGCAAAGGTGGACTCTGGCAGTAAAATGTAATTTGTTGTTTTATTGTTGTGCTTGAAAAACGGAGATTTCCTGCCTCATTCTGATTTTAAAAAAGGGGGCACAAAAGCAAGACACAAAACAAGTGAAGCTGCTGATCGGTGCTTAAGGTGATGACCTCGGAGGTCAAATCTTAGCCAGAGGCGAAAATGACCGGAGGGGGGGAGGAGGACGGCAGCGGAGGAGAGGTGGCACAAAGAAAGATGGAATGCAACGGGTTAATCTGCTAAGAATCCCTCTCCCACATGAACAAAGGAGAAAAGTGGGAGGTGGGGGGCACACAAAGGGTGACAAGAGGGTAAGGGGGGAGGGGGGGAGTCAATTCCCTAACCATCTGGATCTATTGTTTCAGGATCGGGGGTGAAGGGATGGAGGGCTGGAGGAAGGGAGAAGACGACAGGGTGGGAGGGGGGTCACGCCCTCCGTGAGTCTGGTCAACCCCAAGGCTGAGACTCGGCGACACCTCCCACCAATGGAAGTCATTCTTAGTCATGACTAAGGACAAGTGTCACAAATTTAATTAAATCTTTGCAATTTCCAATCTAAATATTTACATAAAATATGAATGTATGTTTAATGTATTTAAATTTTGAATTATGGCTCTTTAATGAGCCTTAAGACAATAATAACTCAAATGAGGCAGTTTGCAAATACGACAGTCATAAATTATGCAGAGTTGGGATGGACACTAGAGTCCAATCAAAGTGTGTGTGTATGTGTGTGTCTGAAGGAGGGGGTTCAGACTGAGACGTGTGCTGGAAAAGGTGTTTTTTTTAAAACAACAAACAATACTAGTTTTATTCATATTTCAAAACAGTGACACTCACCACCACCATGAATGGAGGAATCCAGGAGGCTCTCCTAATGTTATATTCTTCTCCCATCGAATCTGAAGGAGGAGAGAGGAGAGGAGAGAGGAAAGTCACTTGCAGCCACTTGAGAGCGGATTATGTCTGCAGGTCCAGGGGTTAAGAACATATAATCAGTCAGTCTTAGACCGTCAATGGCCTCGGACGTGAAGATGGGCATCTTTCTGGCTATGTCAAGCTCCATCTTTCCGACTCTCCTCCTTTTCCTACGTCTCTATCCTGTTTCCAGTTTTAACATTTGAAATGTGCTTTGGGTATGGGGAAAAGCTCAATAATATAGTTACTCTTCCATCCATTCCCTGTTAACCTGTTTGCATTCAAAATCCTTCTTTGGAGGCTTGGAAATATATATAAACAGCACTGTGCCTGCATGTGTACACAGTTGTTTTTGCACTAAGATTCACAGTGGCAGACTGTAAGCATGATCTGGTGTAACTTTATAGGATTTCCTTTTGAAAAATTGATGCAACACCTTACGCTCTGTAATCATGTTTGGCATGTTTGCACTGACGATACAAGTTTTTTTTTTTTAGCATCCACTGTATTCAGGTTATAGCACGTTCAGTTTGACCAAATGAAGAAAGCAGTTTATAGGAAAACAAGGCCAAGGTGACATGTTATATTTCTTCTCCTGTCACCACGTCTGAGCCTAAGAAGGACTGTCTCAGCGTGCTATAAACTTGTCAGAGTTGTTGATGTCATCTTACCTCGGACAGGAAGGTCTGTGCGGACTTCTGTGCTCCCACATGTAGCAGGTACTCGTACACATATAACGCTAACCTGAAATGCAAAAAGAAAAAAGCAACGGTTAGATTGTTGTTTGTTGCTCCTGGCAAACACAACACAAGAGAACAAACCAAAAGCAACACAATACAATAACAATTATCAACCAAATGATCCCAGAAACTATCAGTCCCTCAAAGTCAAGAACTATTTCTGGAACGAAAAGTTTTATAGGGCTGCACTGAATACTTTGAGGTTTTATTCATGACGTTAACATTTGAACTCCAAATCAACATTCAATAGATCAGGAGCTTTGTGATGTTTATTGCATCTTACACTGTGGCTGCTGCCCTTCCTTCAAAACACAGTATTATTCACTCACTGAGCAGCTCCTGTCTGCTTTCTGTGGCACAGTAGCCCTCAGTGTTCATTGGCTAATACTCCTGAGACGGAAGTGATCAGATTGCGCTGTGGGCGGGGCGGCAGGCAAAAAGGGTGGCGATCAGAGTCGACACAAATAAATTTTGAAGGCTTGCCAACAAATCAATATCATGGGGTAGGAGTTTTGATGTGAAACTAGGTACAATATTATACAATATTTCAGTTATTATCATATCATGATATGAAATGGATATTGTCTTTACCTGATGTTTAGAGCGGCATTACAGTAAAGTGCTGTACTTTTGTGAACATACCAGACTGTTTTAAAATTTGACCTTAAACACTTAGTCATTGTGTTCACTTTACTGACTGTTATTTAATTGAGATACCATCGCAATACTATTGCAATATCAATAGAAGGATGTAGTCACAATATTGACAAAGAGAAGAGAAAGAAAACACTGTTTCAATTGATGATATTATTTAAGAGCTTTTATTTATTTATTTGTTGTTTGTTTATTTGTGGCATAGATGGGGCTGTTGATCAAATTATAAAAAATGTCAACAGACATTGAGGCTTTTTTTCAAGAACCGTGATAAAAGCTTGTATGTTAAAAAAAAGACACTCAAAACAGCCATGAAGTCTGTTGCTTTCTTTTGTATTTGCATTTTTTTCCCACCCACTCGGAAAAAAATGTGAAGGTTAGATATTACCAGTCCAACAATGTTTAATTTTTCTAAAAAAAAGAAAAGTGGCTTCCAGGTTTTGCCCAAAATAACAATGCAAAGTCAAACTGTTCCTTAATGTTCTGTTGTGCGACACTGTTGTCTTAATGGAAAAAAGAGACATGCAGAGGTCGCACGAGTGTCTTAAACCAGCAGAGGAGCCAAAATTCCCATCTCTACAGAAGAGAAGGTGAGTGAGAGTTTCTGTTCTAGCTCTTCTGTACATAAAATAATAAACCAATCAGCAAATACAGGGGATAGGTTACCTTTGTTGTTCATGCTTGTTGACTTTGTCTTGTTTGTTTTACAATAAAAAAAAAGAAGTCATCTGCATAACTGTCACTTATACATGGCTGACAGTAGAGCTTCACACCCTCAGTCCTAACACACAGTGTTTATCTTGAGGAAGAATAAATACTCTACATAACTTGTATAACTTGTGTTTAACCAGTAGGCAACTTTCTGTATTATTACCTTCACTTTGATAGTTCCTGGTCAGCCATAAAGTACTCACACTACCTCAGAAGCAGGGTCTGTTTGAGGGTAGGAACCATTACCCAGGAACTAACTATCGGCCCCAGTTCCCTGAGGCTAAGACCCAGGGTACCTCTAAAGGTTCCTGGTAAATTTCCTTCATCCCAACTCTTCTGTTGCCTGTATAGTTTTTTTACACAACTGTGCATCCCACCAAACCTAACCTGTTCTTAATAAACACACCAGACACTAACAGGAACAGCTGCATGTGACACGCATTCCCACCAGTTCCAACAGTATTTTAAAAGCTCTCGACAGACTTTTTAAAATCACTGCTATTATAACAGGCCAGACACACTTGATAATGGCAATCCACCAGGGTCTATTAACACACACAAGAACCATGCTGTGGAGTGGGAAACCCCCATTGGCCCAACATTGTACTCCTAACGCCTTCACTTAGTCGTGTTTAATAGGCTGTTAATGGACCATCAATCGACCGGCAGCGTGGATATGACAGTGGCCTGTGTGCCCAGAGCAGACAGTCCTCTGACAGGCCAATAAGGTCCTAATGAGAAGGACAGTAGCTCAGTGTCATACGCCCAATAATTAGTCAATGAACTGATCAATGAAACATGGTTTTGAGATAATAAGGCTGTTGTGCAGTTTGTTTTTTTAACCACTGATGGCCAATTTGCTTTTGCAATGCTGTGCTTCCTTAAACTCAGGATGAATGGTGGGATGATAGTGATGTTTTTTTAAGCGCTTTAAGGGCATTTTAGCCTCATAAAATTATATATAGCTGGACAATAAAAAGTTTGGACAGGACTGATGAGCTCTATATCTCTGTGTGTTCTCAAGAAATTTGGTTAGGGCAAGTTTTGATATTTTATTTTACGCTTATTTTGCCATTGCAAACTTTATTCGTTTCTGCATTAAAATCAGCATTCAGGTGAAATGTTGGGGTGCAGTTGGGGTTGGGGATTTAAACAATATTCTTTGTAAAAATGTCCCTTGCACAGACCGTTTGGAAATAGACTGTATTGGCTGGCCCTAATATAGTGAGTTAAAATGATATACATCTAGCTTTTTTCTATAGACACTTTTAGATGTGCTCAAAGTAAAAGACACTGCTTGCCATTAATGGATATATTGGCTACTTGTGCTGTAGTATACTGATATACTGGGTCACTGCTGAAAAGCAGGAGGGTCCTATTTCAATACCACTGGTTGATCAACCAACCACTAGAAAAGTAAAATCCAACCATTTTTACAATTAATTGATTGTTGATCAGTCATTTTTTTCGGCAAAAGTGCCAAAAGTTTGAGAATTTGCTGCTTTTCTTTGTTTCATAATGCAGAAATTAAATATTTTGGGACAGAACTGTTGTTTGTACAAATCAAAACATTTGATGATGACAGCTTGGGATCTAAGACAGCAGTATTATCGATGTTATATTGATTAAACAGTTTCTTGAGGAAATGGCAGATTGAAAAATAATGAGATGAACAAAAATCATTGGTTTCAACCAAAAACGCAAATGAGATTACATTAAATCCAACATAACAATTAGGCATGATCATATGTATGATTTTCTGGATTTTAATGTTTTTTCTTTTTTTGCATTTGTTTCTATTTATCAGTAGAATTTATTTAAGCAGCATTTGTATTTATTTTTTTACAGCGTATATACTCTATGTACCCATTTTAAAACAAGTTTCGCAGGTAAACTCAGGCCATAAATTGTATAATACACTGCATTCGTCTGTTCATTTTACAGTACATTCTTAAATGTGTATCCATACAGAAAAACATTATTAGAGGGAAAATACAGTAAAGCACGGCACACTTTTGCTAGGGGTCATGGCTAGAATCCATCCAGTTAGAGGAAGCCTGATTCAGAAAACCATGGGATGCTGTGTGTCGTTTGCAAGCAAACTGTGTTAAACAACAGAAATTTAATTAAATGTTCCTGAGCCCATACAATGACATGCTTTATATAATCATGTTTTACAAAATGGTGAAACTCGCTCCATCTTTGCTATACAAGCCCTTCATCCTCTATTATATTATCTTCTGTTACCAATTAACCTCTTTCCATCTAAAATGTTTTAAACAGGTGTTTTTTGAACATCCCTCAACTTCCCCAGTCTTTCATTGCATCTTTTCTAATTTGCTCAAAATCTGTGGTCTGCGTAAAATGTCTGTGACTGTAAAATCAATGAGGTTGATGAAATAACATTTTCAATTGTGCAAATGTCAAAAATGATTTGCAAAAAATTACAATATTCAGATTTCTTTATGTCTTACACGACGTAACTTTTTTTGGAACTATTTATTGTATTTCTGCGAAATGTCTTTAATCAAAATGCAGATGAGATGAGCACATGGGAGCAACAGAAAAGGCAGAAACAACTGCTGCAGAGTGTTGTGATGGAGAGATGTTCTGCGTCTGACCTGTTCTTACTAGTAATGTTATGCAAATTTTTTAAAAATGCATTCTTAGTATGCAAATGTAGTCTGTAAAAGATATGAATACGAAAACAGACAATAACTGTAGTTTGAAGTCGATGGTCGCTACATGATCGCACCTTGTCCTTCACATAGACACAGCACAGTATGGGGGGCATTTTCTAAACATCCTCACAGCAGGAGGGGTGGCAGCTGGCAGATATAAATGCATGCTCCAAAAAAAAAAAAAGAAAAAAATTCTATTTAAATGAATTTTTAACATAGCTAAAGATCTAAAATCAGAAAGCAAAAAAAATGTCTTTTTCAAGTGTGACGCATGATCAGTTTTGCTTGGACGTCAAAGTGATGCGCACACCACAAACTACTGAGGAGATACTAATATTAAGTGGTATTTGGTGAGGATAAACAATATGAATACAAAAAACCCTCAACATTTTGGGACAATTTGACAGATACTTGGAATCAGATATGAGTCATGATTTCGTTGGAAATGGTAATTTTTGCATTTCATTTTCCCAGAAAAATAGCTAAAAATGATTATGCTGTGATTTTTGCTGGGGGTCTGCAACAATAAAGGCATCTTCTCTTACATATAAAGAAAATAATTTGTAGATTGGGGCATCTTCATTGAATGATGCTGAATTTTAAATTGTATATAGTTGCAAGTTTGGTCCTCATTTAATACCTATAGTTCCTTGATTTAGATATTGCATGGTACCATACTGTGATTTCATCGATATTAGATTTCTAAGATAGTCCTAGTTAATAAATGTATGATAAAGTGAGAAAATGCAAAATGTCAGACACAAGATAGGGAACTGCATTAGCCATCAAGACTACACTCTTATGGACGAAATTAGTTCTTTTTAGCTGTACATGTAAAGTGTACACCCTTACAGACTGACACACTGATTGGACAGATCAGCTCGCAGTATCTACTTGTCACAATGATAACCCTCTTGACCTGGGCAGAGCACAGGTTGTATATTACTTTGTTTAACAAGCTTTGTTGTTATGTAATAGGTAAAGATTTGATTTAAAGCTTTTGACGTGAAGATTGTTTGAGCTATCTGCCTCTTGTCTGAATAAGAGGTTATTTTTGAGAGACAGTGCATTGAGAGAAAAGAAACTGAAACTTTGCTTTGTACATGTGTAATGTCCTTTAATGTGATGTCCTATTAGTTCTACAGTTTATTTATAACCAACTAACCAAACCACATTTGCAGACATCTCGCTAAATGATGCTGACCAGAGGTTAGTGTGAACACAAGTCTAATTCTATGATGGTTTGATAGCAGGTTAAAATGCATTCAGGAGACCTAAGACAAAGCGATAATAGTTTCAATCTGCAGTGCACTGCGTCTCTTCATATGTACAGCAGACCATCCTGCTCTATAGGTAATAAATAGCTATGGGTGTTCCCTTCTTGCAGATAGTCACCAAGATAAGAAAACATACATAGGCAGGCAGACATTCAGACATCCAGATGAATAAACAAACAAAATAAACAAACAGCCTTGAATTTCAAACTTCCTGCAGTGATTTACACTGGTTAATATTATTCAACTCTAAACATATGTATCAGTCCACACAACAATAACAGAACTAACAACAAGAATGCATCCTGACTGCATCTACTTGCTTAATTAAACAAAGGCAGTTGTACAGATTGGATGTTGCACGAATGACCGATGCTCTCAAGAGGCTAAAGGCTGCACACACATATACAGACACACAAACACACACACACACACACACTCTCTTGACCACTTTAGCCAGGGGAATCTGACCACTTTCTCAGGCTCCTACCAATTTGTAGGTCACAAAGCTCCCTGTGACCGCTGGTGTAGAGTGTAAGTCAGTGCCACTTGCAGGTCAGTCTAGCACTAGGCCACACACACACCTGCACAGCACACACACGACTGAACTTTGCCGTTCACTGATCATATTTAAACACCTATAGATTCCCTGGATCTGGACTGATTAAGTTTGGAAATGTCAGGCGAAGTCTCACAGGGACCTTTAAGATACAGCCTCCAACTTTGATATTGTTTGCATTTCCCTTTACATTGCACCTTAACCAGCTTGCTTAACACTTGTGCAGCCTTCTATAGGAGTTTCACTAAAAGGGAATAGTTAGCCTTGGTCTTATGTCTGGGGAAAGGAGGATCACACTGCAGATACCCCCCCAAGAGGCCTTCAATGAAATTTTTATGTGTGGTGTGTGTATGTGTGTTTTCGTGTGGGTTGCAAAAGGGGCGCGTGTGCGTGCACCTGGCCTACTGCATTATTAAAGCTCAGAAGCTAGCTCATAGAAAAGGAGGATAAGTATGAGAAGGAAGAGGCAGAGGAGAAGAAAAAAGAGGGAAAAGCCACAGATTAGTATAGTTAAGGGAAAGGAGAGAAATTAGTTTTGACTGGAACATAAGAGGGGGCATGCTTCATTTTTATAGAGGAAGAAACAGTGGGTGGTACAGGGGATCAGAGGGGCAGTGAAGTCATGATGGAGAGGAACAGAGGACAGCCATGGTCGTTTTCCACAGCCAGAATAAGAAATTACATTCATAAAGAAAGACAAAAATACATAAGGTGGCTTCAGAAACCCTTAGTCTCTTCTTTGTACGGTTATTTAGCCTGGTGAGACCAAAGTTTAATATTGCACAGTTGCAATCAAACTACTCTTTCTTGATTTATGCACATCCTCTCATGCTAAAAGAAAAATTTCTTCCTCCATCACACCTTGTGAGGTGACCTCCTGACCTCCCTCCTCACCATCCCTGCTTATGTTCTGAGATGGGACATCAGTGCGTGCATACACTTACTCCCATAGAGTGAGAAATGTCCCCTCTGTACACCACCGGCACACCTGACATCCTGCCCGAGGCTCCCGACAAAACCCCCTCTTTAAACATGGATGAAGCCGCCCACCATATCTACCTTTTTTCTGTCTCTCTTTCTTTCTCTTCTGTCTCCCTCAACTCTGACGCAAAGCTGAGAGCAGCTGCTTCAGTCTGTCTCAATAATTCAACACCGAAGCAAGGGATGAGGACTTGGAGGAGCAGCAAAAGATGGGAAGTGTGAGTAAGGAGTCAGAGGAAGAAAGACACTCGAAGAATGGTGCTTAAAGTAAGAATAAAGAATATGGGTTCACATCACAGTAAAGGGAGGCAGGAGCTTGAAGTAATAAGGCTCCTCCTGATCTCCACGAAAACATACACAGAAGTCTGACAACTCTGTCCCACTTCAGTATCCCAACCTTCTCACTGGTCCAGCCAAACAGTAAGTGAGCATTTGTTGCTGTTCAAACCCAGCCACTGTGTGGAATAACAGCCATAAGCAAACGCCTGGTGGAGCCTCTTACCTCCAGGTTGTTCAGCTGTAGTGTAACAGGAGCTACCATTAACCATTAATGCAGCACAGGGTTTTAGAACAATTACATCTTACAAAGTTTAATGAAAGCATGCACAGGTCTTAGCTGGCTTTGTTATAAGTGACTATCAGCGAAGGAAGTTCCCCACAGATACCGACTTCTATTTCAGAATTAATGCATAAAAGTTTTCTCTCAATTATCATTTCAGATCATTTTAAAATCTCTGTTGATTGTTTAAGTGTTGACAAACGTGCGGCAACGTATCTCCACAGCGAACAACAGGCATCGAGACGGTGGCATGCAGACAAAGAGATTGGAGGGCTACAGCTTCCCAAGCTAACACCACCTAAGCTTCCTGACAAAAAAAAAAAAAAAAAACATCAGCCACCGAAAAAGCCTTGTTCTCTGGGTTCTCTCACAACGTGTAAAGTCAGCAATTGCAAGCAGTTTATCCCCAGCACTCATTCGCACAACTCGGGGTGCCTGAAGAAAATCTGCACGGGCCACAAAAGTTAGGAGGCGCAGCTCCGCTCGCTCGGAGATCGTAGCGGCGGCTCCTCCGCTGACCGAACGCACACGCATGGATACAATGTAGCCAGCGCGTTCGGAGACACTGTATCGCTCTGGAACGCGGAGCGGTTCGAGAACACGTTCCTGCGCTACTTTGTAACAAAGCCTCCAAACAGCTGTATTCTATTTTTACTTGCCGCTTCTGCGGGGCGACACAAAAGCCAGCTAGCTACAATGCACGGCGTCACTCCAAATGCATTGTTCCTCACACTGGGGCGAGGGGAGAGAGATGGAACTAAAGTGGGATCCCCATCAATGCTCCTCACAGACAATTCAGCCCAGAAGTGCACATTTGTGCGTTATTACTGAAAACACGTGCAGCAAACGCTCCCTCCGCGTAGAAGCGGTGCAACTTTAGTCGCCCCGAACTGCAAGTCTGTGTTTAGCATTAGAAAGAAACAAGAAACACAAGAGTGAAACTGGCACTGGAGCTAGCAGCTTGGGCTAACTTAGCAGCCATGCCTGTGTAGTTGGAGGATGGAAGAGGCACCACGACAGGCGAAGTGGCGAAGGCAACGAACAAACTACCTCAGCATCACTTTTTAAGGCTTGCATGTTAAGAAACAGAGCTTGCAGAGCGTGCGTGCTCCTGCTGAAGTGACTGAGGTGCCTCACATCAGTTAGCAAGTTGAGCTACCTAGCACACTCTTCTTAGCTGGATGTCTGTTGTGACAGTGCAATAATTTACTTACTTTTCTCTTGCTTGGCTATCGGAGGGGACCACAGCTCCTTTACCCTTGCCGTACATCTTGGAGGCTGTTCTGATACTTTATTTTATCCCACTTGACACCTGTCAAAGAAAGCTACCAGGAAAACCTACTATCTCCATAGCTACCCAGTTAGTGTTGTCTCCGTATTTCTCCCTTGCGCTCTCTTCGCTCCGGTTTCCTTTTTTTCTACATCCCCAACATTGCCCACAAATCAGGCAGGGTTTCAGCCGGGGGGAACTTGAAACAGTCCGCTGGTGGAGCTTTTTTTTTTTTTTTCAATCGCTGTTCCTGGATTCAGCTCACGCCCCCCCTGTTGTGAGGCGGTGGGGGCTTCTTAAAGGCACAGTGTCTCAGTTTTTGTCAACTTCGCTCAAGTTCAAGTTCTTTTCTGGACGTCTTCAAGTTCAGGCCTGACATTACATTTGTGTTCAGATACAGTATCGAATAGCCAAACAGATCTATTATACCTATTTTGAAACTTTTATTTTAACCTTTATATGTATAGCTAATCCCACTGCTACAGTTCGATGCTTTGTTTTATTCTAGTATTTCATTTTAAGAGCACTTAGTTGCCCCGAATGCCCACCTCAGTTGGCCTGCGTGCCCCTGTGTTCATTGAAAGTGCTTGTCCTTTATTAGGACCTGAGGACAACTATGAACGTTAACCTTTACTCTGCACTCAGAAGAGGTGCCTCTCATTAACTCTCACCCCGACCCTCGGATAGTCTGTGCACACCACTGATTGAGGTTATTGAGTTACCAGATTATGTAACTGTAAACAGGAGGCCATAAGTAATTTTATTGTTTTTTTAATGCAATACCATGCTATTGGTTGTCAAACTGGGGTCCAAGGGATGCAAAACTAGATGAGGATGTGTTTTATGTTGCTATTATTTCATTGTTTCAGTTTGTTCTGTTATTTAGTTCGTAAAGGCAGCTGTTTTGTACAAAGCAAAGACTTCGCTCGGCCTGTGTCTAAATGAGGTAGGAGGTCAAAAACGTGTATTTCAGGTGTCCTTGGAAGATGTTTCCGAATCTGTAGCCGACACTTAAATTCAACGTGATCTATACGGGTAAAAATATTTCTATTTGTGTTCAGTCCTATTGAATTGTAAGCATGTGAAATTTTAACATAAGCTGCTTCATTCAGTCTTTGCAGTTTCCTTTTCCAAGCATCTCCAAGCATTTGTTTTTTTTTTTTGTACTGAAGATCAGTTACGATGGCATTCATTGCATTAACATGGCGGCCTTATCACTCACTTAATTTCAAGGTAACATTTCATACTGTGTTTTAACTAACTGTGATGAGGGACTAACACAATATGCAACAATTGTAAAACGTCATACGCAGGTTGTTGATTTTAGTTCATAAAACACATTGTACATTCTTGTTTTGAATGAGTTCATTGTCAATATGTCAGCCACTCCCAAACAGTTCTGCAAACTGCACTTTGCTCTTGTTCGCTCTTCAAATAGTTTTCTGGTGTTGTGTTTGACACGCAACATTTTTACCAAAGAACATTATGGAATAGGATGCTACAGCCATTGTAAATGTTTATGCCGTGTCCAAGTATGCTGTTGGCTCTCGGTAACGATGTATAACTACGCGTCATGTCCCTTTAAGAGTGTGTAGAGGGCAGTTGCAGAGTTTGTGTGCGCACATGTGTGTGTATAAGGCAGGGACAGGCAGTGTGCTCTGTTTTCGTGCTACTAGCTGTGGGAAGGGCACAGCTGACTGTCTGTGTGCATGTGTGTTTGTGTGCACGTCGGTGTGTGTATGTGTGGAGACAAGCGCATGTATTTGTGTGTGTATGTGTGTGTGTGTGTGTGTGTGTGTGTGTGTGTGTGTGAGGAAGAGAAAGACAGTGGAAGAGAGAGAGAGAGAGAGAGAGAGAAAATATATTTCTGTATGAGTGTGGTAGGGCTTGTTTTTTCTAACATGAGAATACAAACACCTCATGATGAGCAGGCCCAATATAAAAGAATAGAGAATATTAGGGTGAAAAGATAGAGGAATAACAGAAGTGAGGAGCATTAGGATGACAAGAATTTTCCTCGGTGAAATAGTGTATGTACTATTTAATGTATTGCAACACATGCACAAATGCAGCAAATGCAGAATAATGGGATTTCACAGGAAATATACTGAATATGTTGACACTGAATTGTACTCAAACTCACAGTGTCACTCAAATGCAAAGCGAAATAGAGTGAAAAAATGTCAGAGAATTTTTTTTTTTTTTTTTACTTAGGCTTATTATTTTGTTTTAGCTGTTATAATTTGTTCCAGATATAATCACCAGCAATTGCTCTGGTTGTGTATTGCTTTTTTCTTTATTCACAACCTTTTAATATTTGCAATACTTGCATGTGTTTGCAACTGTCCACATTAAATCAGCTAGAATTGTAAACGCTGTTTATATGTGAGATGTGACATGTGTCCCTGTAATGCAGTCCGTCCATGCTGAAATGCCAAAACGATAAATGATAACTGTTTTCTCGCAGTTAAGTTTTATTTTTTAAAGCTAATTGAAAGAGCATAAAGTTGCATTTGAATGTAGTTCATTAAGTTCAGCTAACCAGATTAACAGTCAATTTTCTGCCCCTGTGCTAATGATTCTGTGATTGTTTATGATGCAAAGTTGTCTGACAAAATATGTACATTCAGAAAGACCAGTCACATGGAGATCTTAAAGGTTTAATCAGACTTTTGTCCTTATTTTCTCAAACATGGATTCCCATTCACTCCAAAATGTCAGAAATCTGAAATTTACCACTTTAAAACTAAATTTTTATCCAGCTAAATTGGCTAAAATGTTAAAAAAAAAAAAGTGTGGACAAAGGTTCAAAACAGTCAGATTAAAAGGCGTTTTCAGTTCAGCCGCCTCAGTTTGTTGGTGCTCTCACAGAGAAAGCGAATGAGAGAATGAGAGAAAGTGATGGTGTAGGTATCTTTTAAGCTCTAGACCACAAACTCTATCACTGTCTCATCATAGCACCAGTATTGATCCGAGAACCCAATGATCCCCGGGAACACTGGCTCTTCCTCCTTTGCACAGAATAAACACAAGCAGCATCACTGTGTACTTCCTCTGTCTGTCTCCGCTCTTTCATCAAATGCAGATGAGCAGATAAGACTGTTAGTGTTTTGTCCACATGCTTCATTCCTGTCCATCCACCTTTCCATCCTCCTTTCAGCTAACAACACCTTCCAATAGTGATGTTGTTGTACGAAATAACTAGAATATCTGTAAAAAAAAAGAAAAAAAAAGAAAAAAAAAGGGTATGCTTGAAAAGTGTGCTTGACTGAGAGGAAAAAGTTGGTGAATTGCAATGGAAAGTGACTGAAAAATTAATTATAATGTACATGAAACATGTGACTCAAATGTCCACTGAAGCTTTAGCTCCTCTGGGGGACAAAAAAAAGAGAGAATAAAAAAAACATCAGATCTATGCAAATAAGTAAATGAAACTAACAAAAGTCATGTTTCCATCATTTCTTTTTAAAAAAAACAACAAATTAATTGATTTAAGATATTCTCTGTATTTCCCTCTTAATTACATCAACCCCTCATGTCCTCCTCTTCTACAAAAAAATTAATGGCACCTAACTGAAGCGCCACCAGCTGTTCATCTTAATGAACCAACTCCTAATGTTGGTGTAATGGTAGTGGATGGAAACAGGCATAAATTCACATTGTTTTCCACCAGTCCTCTGGAAAAGACATAAATGTTGCGCTTCACTCGAATGGAAACCTGGCTACAGTTTCATTTTTTTCCGTCAAGGGTTTAATTACATGGAACTGATTTAGAATCAGCCTGATTTTTCTCTGCACATGTCAATAATGTGGTATTTTAACTCAAGCTGAATCTGACCTGAATAATTCAATCGCACCTCTTCGGAGAGATCATGTGACTGTGTGTCTTAACTTTCATTAAGTGAAGCTTTGTTAGATTTGGTCTGTGGTACAACAAAGCTGGAGCTGTACCCAGTTTGCACTCGGTGATCACATGTTCGGTCCATCCTGAACATCAGCACAGATTTTTTTTTTTTACACTTTGCAAACTCAGCTCTGATTGTGATGCAGTTTTTGTATTTGAATGTGCGAAGATGTTTTCCTCTGAAACACAACAACTCCAGAGTCTTCTTTGGTTTTTCAGCACCTGGCAACGCTGCCTTCCCAACTTCCATTATGATCCCCCTCTCCATCTCTCTCTCTCTCTCTCTCTCTCTCTCTTACGTCTCCCTCTGGTATCTCTCTCTCCATCTCGCCTCATCACTCTCTCCTTCCTTCTCTTCCACATCGTCGTCCTTTACTCTGACCCACTTTCTTGCCTTCCATCTCCCTCCGTTCCTCCTCATGCACCCACATCCTTCATCTCTATCTCTGTCTCTCTATCTCTTTTTCTCCTCCACCTCTTCTTCCTCCATTCCTGCTCTCCTTCTTCTTGTCTCCTGTTTATGCTCACGCTTCTCCACCTACTCCTCTCTTTCTTCTTTTGTCTGACTCCTCACCTCTCTCTCTCTCTTCCATCTCTTCTCCTCCTTCTGCATCTTCACGCTTCCTCTACTTTTCCTCCCAATGGATCTCCATCCTTCCATTCTTTTGCAGTCTCATTAAATATTCTTATCCCATCTTCTCTCAGCTTTTTTTCTCCATCTTTATCTCCTGCATTCTCAGTCTCCATCATTTCCACTCTTCTCTCCTCTCCCTCATCCTGCACCTCCTTCTCTTTCTTCTCTCCCTTGTGCCCTTCTCTCTCTTCTTCCCACCTTACTCCTCCTCCTCCTCCTCCTCTTCCTCCCCCCTTCTCCTCCTTCCTCCCTCCACCACCGTGAGTCATTTTGTGCACCCTGTGCTCCTCTCACTACGCCACAGAGCCATTCAGGACAGACATTCATCAGCGGCCGAGATGATAGATGCTGCTCACCACAGCTCCAGCGGCCAGTTAGCCTAAGGTGATGCCTTATGCATTCAGATATCACCTGGCTAGCTGAAGTCTACCGCCTCAACCAGGATCTGGTACACACAAAGGGACTCAAGTTTACACACACACACACACGCTGTCTGCTGCCTGGTGGCTTTCTGTGGAAAGAGAAAGTTTGGTGCATGTACCCATGCCAAAGTATATTTACACTTTAATAAAGTGTGCATGCAAAAGTGCTAAATGTGTGTGTGTGTGTGAATGTGTGTGTGTGTGTGTTGTAGATTGTTAGGTATGTAAATTCCAGGGGAGTTAGGTTAATTGGGTCTGAAAAAGAGGTGGGTGTGTCTCTCTCCTCTATGACAGGCTTATTTACATAGCAAAGCTGTAATTACCCTAACGAAGCCCCTACCCTATCAGGGAGAGTGCATACACACACACACACACACACACACACGCATACATATACACAAAGACACACATGAGCAATCCCCAAACAGGTTTGAGCTCAATCATGCCAAACCTGTATTTTTCATCACTCCAGATCCCTCTCAGAAGCATTCCATTCACATGTTCATTTCTAATTGAATGGCATCCTTTGCAGTGCCAATCAGTCAGTTTGTTGGAATTTCTCTATCAGAGCTCATTGGCTTGTAAGAGAGATGTGGGACCCGTTCCAGCACTTAGCAATCACTTCCTTCCTTCTGCCCCTCTGTATTCTTTTGTGAAAACAGGCTTTTCCCTTTGTGAGTCTCGGGTAATAGAATAAGAAAGACTTGCCTTGTGTCATATCAATGTAAATCAAAAGTCCATACCATTGTTGTGGAAAATGAGAAGATGTAAGAACAGCGTTGACATTTGGGAGAACCATTATCCATCAAACAGACTGAAAACAGATTAAAATGAATATTCTCCCCGAAGCGGGGCTTTTTTCAGTCAGTTTGTTAACAGAAATATTCACATCAGTCTTTACATTGTTTTCTGTTATCATGTTGTTATTTTGACGGTGTATTTCAAAGGTCAGGACTCCATAAAGGAGCTGCGAGATGATAAAAAGGAAAGGAAGCAAGAGAAACCGTATCGTTGCTGCACAATTCCATGTGTTGAAAAGTCTGACTGTTTTGCAGGCCTCTTAAAATGCTCATTTAATCACTTCCTACATTTCCAAGAATTCCTTTTGCCAGCATGCAGACAATGCGCTCCAACTTCAGTGCAAGTAGAAGAGAGCAGTCGTAGTAGATCGGAGCAAAAGAGCAAGTTTTTCCAGTCAAGGTGTGCCCCTCATCTAAAACCAGCCTCGTCTCTTTACTCCATGTACAAATAACACCACTTTCTCGGCATGCAGAGCACACGCCAAAGTCCAGTTTTGTGTGCAGGTGATGCCCATGAGTCCCTTACACTTCAGTGTTAGCAGAGCAGATGCATCCAAACACCACACCCATAAATTATCAGGTAGCAAAGTGAAAGAGTGAGCTTGTAGATCAGAGTTTGAGGTTGACTGATAGGTCAGACAAACGCAGGACTTTGACCCAGGAGACACAACTGTTGACGTGTTGCATGAAATCAAAAATTTAATTTGAACTAGTTTTAACTTAATGGACGACCAAAACAATTCGTTTTATCATCTGCTGTATCTGAACTGCAACTGTTTCATAACACTGTTTCACCTGTTGTTTATTTTTGTTACCATGGTCCCCTGACTAAAGATTTGCTCTCCACAGAGGTTAATAGGAAGGATTGGTCCATCACCAACTATCACACAAAAACTGGACTTTGCTCAGGCACTTTTCAGATTTTGAAAAGTTTTGAATCAGGTTACTTTGACACAGATTAAAGAATCTAGTTTACCAAAAATACAACTTCACCAAAAGTTTTTTAGACCGTACACATCTGAATTTCAAGAGATGGCAACGGCCTGGCAAATGAACCAAAATGCACACAAGGTTGACAGGTCAAAAAGTTGAATCTTTTAACTAAAGAAAGAAAAAAAAAAGACATACATGTGCTTATTCCAAAGCTGTAAAGTTGCACCCAATGAATGTAAAGTGACAAAAAGTTGAGTGAGAAATCAGAGGAAAGTAACAAAAAGAACCAGAGTTTCTGGTAAGTCTGAACGAACTCACGCAGCCAGACTCCACAGGTAGGTCACAAGTCAGTTACAGCTAGTCTCTGTATAGGACGTTTTCTGTGTGGGGCGAATAAACAGTCTAGAAGTCAAATGTGTGAGAAAAGATGTAAGATGAGAATCTGCTTTCAAACAAACTAAAGGTCAGTTAATTGATGCTCTCTTATACTTAAGAAATAATCGCTATGAAAACTGATATCATTGATCCAACTTCAAATGTTGTGAACAGCAACTGCAGTTCAGTGGAGTTGAAATTCACATGATTGCCATTGCATTTGATGACAAAGTGTAATATTTAAACGCAGATGTCTTAAGATTTTTAATATCTGCATGACTAATTTCCTTATTTATTTTTTTTTGGGGGGGGGGTGAATTGACCCTTTAAGTAGCTTTATTTTTCAAGTTGTCTTTTTGATACCCAGGTGAGAGCCTCTCATCACTGATGGCTCCTTTCGGAGTTTTAGTTTGGATTAATCCTTTTTAAAAAACGACATGCACCACAAACCCAGCACCTTTACCCAGGCAGCACCCAGTCCTCCCATCGCCTCCCTCACTCTCTGCCCTTCCCTCTCTCTGCACTTCCTCTTCCAACAGGAATTTAATCTTTCAAGCCATCGTTGTTTTTCTTCTCCCCTATTTTTACTGCTGCTGCTGCTGCTGCTGCTGCTGCTGCTGCTTGGAAGACCACAGACTGCCTCTGTATGCTGATGCCCCCCCCTCCTCTCCCCTCCACCCCACCCCCACCCCCTCGTTCTCCGAGCCTGTCTCTCTCTCTCTCTCTCTTCCTGTATCTCTATTTGTCTAACTCTCTCGTGCTCACCGTCTCTCCCTGCCTGTCTCTCTTCGCGGTGGGCGCTGGGGTGCGGGCGGTGGGGGGGGGCGGGGGGGGCCGCGGCGGG
>JAQNCA010000007.1:7668770-7702216 GCA_029783725.1 Acanthurus tractus | reverse complement strand
TCTCTGACTCCCCTCCCCCTCTGCCCTCTACCCCCCCACACACCAAACCCCCATCCTTCTGAAACAGAGTGTGTGTTCTTCTACACTCTCTCACACACACACACACACATACACACACACACACACACACACATAGAAACTGGTGCTTTATCTCCCCTAGGAGTTGTTCTTAACTCGCTGACTGAGGCATGCTCTGTGTGTGTATTTTTGTGCAGGTCTGTGTGTGTTTGTGTGTATGTGTGTGTGAGAGTGTGTCTGTGTGTGTGTGTGTGTGTGTGTAAGTGTGCGTGCACATGCGTGTTAATGCAGACCGTGCATGGGGGGTTGGGGGTTAGCATGTTTTTGTGTGTCTGCGCTGCTGACTCCACACATGATCCCCATTAGAGGCTGGCGGGAGCAGACACACACACACACACACACTTGCGAACACACATGCACACACAATGCACATGCACTTTCATCCATGCCCACACACCAATATACATACACACACTTACAGACATGCACACATGTAAGCACACATGTACATGCAGGTATAAGTGTATCCACCACACGCACACACAGTGGGGTTCTGTGGGGCCTGATCCCATTTCACCCCTGAGGCTTTTCCACCAACGAGGGACCGGTGTTGAAACTGGTTTCTGAACAAAAATTCGAGTATTTTCATTGCAAAAACGCTGGTTCTCAGACATTAAAATTGACTGTGTTCCGGCCACTTAAACCTGCTTTTCTTGAGCCACGGCAACCCCGAGGATCGGGGGTAGGGTGATGTCATCACCATGTAAAACTTAACATCATTCCTAGGCAACCGCAAGTGTCCTAGGAAACCAGATGTGTCGTGAGGAAGGAGGAGAGTTTTCAGGCTCAGTTTGGTAAAGAAATGTGGTAGAATTAAGAGAAAAAGTGTATTTAATCCTCCAGCTAAAGTAACCTTTGTTTTACTGGCAACATAATTTTTTGAAAAAAATCCCAAAGGTTGAAAACTTTTGCCAAGACAAGTTTAATGATAAATACCACAATGTGGA
The DNA here is from genome assembly GCA_029783725.1 of Acanthurus tractus. NCBI lineage: Eukaryota > Metazoa > Chordata > Actinopteri > Acanthuriformes > Acanthuridae > Acanthurus > Acanthurus tractus. Next base: position 7,701,191 of record JAQNCA010000007.1, on the reverse strand, counting down.
AAAAAAAATGAAAAAAGAGATGCAAAATTCTCTTTGTGGGGAACAATGGAATGACTTTTCAAATAACTACAAAAAAGTCAACAAGTGGCCGCAAAATAGAGTGAACTTTATTCAATTTCTGTGGTCAGACTAGCAGATAAAGTGATTGAGGAACTGAACGTAGCAACTGCCATGTTAAGGACAATGTTGGCACCAACTTCCTGGGATAAATGTTACACACATTCTTTAAATTTAAACATAACGACTGTGTAATGTGACTTTTTTTCCTACCAGAAAAATGATACAGGCCCAACTTATCTCTGCCCTTGATTGCACTTGAATGGTTGACTTGCAACAATGGCTTAAAGAGAAATGAATGGTCATAGTTGGGGTGGGGGTCAGGGTCAGGTTTAGGGTCCGTCCAATCACGGTCTTTTGTGGGTGTCACCATGTAAAAACTCTGTTGTGGAAAGAAAATGATGCCCTCCCAAACTGCAAGTGAGGAAAAAAAGCCACAATGATCACTGCAATTACGATTGTATGTTTCGTTTAAGCTTCTTTGTGCCATGACTGTAATTCTGCTTACTTTAGGGTAATTGATCTGTCCCAGTTGGTTAGCAACAAAAGATGACCAAAGAGTCGGCAACCTAAATGCAACTACGTCACTTTTTATTCAAATCTGATAAGAACAAAACAACTTATAGGTTTTAAAATTGAAACCAGACATGACTTGTAGAACAATTTCAAATGTCACAGTTAACGGTGAATGCGTTTTCTTTGTGAACAAATTTGCCTCAGTTAGTTAGCCACTTTTTGTCGCTGATGTTTTTACAAAATATTTAAATTCTGAGACATTTGTAATTTTATTCAATGCAAAGGTACAGTTCATTTTGTCTCCTGTTGGCATCTTATATAGAGAGGAAGGAAGTCGGTAATCATGAATAAACATAACATGTATTAAACTTTAATACATTACCTTTGTTAGATTTTCATCTGCAGTGGTGGCTATTCAACAATTCAACAAAAACAAAAAAGTCCCAGGATCCCACACCACTTCAAACTGTCTCCGTTAAAAAAAAATAAATTAAAAAACATAACATGTTGTAGGAATATTTTCCCTAAGGATTTGATATGTGGGTATTCATGTTATGGCTAATTACTGGAAGGGTTAGACTAACATTCAGTGGTCAAATTAAAGCAGTTATGTTACCGTCTAATGGGCAATAACAAAAAAGAATCCTCGTTAGCATAGCAGAACCACAAAGATACACTACCCACATTTATGGCTACTTAATGGAATAGTAAGCTACGTATATAAGTAAGTACAACTGAAACACATCCTGATGCATTGATCACATGTAATTGCTACTTCTTGATGCGCTACATTTGTCAAAATCATATGCATGTTAGCATGGCACTCCCGATCTCTGATAAACAAAAGTAATAAGAGGGAACAACCTTTGTTTTCACATGATAACGGGTTGATTATCTCAGTATTTCAAGATAACAAAGCTTGTTTCTTCGAGATTATTAAATAATTAAGTCCTGATATGGAGATAATGGCATTAAAAAAGTTCTTGAAAGCATGGCGGTTTTGAGCTTCCATAACAACCAAGCAGACACTGATTATGTATTTCAAAGCCATCTGACAGGTTTTCTTCTTTAATCTAAAATACGATAATTCGCAGTTTTGAGGATAAGGCAATGTTGTAATCACATTTATGTGTCACACAGAAGTGTATTGCACCACCTATTTGTTTGAGTTGTTGCATTCTGGGATTAATTACATGAAAAAGTCTCAAATTTACCAAAGAGAATAAACTTGTCTTTGGTAAATGCCCCTTTTACTGTCAGAAATACTTTAATTATTTTGACTGTCATACAAAGACAAAAATACCACAATAGAAAATCAGTTGTGTCCAGGCCATATTTAACTCACTACAGCAGCAAACTCTTCAGGGACCTTTTCAGAAAACATGTCCACGATAAACTAGTGCAAAAGAGCCTGAATGGTGGGAACAACACCTCATCGCCTGCTAAACCTGCATCAATTTTTGATTGGCTGTTAAAGTAACACAGATAGACATTAGGAGTCTTGAAGCAGGCTGAGAGAAATACTGCCCATGTATTGAATGAGCCTTGGTTGTATCTTGTTCTATCCAAAGCAAGTAATAACCTTAATATTTTCTTACAATGCAAGCTTGGTTATAACTTTTCTCTAAAGATGAAGTCATCTCATCAGAATTTAAAGTTATAACCCTTACAATTTTCATTGAATAAACCCTGTTTTTTATACCATATGTGGTTAACATGTGCTGTAATTTCATTCTGTGATTATTCATCTTAATAGTTGTTTTTATTGTTTAAGGTAAAATCCACCATTTTTGAGCAGGAATCAGGTTTGCTTGAAACACAGCATCATGTAATCTAGTGTTACTGTTTGTAATTTCATCTCATTGATAACAGCCTCTGTGTTTAAGGTTTACCCTCCTAACACTGCATTATGATACTTGCAAATGACATTTTCTGCTGCCGTTCTTTCACAATAAAAGTGTTTAATTTGTAAGACACTGAAAAATGGGAACTCTAACACTAAATGTAGTGTGTTATCACTGAGGTTCATGTCAAAAACACAAGCTGCCAAGTCAACCGAGATTGAAATCTTGCTGATGACTCTTTTGTAATCAGTTTCTTTACCTGAGTTACTAATTACATATGAAAACAGTAACTCACAGTGAGTCAGCACATCTAGAGTGTTTCCTTATGTAGGTACCACTAGTTAATAAAAAGGTTCAACTGGTTCTGGTTTGGCATTGACATCATTGTGATGCTTGACCATGTTTTGTCTTTTAATTTTATGAAATTAGTCTTGAAAAAACAATTTTTAAATCTCGTTGTACACTGTGTATGATCACAATAAAGCATTCTTATTCTAACAATAGGCAAAGACATATCCAACAAAATTGAGAATTAGTTGCACCTGAAAGGCAAATGAAAGTTTTAATCAGACATATTAACTTTACAAACTAGGTTTAGGGTTAGCTGCCATTTAGCTGCCAATATCAAATATAGTTTACAACATTTGACCCAAATTATAATATGCTTATAAACCTACAAGGTTAAACCTACATTCTACATGTCAAGGACATTGTTTGTTAAATTCACCGAAGCATGCAGACTTTGGTTTTTATAGTCCACAAAGTAACAAATATAGAAAAATGGCATCAGCGTCTGAAATAAATTCACTGGTTTGACAAAATACATAGCCAGTTAAGTAGAGCACATTGCCTTCTGTATGCCAAGGAACAATGTTATCTTGTTGGCTAGGAGCACCGCTGTTTGACTGTCATTACTTCCTTAAACACTAATTTTATAGCATCTCTGCATGATTGGGTTGTTTACAATGGACAGTAACAGGGAAAGGAGGGAGGGACAGAGACAAAGCAGATAATGTGATTTCGGAAGCCACATCTGCACCCGAAGCATTATGACTATACAGAATGCGTCTTCATTTATACACTGTTATTGTCATTGCTTTTGATAACCTAGTGATGCTCAGTGAATAAAAGAACAGCTCTTCCTCTGATCCAACATGTGTGGAAGTGAAAAGAGCTTCATCACTTAATTTGTTCCATTTGCTCCAAGCCTCGTAAATCTTAAAATGATGATACAGGTTATGAAGACCATGTGGGGGTCATAAAAAGGAAAACATTAGCTAAATTCACAATGATATATTGATTGACAGAAACATTAAAAGAAAATGTGTCCCAAACCGTAAAGTCGTTTATTTAGGAAAAGTGACCCTTAATATGGTTTTTACTGTATGCTTACCAGTATAATTAAGGCATTAAATATAATGAACTCCACATTTTCACTTTAAATTATTAACTTTTTTTTTTTGGCATATGAGACACCAGTGGCTCATGACTGAGGCACGTGGGTTCATAAGGATTTTTGTAGTATGTAAAATATGGAGAATAGAAATATTGACCCATTTAATTGGTGCTGACACATAGCAAGAAGTATGGAAGTGACATGCTGAGTCCTGGGGAAACCATAACAGGAGCTCACATATCATAGTGTAGATAAGACAGGCTGTATGACAGCAGACTAAACATAAACACTCTGCAGGTATACATTCAGAGCTGAGGAATCTTTCCACTGCGGCAGCACGACAAAGTTGGTAACAGCTGATGTTCAAAGTGGAGCTGGGCTGAAACTCAGCAGAAGATTCAACACAGATGGCAGAATACAACACTGATTTTCAGGCTGACTAGCTAATTGTCTCCCTGATAATATGTGCAGCATACAGATTCCCATATACTGTACAGTATTATCCATATACGCAACAGTAGCAGCAAAAACAAAGGCAGCATGAGAGATAATCAGTCTTAAGTCCTCATCTAAACTACACCCAGTCTGTCCAATGCCTGCTGGCCCTGGGGATTGTGCTGGAGTTTTAATCCACTTAAAAGCAGAGGACCTCTGCTGCTGTTTCCAAGGGGCTTGACCCACGTTGCATGCACACACACACACACTTATACGCTGACACACACATACGTGCACAAAAACAATCAGGAGTATGCAGTGTGCACAAATTCAGTCACTCCTCATAAAGAATGTCTTTTCACACGTAGGCTACAGCATTACGGTAAACGCACAAATGGACGCAAGCATTCCAAATGGTGATTTGCATGTATTTTAAAGGAACCCTGAGACGTATTGATCATGAAATTCATAATAGCCAGGTTGAATAGCCATATCTGTTTGGATGTTTGAACTGTTTACGTTTGTATCAGGGGAAGAATGAAAACTTTAATTTAAACCAATACAGGAGGCAGATGCTTAAGGCTCAACCTAACATTGACTGGATTTATTGAAGAAGGGTCAACAGTAATTCCACCATTGTTTAACTCCACTTTCTACTGTAGGTCTGCTACAGTATGTGTCTTTGTGTGTGTGAGGGAGACGCAAGTTCTCAACCTTTGATATCACAAGAATTTTAAAGGGAGTTTGCTCTACTCATTTACTCTGTTGCACTTAAACAGCTGCAATTATTAACAAAACACACAACACTGTTCGAATAAATGTATGAAAAATTAACTGACAAAACTGGGTTTTTTTTGCAATTATTTTTTTTTTCCTTTTTTTAAATGGTTTATTTTGTGCCATGGATACAATGTCATACTTTTTTCTCTTCTTGCAGCAACGTTTGTCGTTATCTAATTTGAAATGTACTAATTCCTTATTCTTGCGGAGGGAGGGCGAACCACTGACTTGAACAGCTGCTTCATGACCCAAAAAACTGTCAGTCTTTCCCTGGAATAAATTGTGGAATATACCATCTTTGGGTACAGGGGGGAGCTGGAAACGTGCATTTTCAGTAAATCGGATGTGACTTGCAAATGCATACGTTTTAGCGGCATCACAAATTATATTACATTACTATGAACTTGAATTAGTCAAACACAGCGTGTTAAAAGTGTCAAAAAGGACGAACTTAAGGAATAATTTAAAGCGCCGCTCCCCCATGTTTCGGCGCAGTGTTTCTGGAGAACCCATAGTAGAATCAATTCAGCGAGAGGGGAGCTTGAAACCGTCCACTCATGCTTTCCTTCGAGTCTGAGAGAAACACAGTTGAAGTGAACACACAGACCAGTCGGCCGCACTACATGCCCACAACAGACAGGCTCCGATCACTAACGAAAAAAACAGCAGTCTCTCTGCATATAATTACAATGATTCTCCACGAAACTCAATGCAAAGATCCCTGACACACTGTATGCCACTGCACAAATGATAGGGGAATTGTTTCATAATGGCAGAATGTTATCTTTAAAAGTGTACGGTCACTTTGAACTCACATTGTGAATGCCTACAGAGAAAAATGGTCTTTATATATTTATATATACACAATATATATATGGTGGATGTAGGTGTAGTTTTACCTCTGGCAGACCTCTGTTATGAATGTAAATGATACTATAACATACATCAGGCCAAGCGAGTCACGATATGATGCTTAAGATCACAGTATCAGCTCTAGCTGTTCCGCGCGTGCGTGTGTGAATGTGCACGAGCGCGTGCACGCATGCCCGTGTGCTTCTTATGTTTGCGTGGACAAAGGTCACTAAGGTCCAACATGCAAACAAAATTGTATTCTTCTTATTGTAACATGCTAAATATAGAAAACATAAATAAATAAACAAAAGAATAAGAACCATTTGTGTGAGAAATGTAGAAGAAGAAACTCTGTGTACAACTGCTTAGTATAAAAGTTATGCAACATATAGGCCTGTTGGCTGAGTTACATTATGCACATATGCTCTGCTTTCCACTCATGTTCATAATAGCTCCACCAGTCTGTCTTCTGTTCTCTTCACTGCATCAGCTTGACATGCCTTGCTCAAGGGCATCTGTTGACAGAGAAGAGGGCAAGGCCTTTCATATAAGCGGACAGTGTCATACATGTTAGCATCATTGGTGGCTCTTTAGTTAAACCAGGGCAGCAGCAGCAGCAGCAGCTCTGAGGTTAAAAACAACTCTGGAGCAAAGCGTTGAACCCTCGCCTGCTGGGTGCTGTGAGGCTGGGTGTTTCCCAGATATGAGTAAATGTGTTGCATAAAAATGAGGTCCAACATTTCCCGGAAAAGTAAATATGCTGACTTTCATGCGTCAGCCACTGAGTGAGAAACTTAGGGTCAGATTAGAGAAAGCAGTCTGACCTTTTAACCACCATCGTGCTGCAACACCTGCTGCAGGCATCTGGATGATCAGCTGATGTTAAGTGGGAAGTTTTACACCAAGTTTTATGTAGTTAAAGCAGTTAAAGTACTTTATCCTGACAGTGAATATAAAAACTTCACGTCTGTGTCATGTGACTAGCATAGGTGCAATATTTGCATGCATGTAAAGTACTCTCGTGCATCTGCATGCACATAATCCTCATTTGAATGTGTTTGCGCGTGCCTGGTTGAAGGGTGTTTTTACGCCACCGGCCTGCTTACCAATGTCACCTTCATGGGTGGCTCCATCATAGGAGCATCCTTCAGAATGTAACAGATTAGCTTTGCAGGCAGGGATGTTGATGAGGTCATCACTTCCCAAGGTCACACCTACACAAACCTAGCTATAGGCCCACTGGTGTTAAAGTCCCCCCCCTCCCACCTCTTTAGATCCTATAGAGGCTTGATTCTACCTCCTGCCAGCGTGCAGTTCTGAATAAGGCAGAATAAGCCATATCCAACAGGATAAGCCTTCTTGTAATACTCAGTGATAGAACAGGCTGCTCTGGCCCCTTCAGGCTTCCTTCGCCCAGTGAACAGACTTGTGAAGGGCTGGACGGCCCCATGTTACAACATACTGTACTGTCACTTATAGTATTTCTGAGCTCCTATAGACTTTATAATCCCTCCATGCACATTTCCGCATGCTGCATAGTTGCAAGCTCTATTATGCAATAGTTCATGATCAGATGAGCTTGTTTAGATTTTATCACTGTTCACATGTTCTCACACTTGAATATGATTGGCTGAGCATAAACTGTGTGCAGAACTTCAAAGACTTTAAATATGCACGATGAACACTTTCTGGGCTCCTATAGCACTTTCAAGTCACAGGCCCAAGTTTTGTACTTTCACATCTGCTGGTGTAACTGCGCAGCAAAGTGATGACTCTATGGCGCGATCAAGTCACTGATTTGAGAGCATTATGTTAAGTTTGTGGACAAATAAAAAATGAAGAATCAAGCAAAAACTGCTGTTACCTGTCTAATAGATGGCAGCAGCCTTTCTCCGCCCCTGCATCTCTTCTGAGTCTCTCTCTCTCTCTCTCTCCTCCAGCAGTTCCTCTTGGGGTTGCGCAACTGTTCAGCATTAGTGCAACAAGCATGCAAAAGATGGACAACAGCTACATCTGTATGTGTACTAATTTTCCTCCACTGGTTCTTTATGAAAGGCAAATCTCCCTGCTGTACGGTGCTACATCTCTTTCTCTATTCCACCACCACCAACCCCCCCCATGAGACAATGAAGGCATTGAGGCAAATCTGTTTCCACAGCCTGTGAATAAGAGACAGCCAGCTTTGTTTTGCACGAGCGTGCGCACACACATATGCGTGTGTGACAGATAGAAAGAACAAATGTGTTTGTGTATGGGCGCACGAGTGTTTGTGTATCCATGCGCTAATGTGTGTGTGTGTGTGTGTGTCTGCATGTGTGTGAGATGCCTGCGTCATGCGTTCACCATGTGAGTCACTTGCTCTTGTGTAGGGGGCTTTAAGTAGTGAGTAAGAGCCCTCTACTCCCTCGTCTGTCTCCGCTCTCACTCTCTGGGGCCCGTAAGGCACAAACCAGAGCTCTGCAGCCTCCTCCTCTGCCACGACTTCCATCCCTGCTCATCGCCCAACAGGTTGGTCTGTCAATAAATGAACGCTCACAATGCGCCGTGCGCCCACAAGTTTGAAATCTGAGAGATATTCAAAAGGAGACAAACACGCGACCACGATCACCTGCCTATCTATTATTCCAGAAAACCTGATAAAACAAACAGGACCATTTTTTTCCCCCTGCTCTGGTGTCTCTTCTGTCACAGATCTCCACATGAGAAGACAACTGAGGCTGTATTTAAATAATAGCGCTGTCCAGAACTGTCTTCTTTGGTGGCCTGCTGGGATAATTGCAGGTGAGCCATTGATGAGAGAGAGAACAGCAGTGCAGAGAGAGAGATAAGTAAACACACAAGTGACGTCTGTGGTTGATGACTAACTGACTCCAGTACCCTCTTTCTTTAGGACTGCTTAAATAAAGCTTGCCGTGAGAGCTCCTCAGGCTGACTCTCATTATTCTCCCAGCCATAAAACATGGACATACATTCCTAGTCCAAACAAAATATCATTTCTCACAATACGCATGTTCTGTATTTATTATAATTTGGTTATATGTAAGAGTTTGTCAGTATGAGAACAGATTTAGAGCCTTTTTTTCTGTTGCTTTATTATTTCTGAGCTGTCAGTGTCGTGGGAGTTCTTTCAGGGTTTTTAAAAAAAAACAAAAAACAGAAAGCTCATTTTAGTGTTGAGGTGTGCAGCTGTTTTTTAGACTTATTACACCATCTAGTGGTTAAGCCTATGCTGTTACATGTTAGGGAAACACTTAAACATGCATCTAATGACTAAAATCACAGGAGGTCAATATTTTTTTTTTCTTCTTGACCAACATCAGTGCAAATGAGAAAAATGTAAATTACAAGAATTAGACATAATGGGGACCAAATGGGAGGGCAAGTGTCTGCGAATAGCTAAAGAGGTCAAGATTTTTTAAATTCTTTATATATTTGATGTATTGTGTGATTTTTATTTTCTTTTTATAATCGTTTTTTGCACTTTTTCCATTTTTTTTGGTCATTTATCTTGATAATATATCATTAATTGGCTTCAAAGCTAGAAAAACAAGGTACTTAAAAAGAATTCCAACACTAAACATCTGGTGCAGAAATAAAATATTTATCAATTTATCATTCACACAATTGATTAACTTTATTTTCAGAAACAAAAACATAAAATATAGTATATGCGAACAAAAAAAAAAATCACTGAAATTCAAAAATATGGCATTTTTGTGTGAAACTATGTATAGTGGCACAAAAAAAAAGAAAATACATTATGAAAAAAGTGCTCATTTAGACACAGCCAGAGGTAGAGATACGACCCAAGGAGAGGAATTAGAAATCAGGACACTGAAGGTCATTCAAACTTTGCAAATTTACAAATAAAATTGAACACTGAGAGATTAAAAACATCTGTGGAATGACATTTTTTTGAATTAAATATTACCATCATTTGAGATTACATCAGTAGCACCTTTTTCATTGCGAGGTCATCGTCATGCTACCGCTTTGTCTCCATCACTTGCTTCCTGAGCAGGTGTATAAAGTATAATTTTCCCTCTTCATCGTCCTTATAGAAAATATACCTGCAGCACTCAATTGTGCGGTAATATCGAGGTCCATTAAGGCGGAAAAATATTTTTTTTTCATACTGGAATGTCTTTCGCACTTAAGCGCCTCTTGGAAAGCAGCAACACTCGCAACTGGATCAGCAGACTTGATCCGACTTCCCCCTCATCTTACGTGGCTCCTTCCTCACCTTCCTCTTCCTCTGGCAGGCTGCCGGGACAGGGCTCCATGGTAACAGCGACGCCCATGCCGCTGCGTGCAACAGGCATTTCAGTGACACACGTCCATTCATTTCGGTCCGGGCTGTAACACTCGACGCTGGCCAGGAAGCCTTGCTGGTTAAAACCTCCTGGATGGACACACACACACAAAAACACACATGATTAATGAAGCCGTTAACACACACCAGTTAGGGAGGTGTTCAACAGTTGTGTCAATGACTAAATAAATCAAACTATTTTGCCTTTATGTCATTTATTTTTCAGTTTATAAATGGATTAATGAAATGATTTTTTTTTTGAAAAGGCAAATTTTACTTTTGCCAAAGTGGTTTGTAATTCTTTCCAAATTTGACGGTTCATTTGCCTGCTGCACTTCAGTTTACTCTGCACCACACTGAACCGCTCCGTTTAATTAACACGGAGTCACTGAGTCACATTAGAAATAAAACAGCCCACACTGTACTAACAGAGGATCTCACTGGCCACCTCCTGACCTAACTGTCTACTCATTAATCAGAGCGATTTAATTACTTAACAAGCTGTATTATAATTACCTCTGTACACATAAATATCTTCTACAAAAGACTTTTGCTGCGCTTGCATAGGCTTAATACCAAATTAAACTTAATTTAGCTCATAAAAAAGATAAGATATGAGTGTATGGCACACTCAGCCCACGAAATATGCTCAGGCTCATGAGAAGGCACAGGGGGCTTAAATACATCAGACTGTCCGTGTACTAATCAGTGATGGCACAGAAATCAGGCTCGATCGAAGACAATCAATAGTGATCAATGCACGAATCATCAAAAACTGGACATGATGCACCCTTTAGTGACACACGCAGAAGAATTAATGAGTAAGAAAGGATGGAGTCGTTAAATTAAAAAAGGAAATGTTCAGAATTAAAAGAAAAAATAATGGAAAATGAAGAGGAGATAATAAATAAATCTTAACTAGATCCTGATGAGCCCAATGAAGCGAAACACACGGCTCTTAATAGTGTTATTAAAAGATCATTGATCATGTATTTATGCGAGTGTGCCATCGCTACCACAAACACTAACACACTGTGTGCAAAGCTTTTCATTAAACTAAATTTTGAGCTCTCAGTTTCGTATATTCTGATTTGTGATGTGACTGACCGAGAACGAAGATGCGTCCCTGGTGAACTGTTGCTCCGTGTGCACTGCGACAGTAGTGCATGGACGCCCTGGGCTCCCATTGGTTCCTGGCTATATTGTAGCGCTCCACAGAGCACAGCTGGCTCCGCCCATCGTACCCTCCTATTGCGTACAGGTACGAGTTCACACATACCAACCCTGTAAACACAGACAGAGGGATAGTTAAAGGGATAGTTTTACATTTTGGCAAAAATGGAGAAAAATATGGTGCAGGTTAGCTTATTTTCAGCTTTGCTCACTAGTTTATGTGATGCATCCCTTATAAATAATGTAAAAACAACTTAGATTTTTAAGAGGGGTTTGTTTCTTGCAATGGAGACTCCAAGAGTTTTTTTTTTATGTTTTTTTTTACTTGCACTATAAAAGGTTTCATTGGGAAAGGTTGACCAAAAGATCAAAATTTAAAAAAACTCTCCTAATTTGATGAAAAATTAGCTCTCGTTCACTTTCTATTTTTGTAGATTACCTCACAATTTGTTTAAAAGTAGTTCTACAGTTGGATGGAAAACAGGAAAATGAGCTTTGGAACTACAAGGTCAGATTTAATTACCTCAAACAGCACAAATCTCAATGTTTTCTCCTGTTTTCAGTGTTTACTGTAAGCTCAAATGACTGGCTGCTAGCTCTAGTCATATGTTAAACATGCAGATAAAAAGTGGTATCAATCTCCTTATTAAACTCTGAACAAGGAAGTAATTAATTAGGAACAACTGCTTTAAAGGACAAAACGCACACACCAGGATGTTAAGTAAGAATACTGATAAAGGAAGTTTAAAAAAACACATTTATCATAACTAAATCAAATCTGAACTAACTCAAATATCGCAAACCTCGATTTGTTTGTCTAAATCTCATAAAGACAAGAGTTCACACACACTCACCTAGTCCACTGCGTATGGTGCTCATGGGTGCCAGCTGTTGCCAGGTGTTAGTGTCGGGCTGGTATTTCTCAGCAGTGTTCCAGCGGGTCTGCCCGTCATACCCACCAACCACATAGAGCACCCCCCCACACGCCGCCACTCCCGCACCCAGACGGGCCACCGACATCGAGGAAACAAAGGTCCAACGATTGGACTCTGGATCCCACCTGCAAAATAAACAGCAGGTGAGAAGTTACCGCGTTGGACGCAGTTTTAATTTGTTGACAATTTCCTAATGACGTTACATGTTGGTCAATAAATACAATCAAATTAATACCGCAGCACTGGAAAACATGCCAAATGGTTCAGAGGGCAGCGGCTGCGTGCAGCAACCTTCTCCATCTACATGAGCCAGGCAACTTAAAGTGGATTAGATTAAGCTGGCGACCACGTTTGGCAACTATTGACAAGCTTTATTTGAAGCCAAAGAGGTCAACTGCAATGAGAGCAGACAGAGTCAAGAAAGGCCACCAGTTTTTACTTTTAGCCAACTGTACCTTTGAAAAAAATAGGTTTTAATGTCTAAGATCGAATTAATCTTATCATTGTGTTAAGCAAAGTATCCTATTCAATGTGTTTAATACAATAAAACCTTGACATTTTTTCCATATAAGCTAATATTTGTTCTCTCTGAGAGTCGAATGAAATATTGAGTCTGTCTGTCAAATATAAGGCTGCAGGCAGGATATAACCAGTTTAGCTTAGCATAAAACTTATAAAAGGGGGAAACTACCTTTCCCTTGTCTGAACTGGGAATAAAATCTACCCACAAGCACCTTTTAAGTCAATAACATCCACATCGCATTTGTTTAATTCAGGAAAAATCTAACTGTAAAAATTATGAATGAGGTTTTTGGTGGAACAAGAGTCAAATTATATCTTCGTCAGGTAAATCCTACTTTTTTGTTTTTTAAAAATTAATTAAACAAAATATAAAACATTAATTAGCAAGCCTGAAAGCTGCCTAAGTGTATTTTTAAATATATATTATTTTTGATGAAGCCATGCTAGCTGTTTTGGCTTTGGCTTTTAAGCTAAGCTAGCTGTAGCTTCACATTAAGCCAACAGGTAACAGATAGGTGTCAAACTTCTTATCTAACTCTCGGCAGGAACGCAAATAAGCTTATCACCAAAGCGATTCACTACTTTTTTAATACGGGAAACTTTGCCAATGCCAATGCAAATTACGCAAGGAGTAAAAACAACAAAGAACTGAATCATGATGAGGCAGCCCGATTACTTGTTCACAGACTGGTTAATGATTAAAAAGTTGTCTAGGCTCCTTTCACCGACTGTATTCCAGCTGTAATATGCTGATAGGAGGCTGGCTGATATTATATAAGCTGCCCTCTCACGTACCATTGGTTAAGTGCCCTTGAGACAAGCACTAATTCCAAGCTACTTCATGAGTCACTGCACTGACACTGACCCTGCGCTCTGAACTCTGAAACCATCACAGCAAAGCCAGTGATTAGCTATAAAACATGATACATAATCTCAATTTAGCCCGCTTAATACACTGAGAGGAGGTTTAGCTCCCTGTTGAATCTCTTACATGTTGCTTGGATCCATTTGGGAAACATCCTCAGGAGCAGGAGCGTTTTTTTTTTTTTTCTGCCAACCATTGTTACCATCTCCTTTGATGTGTTTCACATTTAATTTTCATTTCAATAGTTTTATTAGCTTTCATTATATTTAGCAGCTTCTCCTGAAAAGACTTCCAAGTGGCGTCTGATGAGTCGTAATAATTCTCTTGTGACCGGCATCTTTTAGAAAGCTATACCCTCCAATTTGAAAAGGGGATTGAGGTTTCATTTGAAGCACAGTTCTTTGATAGAGAGAAAAAAAAAGCTAATGTTATTAAGCGAAACTCTCAGGTGGCTTAACTTGTGTGTTGTGGTTTTTTTGGTGATTAATTGATTTGAAACTGATCTATAAGCACATAAAAACTCCTCCCTGCTCGGTGCTAGCGGCAGCGAGATGTAAAGCATTCCCGACCAGATCGACATTCCTGGGAAGTGTGTCCCAACATGTTTTGAAAGTGCCCATGTTGTTGTCTAATTTGGCTAAGAGAGGAATACCTGCAAACTTCCTGCTTGCTCTTTAGGTTGAACAGCAGCTATCTACTTCATCAGTGGAAGTAATTGCACTTAATCTGAGATTGTGTCTACAGGGGAGATTATGCATGGAAATAATATTAAAAAATAAAATTACTTCACAACATATAAAAACCTCATACACAAAGATCATTTAGACATGTCTCACTTCTCCACTGTGTTGTGATGTGTGGAGCCCTGGGAGCCTCCGACAGCGTAGATGCAGCTGTCCACCACGCCCACCCCGACCCTGTTTCTGGGGATGTTCAACGAGGCTCGCTGGCTCCACTGGTTGGTCATCGGGTTGTAGCAGCACAGGGCGCTGGACTCTGTGTTGTCATGAAGCGACAGGTTCCTGCCTCCAACCTGGATTTACAAATAAAAGAGGGATTAGGATGGTGATTATGTTGATCTCTTAAACTTGTCAAAACAAACCGTCCATTCAGGACTGACAGGCAGAGGATGACAAGTGAGAAAAAAGTGAGCAGCCAAACAATTACAGTCTTAAGTGGCTGTAAAATGGCACCAAACGTAACCTGGTGCCTCCCATGTCTTTTCTGTAAATGACACACTATTGTGTTGCAGTGCATCACATCATATCTTCAAGTGTTGTTCAGGAATTAAAACTCAAAGAATACGCAGTGTAACCTACAGTGTAAAAGAGTCCGAACAGCGAACAGGCTCCCAGACCGCTGCACGGAGACACCATGTCACTCAGCTTTAGCCAGATGTTTCTCCTGGGATCATAAGCCTCCATGGTGGCCAGTGAATGCTGCTGATATCTGCACAAAGGTAACAGCGAGTGGGTACTTTCCTCCAAATATTATCTTGTTTTACAGTGCATTCTTTGACAAAGGTGAATACCAGTGCACAGTAGTGAAAAGGTCATTTCATCATAGGCTGGTGCACCCATGCATGCTTTCACCATGCTGATCAAATCACATTGCATACTCTGTTCTGTTGGACAAGTCTTGTGCCAAATTACTCAAATTAAGGATGACACACAACAAAAAGCAACAAAAAAAAAAACAGAACATGACCATTCAGCAACTTAAAATTTAGCATAATCAGCATGATCCTAAAGTTCTGTAGTCAATGATTTCTCACAAGACAAAAACAGCATCTTAAACTAGCTGCTTTGGTTAAAAAAAAAAAAAAGACTTGAGCTTTATGACAAAGGAAAACATACAGTATTCTACTATAAATAAAAAGAGGGCTTTAAGAATAGGAGGGTGTGTACACTAAAGCAGAGCACCTCAGACACAAAGAACAACCTCACAAAAGCCACCAGGTGGCAGAATGAGACATTTCTGAATCCATGAGGAATAGAGTTGCACTGTTCCTAAATGTTTGTTTTAAATAAAGCACACACAGGATGGGACTTAACAGTGAACATGTTTGCTGTTAATGTTCCTGACTCATACACATCTGTTTTCCGGGGATCAACATCACCAGAAAAAGGACCCAAAATGGTTTTTATGGCCAACAGAGTGGTTCCTGGTAAGGCATGGCAGAGCAAAGCGATTCTGAGGAAACTACGTGAGATAAGTACCCGCCGGCCACGTAGATAAGTTGAGTTCCACGGTTTGGTGCAGGAGACAACCTCCTTAATGTCATATCCTGGAAGATTTTTGAAAGGAAGTCCTTGCAGGAATTTGCCTGGAATTTAAAAAAGAAGGGCAGAAAATCAAAAACCTGTTGATGGTGACTGGATAATGGAAAAATGACTCAGCGAATTCCACAAGTTTTACTTAAATTAACAGCAACAGAGCCTGTTAGTTAAACTGAGTCAGCACAAATCTTCCATTGGTTTCCATGAGAAAACATGCTGCGGGGCTGACCTTGCTGAGGATGGGGCAGGACAGGAGCTGGTTCTTTAGGAACTTTGGAGGCAGGGCGTAGATATGAACCGCGTTCAGGAGGGCATGTAGGTACGGGGCTCTACCCTCCATGTCCCAGCGCACCCAGTCTGTGCAGGCCTTATACACCTGACATAGATTTATTTAGACAAATCAACACTTGGTTTAATACACACATGTCAGAAGCTGAACTACTGGTGTTTGCGTGAAGTTTTTGGGGTATTTTGAACAATGTGTGATGCATACAATAATGCACAAAAAATCAAAACATTGAACAAAATAGACTCTTTCACACAAATCCTGATCAATTTTGCAATTGCATTTCATTAAGTAACAGACGAACTGATGAATCAAACATGAAACATGAGTTGAAAAATGGGCTTCAGAAAAGGCGGAACACAAAATGATTAAATAATGTTGCTCACATGCTTGTCAGGTAAGTTTTTTAAAAGGTTTTTTTGATGCCACACACCTCAGACTCACAGAGCACTTTGAGACTGTCCTGACTGATGAGCTCGAGCAGCTGACAGTGAGACAGACTGAAGAACTCGTCTTCTTTAATCACCTGGAACAGAGAACATGGTTGGAGAACAGCATCCCACATTTAAGTCCTTCTTCAGATTTTATGTCTTTGTGTGAATAATGATAGATTTGAGTTGGTAGGTGGGTGTTAGAGCCAGAAGCATTAGACACAGACACAAAGAGAGGATGTGAAAAGCACTGACACAAAATAAGCATAAACTCCTGCTGCTGTAATGCAACTTAAGTCTTAAGTTTGTCCTTGAAACGGATCAGTGGTCTTTGGATTCAGCTACCAATAAACACTGCAGCTGTTCTGCTCCAAGAGTTATCATAACCCAAGAGCATGGCATGTATTTGATGTATTCAAAACGAAAGACATAAAGCAGAGTATTAACCAATGAGATGTGCTGCTAAGGTGTGACTGATAAGCGATGCATAAGGGATTTTTTTTAAAAATGCACATAAACTGCAATGTTCTGTATCTTTACTGGTCCCTGCTTGATGCAGTTTGTGCAAATTCAATCAGCATCTTTAAGATCTAAAGACAGAATTAAGAGTCTGACAGCTTTTGCTGCTGACCCTCTGTCTTTCAAGGGCTTCGGTTCAGACAGAGATAAACTCCCAGTCTGTCATCAGCGCTGAGCTGGGAGCACTGGGAGCCAACAGGGCAACACACGCTGGCAACAAGCAAAAGCAAAGCACGAACTCCAGAGAATTCAGCTAAGGATCTAAAAGCAGAGCTCGTTCATGTGACCAAGATGGAGTCACTTCAGTAAAAGAAAAGGGAGGCAGAGGAGATGGAAAAAAGCAGGGAGGCAAAAACTGGAAATAAACTGATCAATCCAAAAAACATTACTGAGATGGGTAATGTTTAAGGTACCTGTTTTTTCTATGTAGTTATTAAATCTTAAGATGTACACTTTGACATTTTCAGAGTTTTTCTTCTTTTGAGGATAACAAGGTAGGAACCCATTAGAGGCTCAGTAGAGATATTATATGTCTGCAGGTATTTGCCTAAGACTAAGTAAAACTGACTTCATTTTAAAGGAAAAACTTGTGTGAGCTCTGTGTTTGAAGCTCACCTCGCTGAAGTGCGTATTGATATACTCTCGACACAGCTGGTGCAGCTCAGTGCAGCCGATCTCCTCGGCAAAGCGGGAGATGCCGATAACATTAGCAGGTTCCAGGTGCTTGATGAGGAAATCGCAGCACGCTTTGGCCACATCCTCCATCTGATACCTTATGGAAAAAGACAGAAACATGAGGAAAAACATCACTATTACTTGCATATTTACCATCTTAAAATATTTAAATGTTGTTTTAATGGTTTTTAACTAGTAAATCCTTAAAAACAGAAAGATTTTAAGAAAACAGAAGTGAAGTTTGCGTCTGTATGCAGATGTTTCCAGCTGTTTTCACTGAATCAGGGTTATCTTTTTCTTTTTCATACTGTTTGTTTACCTCATCGCAGCCAAGAGAAGGTGCAGCACACACTTCTCCCCCACTGTGATGCGGGAGGTGTAGGCGAAGTCAATAAGTTTTCCCACCACCTGGGGGCAGACGTCTCGCAGGGTGACCTCCTGGGCGTGACATTCTCTGAAGCTGCTGGTGAACATGGCTCTGAAATAGGGGCTACAGGAGGCCAGAACCACCCTGTGCACCTGGATGAAAAAAATGCATTTGATGATACAAAAACACTGCTTTTACTGCACTTAAACAAGAGGATGATAAACAGAACCTTTGCCATGAAACTCCAGGAAGTATAACTGTTTAAACATAATATAACATCATAAACACAATTGTTAATTAAATAATAAAACTCATACAGACTTTAAAAAGAGGAGCTTTGACTTTTAACCTCCAGTCAGTTGGTATAAAACAAAAAGGTTTTTCCTTTTTCCAAGTTATTAAAGTTAATTTTATGATCTTAATGATTTATCACTTGCTAATCAAATTTTAAGCTTAAAGTAATATTTTCAAGTGTCTTGTGTTGTCTGAGCAAAGGTCTCAAAATAAGATACATCATTGAAGTACATAGCTTTTCAAATATAAACTGTAATTCTTTAAATCTAAAAAAAGTTAGATTGTCCAAGGTTGAGCTCATTTTGTGCCCCTTAATCCCATAATTGTACATCATTTCAAAAGCCTAAGCACAATACTTTTTTGTAAAATAGTACTAAGTAAAGTCAGTTTTAGGGCTCCGTACACTGTTAGTAATTTGGATTTCTCCAGAAACTGTGACTCAAACATCCCATGAAACAGCACAAAATGCGATCTGCTTATGTAATCTGGAGGTTTTCCCACCTTGAAGTCCATCGTCCCGTCCTTGTGTGTGACGTGCAGCACCAGATCGCACAGCAGCTCCTTCTGTCTGAACTCCTCCATGACGCTGAGGGACCTGGAGGCGTGAGTCTCCACCGTGTAGTCAAGATACCCGGATCCATGCATGGAGGGGACCACGATGGCTGAGAAATCAGAGTCGCGTGTGGGACGTTTCTTTCTGATAGGGCAATGCATTCTGGGAGAGAGTTCTCCAGATTTTTTGTTTTGTTTTTGTTTTGTTTTTTTTGAGTAAATACTTGTTCAGTCTTCTTCAAGTTTGAAAGTTTTTTTTTTTAGTTCTTATCCCACTGGGGTCAAACTTTCAACAGAGGAAATTCTTTTGCACTTTATTTCGTCACTGAAAAGGCTCCAGAGAGCAGATGTCCTTAGTTTCTCCATATCTGCCTCAAATTTAACACAAAAATCCCTTCAGTGTAATAGTACTATCCATTTGTGAGCCAAGCTACAGTCAGCAGGCAGGTCGGGCAGTCCAGAGGAGAAAATAGTACATGTATGACACAAGTTCAGCTCATCTGCTTCTCTGCAAAAACACGACGGGTGATCAAACTCGCAGACTGGCCCGTCATCCAAAGATCCAGGCTCCAACATGACTGACAGCCTCTGAATCAGGATCAGACAGCTCTCAAAGCAAAAAGTATAAAAAACCAGGGTTGTTAAATCGCCGCTGGTCCAGAATTTATAGGTGTCAGGAGTTTGAAAGTAATCCTTTGTTATATTACACTGAGTCCTCTGAAATTTTTTCACGGCACATGAGAAGAGGAAGTGGTTGGCAAATGTGTGAAACTGCAAGATCGGATGTATCCTGGTTTTATTCTCTCTGACCCCGTCTGTTGCGATGCTTATCCTGCAAAAAGAACAAAAACAGCTTGAGTTAAGATAACTTTTAATGCATCGTAGAGACGCTAATGGAGTCATGTGAATTAGTTGGGGGTTTTTTTTCCCCCTCGTGTGTCTCTGTGTGGGTGTGCAAGTGTCACACACTAAGTTTCACTTCCTTGCAGTAGAAATAGAAAATCATTCAGTTGATCTGCTTTATGCCAGAGCTTTCACCCAAGGAAATGGCCTCTGTGTTCTGTTATGTTAAACTTTTTACGAGTTAAATTCAATTAAATGGATAAAGCAGAATTGATGATCCACCATTTTTATGGGATTTCTCTCCTCAGTGCTGCTTAAATAGATTTATTTTAGTCCGGATCATTAATATGGAAAATGGCACCACTTCTAGTACTTTAAAACACTAAATTGTTCTTTTAACAGTTTTATTCAAAATGATAAATGATTGCAGCGTTTACTTTGATCCACCGCAATCCTTTTATAAATACAAGCTGCAATAGCTCAATGAATAAAGTATTTGATAAAAGAAAAATTTAGCTGCTAATTTATTGATGTTCGTTAACAATTTAAGTGAATTCAAGCAAAAATGTCAAACAGAATGTAACAATTTCTTCTTTTCTTGGTTCAACTGTTTAATAAATTAAATCATTTGAGTTCTGGATTTTTTATGTAGACAAAAAAAGACATTTGATGACTTCTGGGACGATTTGATTGCCAGTTTTCATTGTTTTAAACAGCACATGATTACTTAAGAACGCAGTTGACAGAGCAACCGATAATGAAAATAAATCGGTAGTTATAGCCTCAGGTCACGAGACCTCACAGAGCCGGTTCAGCCATTGAAAACTAAGCTGGATAATTTGTCATTCAGTGTTGGTTCAAACTCCTTCCTCTCAAACAGCAGACTCAATGTGTGTGAGTCACCGAGGAGTGACTGTGATCCAGCAAGAAATCAGCCGATTGACATTTTTAAGAAAACAGACGTTCACACTCTTTTAAGCTACACAAGACATGAATGTATGAATGAATTCCTACCAGACGCCAGACGCTGGGCAAACACTTCACTGTTTCCCCCTGAACCTCATTCGCTCTTGTGTTCCTATTTATTTTCTGTTCCAGCAGTGAAGCCACTCCCTCCTGTGAGAACAAGCTGGTGTCATCACAGCAGTTCATCTCCGCGCTGTCTGGAACCTGTTTGACCATCCATACTATCTTAACTTTGTATGTCAAGAAAACAGCGCAGTAATAACAGTTATCAGCCTCTGACGTAATTTGGAAGCAGCAAATTAAAAGCAAACAGCCAGTCAGAAGTTCATCGCTGATAACTCTAGAACGGGTATAATGAAATGTGTCAGATGGTTTAATGGAGAGATCCGTATCACCTCGCTCAGGTGGAAGATGTGTACACTTGACCTGGGTTTGACATTACTGTACATGGGCATGAACGCTGCACGGCTCTACTAAAGTGCTTAATAAGAGTCTAATTATGTTCTCGTCAATTTTCGAGCTCCAGCAGGGGTCAGGGTCAGCTGTTAGCGCACACAGGCAAAAGTCAACTGATGATGACAGCATGACTAATGCTTGATTTTTAAAAACTGTACAGATATATTTTAGCGTGAGAAAAAGAAATTTCATTATCACGACTTATCTTTGTTTATGAAAAAAAACTACATGAGATTAGAGGGAATTAATGTTCTCCTGCCAAGAATTTAATGAAAGATAAATATGACTCTAATATCTGTCCGTTAAAGTCGTAGCTGGGAGAGCTTAGCTTAGCTTAGCTTTAAAACTACAGCTACAACTGGATTCATTCCACTTCAACGTCACACATGAAAGTCTCTGTAAACCTGTGCAGCGATGGGTGCTATGAATTCCCACAGGTTGCAGAAAAACAAAGACATGTCATGCAGGTTTGAAAGAAACATCCACTCAAACTTCTACTAACGACTTCAGCAGCCTATAGCTATCTGAAGCATGCATGTGAAAACATGTATGCTTTCATCGTTTGTGCATGAAAGAATTCAGCGTCATTCTGTTTCAGGTTTATTATTAGTGATCAAGATCAACAGAAAATCTCTCAGTTCTTTTTTTTAACACATTTCTCATTTCACTTTCTAGGTTTTGGGATATTTAACGTTGAATTTTCGGCTGCAAAGCTTGGGGCTCACCCACAAACTACTGAAATATATGAGCGTTTGTAATATGTGTCTTTGCACAGCAGAGGAACTGCAAACACTTGAAACCTCTGCATTCCCAAGTGTCACCGGCTGCTGCAAAAGCTCGAAGCAGAACAAATCAGCAAGAACTGACTCCTGCTATGCTGCCGGTTAGCTACAGTAAATTCATCAAGATCCGTTTAAGCATAAAAGACACAAACTCTGGTTCCACTACCGTTTAAGAACAGTAGGAATATTTACGAGCACCCGCTTTATTTCACACTCATCCTCTGATTTTCTGTGCTGCAGCATCTATCAGACACAGTTAACACCCCATTTTTTTGTGTCTGTTTTTTTTTACTGAGTAAAGCACATGAAGGTTACTGCCAGTTTGGTCTGGAGGAGTGCAGCTTTGCATAGTTGCACAATCAAATCTGTTCAGCCTGGAGCCCTTTTTTTTTTTTTTTTTTCTGCTGGTCATATGACCAACAGTGTGAGACAGAAAAGGGAGGGAGACTGATGCAGAGGAAAGACAGTCTTTGTGGACAACACGGGGGAGAGAAAAACAAAGTGGAAGAGGAGTTAAAAAAAAAACACTTTAGACTTTTAGCTGAAGGGAGATTTAAGAGGGTGAGATCAGTTCAAGGAGGGATTGAGAGACAGGAAGCTAGAGTCATTAATACAGTAGAGCTACTACTAGTTTTCCATAAAGGGCCATTGTGCTTGGATATATCAGCCTGTCCTGCACTCCTGATCAGGCTTTAAGGGGGTTAACAGTGAATTACTGTGTAAACACTGCACAGAGCTTGGCTACTATATAAAGCATTGCTCAAGCCTGCAGGAGCGCTGCGAGAACACTGAGACACTTGTTCTGGACAGTTTATTGATTTCAACTGGGTTTCGAAATGCTGTTTGACCCAGCTTCTGACCGTTAACACCCCCAGTTTGTAGTAGTGTTTGCTTTTTGTCAGATTTATTTCTGTTAAAAGGTGAGAAAAAAATCGAAGATAACTGGGGTTTCATGTTTTTTTTTCGGCCCAGAGGCTTCAGTTCATTACTGAATAATTGCAAGAGGCGACCCTTGGCATTCATTGGGCTAAATCAGTGCTTTTGAGGCACTAAAAATAGAGTCATTGTGACTTATTGATCCTTTTCAATTAAGACTGTTTGTTTTCCATAAATATGCTCAGTGCAGAATTTATGAGATGAAACAACAGAGGCGGAGAGCGGGACGGTTAACCATTTACAGACAGTTTCTGTTGGCAGATGGTCCGGTAACACGTAAGCATGTGCAGTAAGCTTTGACCTGAACATACAGCAGGCCGTCGCTCAACTTTGGAAAATGTGTTGCCAAAAAGTGCTGAGCTATAATGACCACATACCATTTGCAATGTTTTGTAACTGGCTGTGACATAAGCTCTTCTGCCTTGTCATCTGTCAGCTGCCCTGATGGCCGGCCGAGGTCAAAGGTCACTGATCGCAAACATTTTATCCCTTGAGTCATAATGACCGGGAGATGAAGGAGTTAACAAGCTTCCTCCAAAAGGCACTGGATGGTCAGAGACTTCAGCCAAGAGCTGCACAGTAACAACAACAACAGACACAACAACTTAAAATAACACTCAAGAATGCAGAAATGGAATATAGTGCTGCCTCCTGACCAAACGCTCACATTTTAAACACATGAAATGTACATCATGCTTATTTATCACAACATAAAAGAACATCTTGTGTCATTTGTGGCGAAATGTTTAACCACATAAACATTCGTAAAAATGTTGATAAGTTAATGAATTGAAACATGCAATAATGTTGTTCGGAGGTTTGTACAAATTAAATATCAGATTTATGGACTAATTAATTCATTCATAGAATATTAATTTGCAATGTTTGAATAATCGATAGCTCATGTAGGTCATATGTGCCCTGCTGGAGGGACACTGGGCCACTTAAGTTGGGAAAAAAATAATCAGGGGAAGGAGATTTATGTGTGAAAAGTCAACAAACAAAAGTTGGGTGATGTTGACCTTTACTTCACAAATATTCAACCTGGATTTGGAAAATCAAATCTTGTTATTTGGTTGCCTCCCCTGTTACTGTCAATGATTGATAGAAAAATATTGGTGTTAGGGGGGTGTGAATTTTTTTCAGCTTCCACAGTGGTCAGAAAAACCACTGAGTAATGTCAACTTTAACTGAAAAATATCCCAACCTTAACTGTCTTAAAATATATGAATCTTTTTGTTGCCTTAAAGTTGTTGTAAAGTAAATGGAGTTTGGTTTGCTGGTCAGACAATAAAAGTCACCTTTGGATCTATAATTTTTATAGGAATGTTTTAAGATTAAACAAGAAAACAATAAGAATATTCAATAACAAAAATAACTACTTTCAGTCTTAACAACCAGCCTTACTGGTGTTTGTTATTTTTAAAAAAATAAATTATGTTATTAGTCTGATCAGGTTTCTAAAAAAATACTAAAAAATATTGAAAAATGCTTGCCACAGTTAAAAGCAAACACTAAAACATTTCAAGATATCTAATTTACAGTGAAATGGATGAGAGCTTTGAGATCATTTTAACACTTGAGAAGCTGAAATTAGAAAGATTTTGGCGTTTTTTTTCTTAGAAAGAGATTTTAACGCTGATTATTTCTTTTATTTCTTTTTAGTGTCTTTATTTTCTGATTTTATTAACTGTTTCACCACCTTAATGTTATTATTATTTATATTATTATTTTTATCAGGGTGTTTCAGAAACTCTATTTTCAAAAAAGAATTGGCCCGTCAGCTCTGTGTGTGAACTTAGAAACCAAACAGAACAATAAGCAAAAGTTTCAATTCCCTCTCAGAAGTCTGCGCACTGTGTGCGAAATTAACTCAGTGGTCTACGGCAACATAATATGAAACTACCGGATGTGTCCCTCTACACTAAAATGCTGCCATTATTGCAAAGTGGTAGGAAAAAGACACACAACATGTTCCGGGTGTTGCTGCTGCTGCTGCTGGAGGATCACAAGACCACGACAACCATGTTTGAGTATCACGGCGATCTCTCCACAGGGCGCGTCCGCTCAGCAAGTGAAACTGGACACTTTTGACATTACAACAGCTGGCGGGACCCACTCACCTTAAAGCGGCACCTTCACGGCAGCTGTTTTTTTTTTTTTGAAAAAAAACTTCCACGATCACGGCAAATCACTCGGGGGAAGTTTCCGCGCGATTTCGTCAAACCGCAGGAGGTCTTCCCCGGTCGACTGGGCGAAGCTTGCCCGTCCTGCTGCGCGTCTCATTCCGCACGATAAAAGGCAAAATGCGCGGAGCTGCGAGTGTCGCTGCCGTTCTGCGTCGCCGCGGGCGGACGTCCAAAGGCCGTGGTGGTGCTGGTGGTTGTGGCGGTGCAAGGGGAGGAGGAGGAGGAGGAGGAGGAGGAGGTGGAGGTTGGTAGGAATTTCTGCACCAACATGACTCTGCAACTCTGCGCGGACAGCATTCCTCAAACAGAAACTGAACCTCGACAGCGTCGGGGATTATACAACTGTGACACTGCTGAAAAAAGAGCGCACAGCGGGATCACGGCGAGAAAGACACCTCATATGCACGCACACGCACACACACGCACGCACGCGGGTAAAAATTGCTTTCCACAGCAGTTTCAGTGAAGTTTGATTTGTGAGTCATACCGAGGAATAAAAGAGTCTGGGATCTGCCCGTTCTTATTTTTGCCGTGATGAATCATGTTGGCTGTGGATGATATTTTATCTCACAACAAATAGTAAATCCCATTAAAACATGTAGGATACTTCGGGGGATTATGTAAATGACACTACATCTACTTGTAAGACTGTAACGTGAATGTATATTATAAGATTAAGATTTAGTGAATCATTTGCAACAGAACTAGTGCCAATATTTAATTGAGCTATTAAAGAGGAAAGGCAAAAATAAATACAGTTTAGTCCTAAATACAAAAATATGGTGTATTTTTCTAAATATTTAATATACAATTGTATAGTTCCTGCATCATATTGGCTTTATTTTTATTTATTAGACCAAACTAAGTTGAAATTTACTTGCTTATTACCAGTAGTTGCCCTGCTCAGTCATTCAGCATTAGCAGATTTTGTCCATCTCTTCCAGAAACTGAATGCAAACTCTTTGAAGAGTCCATAAACCTGCCAATGGCAGGAGACTCGTGTCCTTATAAACACAGCTGGAAAGAATATAGCAGCTGTTTTTGCAACTACCCTCTAATATTTGTGATAAATTGTTTCCAAAAATGCTATATTGCAGGCCAGGGATTTACACAGATGTTTTGAAGGGCTGTTCAAACTCTAATCCCTTTGCCTGTGTGTTAGCTAGTTAGCTAGCTAGCAAAGATAGGTTCATGTGACAGCAATGTTGCGCAACTCACAACGATGCAAAATGTGAAAAGTGGCGTGAAGTTCACAAGCACATGTGGAAATTTTTATGCACATGTATTCACTTTGATTATATCATTCACAGTTAATCATTTTCTACTACTTTAACCCATAAAGACCCAGATCCATTTCTACCTCAAGGAAAATTAAGGGGGGGCATAAAACAGATTAAATAGAGCACATAGAACACATTTCTGAAATCTTTTCAGATCATGAGTAGTTTTCTTATTGTGACACATATGTTTTTTCAACCCTTTTTAGACTAAGTGCCCGATGTGACATCTGTGTCACACCAATATTTACTCGATCGTTTTATCCAAAGTTCTTCAAGAAATGTGTAAACAAAAGTTTATTTTTGACAAACAGCATGAGATTTAAACATTACAATCCTTGAGCTAGCTCGCTGGTTTTTCCACACACAACTTTCGGTCAAGTTCAGTCGATTGCTATGGAAACACATGATCCCCCAACTGGTCACATGACCTATCATAAATGCGCTATAGGTGTAACTCTGGGACTTCATGGGTGAAAAATGAAGGATTAAGCTCAGCATGGAAACATATCGAACGTTAATAGGGCGTGTGACACCCGTGTCACCATGGGTCCCTATGGGTGAAAAGGCTGAGTGAAGCTTTTATTACAGCGACAACACCCAGCTAAGATGCTACGGTGTCAAGGGACAGAAGGCATTGCCTCGAATTTATTTTAGTCTGTGTCCTGCAGAAGCATGCTTATCAAAGTCCAGATGACTCAGCAGTTTATTTGAACTAACGTTAGCAATTACATGCTTCTCACATGATGCAGCCACATCAGCTAAATATTATTTTTTTTCCTCAGTCAGGGTAGGCAAATACAAATACATGGAACGATGCTAGCACAACTGTCCTGTTAATTTTTACTGTTTACTGTTACCTGTCAACTGTGCTACCTGCATGCCAACAGGAATAATTTTGGATAATGGATAATTATGTGACGTGAAAGTTTTCCCATTGCACTTGCAAGGTAGCAGATCAGTTACAATCCACTGATCGATTAGTCAATTTTCAATCCACTGGGTCACAAAGGAGTTGTTTTTCTTTCCTTCACTGCCCCCTGTTTTTGGGATCTCAAGATCAGGTGGAAGATGTAATCCTTCCAACAGCCACCGGGGGCAGACTAGCTATGATAACCACCTCAAGTGCAATTTCTTAAGTTCTTTATCTGGCTCTCACTGTTTTTGGTCTTTGCTTAAAGCTTGTAGTGAGTTTTAAGAGCAAACACTGATGAAATATTTGATCCAGTAATTTTTAACTCAAGATCCAAGCCCTTTTTGTTTGCTTGGGCAGTTGACTGCTGGAGCTCCAGGGACTTTTTGTCCTTGTTGGCTGGCATGAAAGTTCATCCTTGAACTTCAACCTCAAACTTTGTGTGCTGATGAGGAGCATAAGATGCAATTAAAAGCCTACAGAGGGCTGAATTTGTTAAGATTATTTGGTCAAACTGTAATTTGAAAGGTCAAGTGTAAATTTCCACACTCAAAATTACTGCTCAAAAGCAAACCATCTGTATCATAAAATTTTGTGTTTTCAAATTAAATGTCAATTTATCAGATTCTACTATTTTTAAAGCTAAATAAACAATTTAAAATCAAACATATGATTAATGAAATACTTATTTACAAAGCTGAAAACATATATCAAGGTAAGTGTTTCTCTTCACGATCGACTGCAAAGTCTAAACCACTTGTAACAGTTGACTGGTTTTGATAAAGTGAATGACATTGTTTGACAGCCTGACAGTCAATAACAGAACTGCCTAAAGAAATGCATAATTTTTAAAGGATTATTCCAATGAAAAAAAAGCTTAAGGGCTTATTTTTTATTGTATGTCTTTGTGCGATATGTTCGTCCCTAAGATACACACACCCCTCAACTCTGAGCTACTGCCTTTACCTGGTTTCTTTCCCTGTTTAAAACCGCATCTTTAGAAATATGATCAAACTCAGACAGACCTCAGACGTACCTCAATCTATGGAGAGCCGAAACAACAGGTGAGGTGACAAGCCACGCCCTTGGCAGATGGCCACATTGAGTGTCTGACTTAATTTTAAGAAAACAAGCTCAACTCCAGCTCTGAAACATACAAGGGATGTGTAACTGAGCTCCCCACCCTCAGAATACCTCATTACAAACAAGCTTAACCCAGTTCTTCAAATCCAGTGCAGGCTGTTTAGTGGCTTCCTGGAATCGCTTGATCAACCCTGTCAAAGGAAGACAAGTTCCACATATTTGCACTAAATCTTCTCCATGCCTTCAGACAGGTAAGACCTATCCGGAAGCGATAATTAAGATATAAATATTTACAAAACGTGACCTTAATTCAAGGTGTAAACTCCCAACTTCTATTTTTGAGGCCTGTGAATCCTCGGCATATCTGTGGTTATCTTTATGGCCTCTATAGTTCAGACAGAGTTCACATTCTTCATTCAAACCCTCATCTGGACATTCTGCAATTAAAAGAGCTGTCTCAGCCCTTTGCCATTTAAAACTGGGTGTGTTTTTACACCAGAGCGTTTTCTTTTTTTCCGAAGGATCTTATAAAGGTCAGACTTTGAAGTCTTTATGGTCTTATGATAACATCATTATCCACACTTCTTGTATACAACACACCCACCCAAAACAAGAACATAATAAAGTGAATTGCAGATAAGATGCCAGGAATAGGTTGCAAAATATTACTCTAAAGCTGATTTTACATCTATGAATTAAGCTGCATTTCCACTGTAAAATCACTGAATCCTTTTTAAATTTGATGTGGTTTAGTTTTTGTAAATATATTTATGTCCTTTTAGGACCTTTTTGGATTTTATCTTTTCAGTAAGATGTTTTTTTTAAAGGTATTTGTGGTGTCTCACACCCCTTTGTCTCGCTTATTCTGTATTTATCATCTGCAAATACTCTGAACTAACACAAACCTGCCCTCATTTTAGTTTTGATTAGGAACATTAGACATTGCTGTCATTTACAGTAAGATACTTTTGTAAATAAAATATGGATGGTGAGTCATGTCTGATGATTCATTTTGTGCAGTGAACAATGGAAATACAGGTGTGGCAGTTACATGTACAGCCTGTGTCTGTGTGTGCATGTATGTTCACCTAAGACCATTTTTTTTAAGGGCTTCATGGATCTGATTATTGAATGAATGAAACAGTCTTTTGTCTCCCTTGTAAAATACTAAATTATCAAGAATGTTCAGCGCTGAAAAAAGTGACTTACAAGAATGGTCTGTTGCTTCAAAAATACTTTTAAAAATGTTGTAAATTAAAGCAGAAAAACTAGCGCTACATACTTTTTTATATCATGCATCCTCATTGTCGAGACGCTTTCATTACCCACAATGCAACTCAACTGCTGACAGTTAGAGATTCAGGTGTGTTATGCTAATAGCAGCTGATGTAGCCTCAAGCTGCTAGCTTTAAACATAGATGACTAGTGAACGGTAGACGTCTGGTAAAATCACCTCTTTAAAACTTCAAATCCACATTTTTTTCCTTAAATTTTCAAGTTTTGGAGTCTTTAGTCCCAATTTACAAAGACTTAAGTGACATCACTTGAGGCTTTCTATCTAATTTTACACAGAGTCACAAAAGGTTTTATATAGACTTATTCTCACCTATACATAAGTATTTCCTAAGATCTTCAAGCACACCTTAATGTGTAAAATAGGGTGGAATATGCAGCAAAAAAAGAATGATTCCTCAGACCCAGACGTGAGTTTGCATTTTTCAAACTTCTGTTTGCTTTTTCTCAAAGTGAGTGGGTTTTTTTGAAAAGGGATTTTGGTGACTAATTTAAGGTGAGTTGTCCACACAAGCCTAAGAGAGTGTCATGTTCTACAGTGCAAAATATGTCCGTAAACACACCACCTCTGATTTTTAAGGCCTTTTAACATGTCTTATAAAAAGGCCATTACTAATAAGTTGATAAACAAGACTGCAGAGGGCAGAAATGTTTGAGATTGTTTAGGATGTTAAATATCATCATTTTGTAACATATCAAGCGCTGTATTTACAAGGAAAACAAGTGTGATTGCACAGCACCACTTGAGTAAACGTACCTTGGCACGACTGAACACCGACTGCAAAGAGACGCATTATGTAACAGAAAGTGTCTAAACTCAAGAAAAGACCATCTGTGTTTTGGAAGGAGCAAAGTTGTGAATAAGGGTCATGACTTTTAATTCGATTTGTGTTTAATTTAACAAAATACTTTGAGTGAGCTAGATTTTCTTTGTTTTTTTATCACCTTTGTTTATTCCCTTTGCCTAGGCATTGTCCTCCCTTTCACGCTACAAGGAAGTAATAAAACAAAGTACAATAGCAGCGTGACACAGCACAATGCTGGTTATGTTACATTTCTGTCATAGTGCTCACTCCTCCCTCCTTTCCTTCTTCTCTTTTCCTCTCCTCCATCCTCTGCTGGACCCTAATTTTTCTCAACACTTTTCAAGATGTCTGTTAATTTCCTTTTCTCCACTGCCATTTCCTGCCAGGGCATGAGTAGTAATGAGAAAGAGTCATGGCTTAGACTATTCTTGGCACCAGATTTTATTACATAAAACAACTCATGCATGTTTAACTCCAACAAAAAGACCTTGTTTGTCTGCGAACACACTTTTTAAATTAAGAGGTGATGTTAGAATATTGCTGGGTCTCATTCAAAGCTTGTCATGTTTGGAGAGAAAAAGCCACAGGATTTTATTAACCTTTGTTGCTAGTTTGATAATGAGAGAGGGGGAAAGTACATGACATCATGTACTGTGAATGTGCTGCCCTCTGCTGTTAAACATAGAAACACAGGCAAATGTGAAAAAAACATAGTAATTAAAGGGATAATCCACTGATTTTACAAATGAAGAGCAGAGCATAATTTTGTCTTTATTGGCTTTGGAGGGAGATGCTCAGCAGTCAAAGAAGTATTCAGACATTTTACTTTGAAAGTACTAATTCCACACTGTGAAAACACTCCAATCCATGAGTAAAGACTGCATTCAAAACTGTACTTAAAGTGAAAATGTGTAAATATTGTCAGCAAAAATAGAGTTTGAAAAGGACAATTATTAGAGTATTGTGCAGAAAAATATCCATATTTAGTCTTTTACTTTATTTGATGTTTTTAAATCACTGTTGACCCTGCATTAAGATTTAGGTTGCATTTTTGCTTTAGATTTTTTTACATTAGATGTAGGTGTTTGTGTTTCCATAAATTAATTAGATATATTTTTTCAGGAGTTTATAATAAAAATTCAAATTCAAAATCCTAAAAAAATTTAAATGGTTATCATTGGACCAGGTTGGGCATGAAAATTTTAATCTGAAAAACAGGGGTGTAAATACAGATAAATACACCTTAAGGGCACTGACGGTGAAACTGGAGCACAATGCAAAAACTCATGCAAAGTCTGTGCATGTTCGACTCCACAGAAGCTGTACAAAGAAAAAATATCTGCCAGACAGGGACCGTTCAGACATAAAAAAAGCAGATTTCAGAGGTGTCCCAGTAGCTTCTGGTCCATGGTTGTTGCATGTTTCCCTTTGCACATTGTTGGCTGTTACAGTTTAATAAAAATAAAACAGTTCCATGAATCTGCTTACAACAAGGTCTGTGTATTATATTGAGAAACCAGATCAAGATTTTTGGAAAGAGATATGACCTTTTTTCAAATGTATTCTATTATTTGGGTTTTTAAGCACCACAAGCTGAGTGCCATCTAGTTTGATTATATCGGAGCAAGAGCAGACATCTCTTCAGCTGATATCTCCAAAACTTAATCCAAAACAATCTGGATAAATACGTTTGTTCGTTCTTTTTGCCTTAAAAACATTTAAGGCAAAAAGAACGAACATTTATTTTTGATTTCTGGATTGAACTGGTCTCTTTTAAGCTGTTCCAT
>JAQNCA010000007.1:7635389-7648891 GCA_029783725.1 Acanthurus tractus | reverse complement strand
TGCACAGAAATATTCATAAATGACTGTACTGCATAAACCCAGGAGAACAAATCACATAGCCCATCTTGTCCTTTGTCATCAGGCTTTGGGGACAAAACTATGAAGCTTTATCACATGACATTAAACAATTACATTTTGTGATCATCACGAAATTTAAATTTTTATGGTTGGAAATTGTTTTTGCTTTTTTTAAAGATAAAATTACAGTATGTTTAGCAGGCTTGTGTGTTGTTTTTCAGGCAAAAAACATCATTAACTTTGATTAAACCTGCCCAAGGTTACCTTCTTTTACTGTATAAAATGCCCGATTATGAATCATCTTTAATAATCTGGGCCGAGCAGAGGGATACTTTGCATAGGAGGTCAGTCGATGAAGAGAACTTCTGGTTTCTGGTAACATTTTGCATCATGAGAATACAACAGGTGTTTGCTTTTGGCCTGTGGCACAACATTAAGCTTCAGTTTTAGATCTGTGAAAAAGTTTGGAAAAACTCTGGGAACCCCTGCTCTATTCTACTCTATTCTAATGCTGCAAATGTTAAAATTTTCATTGAGGTTACAGTCTGGCCGTCTCCCCAGAGGCCCCTACGGATTTAAGACCTTCAGCAGGTGAGTTTGCATTTTTAAGTGAAACCCTTTCACCCTTTCTGTGAAGGGCAGTAGCTAATTGCACCTTGTCGAGAGCGTTCCTCAGGGCAACCTTGCTGGTGATCAGTCTGTGGGCAAGGTCGTCGTTCTCCTGCTCCAGACGGAGGCTGGCCTGCTGGAGCTGTTGGTTCTCCCTCTGCAAAACACAGAGAAATCTATCAGGGGTCTGTAGCACACTGCAGAATACCAACTAGGCAAAATCAATTTTTTAAAGAGAGAAAGAAAGAAAATGCAGTAAGAAATGTAGTTTGTTGTCTCAAATATGGAGTTCAAAGACGGATGGTGGAAGTAAAAGCTTTCTGACCAGGTATTTGTCCAAGGTGTCTTCATCGTCCATTATTTGAAGACGACTTTCCTTCAGTTCGGCTTTCTTTGTTGGGACCTGAGGCGAGAGAGTCAAGGATAATGAAATATAGCTACGTTATATTTGACTGAGCTGGAGATACAAATGATCCTTCAAAAGATCTGGTGCTGGATGCTGTTTGGGCGCAACAAATCAAGAACATGCCCCAAAACAAGATCAAGATATTGATTAGGATGAGATAAGAGAGGTCTGAGAACGTGTAGGGAAGATCAATTAGGATGCACAAGAAAATAACAGTGAAGGGGAAGATTCTTTTTTAAGCCTGAAATGACAATATGCATATCTCACATATCTGAAATGAGCGATCAGAATTCCTTTCCGTCTGTATTCAATCTCGTATTTGTCATGCAGAGGAATGTGTTTGTTGTTGCTGTATCCAGTCTGTTGTCGGTTTTACTTTTGTTTTCATGGATCAATCTAGCTTTAGTGACATTTGCAATGCTTCATGTGTTGCTATGCAAAAAATAATAATAATTTGCATGTGCAGGTAAAAAAAAATGGTCATATTAAATCTTTTAAAGCAAATTCACAGTTGCTTTCCGTGAAAAAGCATCAAACTTTATCACATATACCAAAACTATGATCATGACTCATTGTTTTAGAACTAATGGTTTGTTTTCATCGTGATTTAGCTGTTGATGTGGTGCTAATGCTAATGACAGTGAGCCTTACTGTGATTTGAGGTACGGTGTCATCCGCCAGACAGGCAAAGATCTCCTCTTCGCTCATCTTGTCCATAAACTGTGCATCGTAGGCCATCATGTTGGACATCTCCTCCATCATCCTGCCCAGATCTGCAGCTCCAGGAGCTGCTAACACTCACACAAACACAGGGAATCACCTCCTCCACAGGTTGAATCTTCCAAATTAAATCAAGGAAGTCCAGTAAGAGTGTCGAGAGCGTACTAGAGATGGAAAGTGAGCTCAGACGGATGTAGTCTTCTTGTTTTTACTGGCAGTGATGTAGGCAAGAAATCAGTCCAACAAGTGAGTACAAACAGGAAATATCAGGGCAAAGTCCAAGTCGCCCAGCCACAAGAAACTGCTAATGGTCCAAAGGTGAAAATGAGAGAGAGATACGGCAACAGGTGACATGTAGCTTTACTTAAACATCTAATAAGTAGCAGTCAGAGTCACTTACACACAGTCTGAGTTGCAGTAGGAGTTGTGTGTTATGGGTAAATGGCCAGTAACAGGTTCAGCAGGGTTTTATATGCGACCTGAGAGTGTGTGTAAAAGAACAACAGCCTTGGACACACCCATCACAGCGCTCACCTTGCTTATCACCCCACCTCTCCTCTGTTTCTCCCACACCAAGACAAACAACACCTGCTCATGATCTCCACCTCTCAGGTCAAACGCTTGCTTGGGATTTATGCTGCAATAACAAACTCTTACATTAATACACTCGGATTTTCATGCACTTTTCCTCCGTTCCTTGCGTTCACACTACAACCTTCGCTGGCACAGATGCCGTGTGAACCTGCCAGACTGCTGACTGGTAAATCATGTGGTATTCGTGATATTTCACCCCGAGGTGTTAGTGTGACACAGACCTGTCATTCTATTATTGTCATGGGCTGAGCTGCCTGACGGGAGAGCAAACGGGTCCAGCAGGTAAAGTAGTAGAATACAAAAGCATGAATGAAGAGGAACAAAGAGGATTCAACACACCTGCCCTATTTTCCCTCATCCTCTCAGTCTTACTTTTGGTCAGGCTTGCAGTTTTTCTTAATTTCTTCCTTTATCCTGAAATTTCTCATTTACTATTTGAAGAAAATTTTCCTGACGACAGATCAGCTCCATTTATTTCACTCTTTCAGTTTCTTTTCCTTAAACTTCGATGAGAAGCTTGCTTCTTCACTTTCGTCTTTGCTTTTACTCAAGTTTTAAGTGTTGCTCTGTGGTTATTCCCGCTTGTTTGGGGTGCTTTTTTTTTTCTTACCAGAAACTGTTATTTCAACATCCTGTGCATCTGCGGTCTGAGTCACTGTGAGTAAAGACAGACCAAAGAAAGTCCAGGCAGATATAAACATTTATTCCTCGTCAATGAAAAAAAGGAACATTTTGTGAATCTTGGTGGATTTTTCTTGCTGTATCAGGGAATACCTATATTTAGTTTCATACAGAAAAAAACTGAAAATACAGGTCAGAACAAGAAAAGGGAACTAAAAATAAGAACGGGGCTGTTTTGTGCTCTTTGTGGTGAAACAAACTGATAATCACAGAACCGCTGAGCACAAAAATGAAACCCCTTCAAACAAACTACGTCTGACACGTTTGTTGAGTGAGAATACTGACTATGTGAAAGTGAAAACTGCTGCTGAGTGGACACAAATAAACAGAAAGAGTTAATAAATTTACATCAATAATTGTGCACAAACTTCTGAACAACAAGGGCTCGTGAGGTGAGGGGAGCTAAGAGATGTGATAATGAGGCTCACTGTTAAGTGGAAAACAATGTGGTTTGAAAATACACTGAATAAATATATTTTATAAGTCTTTTAATAAATAATCTTTAATAGTAATACTAAATATTATAATAGCTTTTTTTTTTAGTATTTTTCTAATTTTGGGTAAATCTAAGGACAATTTCAGAGTAAATTTTTCAGTCCAAATGTGTATCTCCATGTTCTTCATATTTTAATCCTTTGTTGTATCCCAACTGGCTGAAAACATTGAGAATAATCAGGATGGAAGGATAATTAAAGAGTATGAAAACCTCACATTTGGCACAGACTTGGTAAGACAAACATAAACAAAAACCCCAACCATTCCTCACAAAAAAAACTGCATTAGTCGTTAAAAATATATAGATTCACGCAAATGCTGTGAAATAACACTGCATCTGGTCACTGTACTATATAGCAGATAATAATGGCTTATAGAATACAAAAAATAAGCTTCAAGAGCAACTAAGTAAGATACATGATCATAAGAATATCTGCCACCTTGTCTAAAATCTGAGTATGATTTCTTTCTTTTCATCCATTTTAATATGTAAACATTAACATACTAAATATATGAACTTATATGGAAGACACAGAAGAAACAACCGCCTTTTAAAGTAGTCTGGTTTCATTACAATTTACTAGAAGAAAAAAACACAAGCAAACTAAAATAAAGTAACATATCCCTGGCTAAAACTAGACTTTTTTGCTGCAAAAAACAGCTTACAAACATATAAACACTCCTTTGCTCTTCATTTCTTTCGTTTCAAGGAGAAAAAAAATTTGTTTCACTACTTGTTTCTGTATTCTGCAAACAACAACGGCACCCAATAATAGGAAAAAAATTAGCCCTCATGTCCAGTAAACTGAAGGGGATGGGGGGGAGGGTTTTTTTCCAGGCTAACCTTGAGTTAACACCAGCAGGGGGGCGGGGGGTTGTTACAGAAACTAAAGAGGAGCTGCTCCTTTTCACACTCAGTATCATTAAAACCAGATGCATTCAGGCTGTAAAGACCAAGCTACAGCACAGCACACAGCAGCTAACCCCCACTTTCACTATCATTCTCCAGATGCTCTCATTTTATTTTATGTTATACATCAAACTATGGTCGGTGCTAAAAGAAATTAATAATATATAATGTTCAAAATAAATAAATAAAAACAGAAACGCCCCTCTGGTGTGGAATTTGAGATTTCAACAGAGGTTTTATGCAAAGGCAAAAAAAACTTATTTATTATGGCTATGTAAGTTTGTCACACTAGAATCATTAATATATTTGTTTGTGGGCTTCTGTCTTTAGACAAAGAACAGAATTTTACTTTTTACTGTGTTGAACGTCTGTCAATCCTACTGAAGTCCGTTAATGCCATTTGTAAGTAACAGCGGGTGGAGCTGGAGAAGAAAATTTGCTTGATTTATGCAGCTCATACTAAAAAACTACTTAAGAGATATTTATCCACTATGATTCTATTTTTATTTAATGCTCACAAAGGAAACCTAGAGTGCTCAATCAATTGATTCCAATTAACTGTTTTTATATCAATGCTTGCAGATCAATGCTAGTTGAAAGTAAAAAAAAAGATAAGGAGAGGTAAACTTCAAACATACTGGATATGTAGGAAAAAAAAGCTACCAAAGTGAAAATAATAATTAATAAATATCAATTTGAACTTAAGCTTTTTTTCTTTCAAAGACAGTCCTTTCTATAAAGTCTTATTACAAAATCACATCCAGAAAACTGGCTGTCATTAATCATTCAGTTAGTTTTTCAGTTTTATTTGATTCAAGACTTGAACAAATTTCTTATGATTTATTCTAATTTATGCTCGTTGTGCACATTGATTCATTAAAAAAAAAAAGCTTTGATGAAAAGAAAATTGGTTTCCTTATTTCAAAACTTGTAATGATTCATGGATAAATCATCATAAACATGGCTTCTGGGAAATGCCTTAAATTTGCATCCATAGCACCTGCACAAGAAAACTGCCTTGGCTGTCTGGAGATTCTTCTGTGTTCATGGTCACTTTTCCCTGATCGTATTTAAACGTGGCTTGAATGACTTCAATAATCCAGGTAAATTTAGATCTAATCACGCCTGAGATTCAGTTCCCAAAGACACATTTCGGTGCCACAGGCGATGTGGCCAAATTGGAGGAGTCTTGTAACATTTCCTTGCTGACTGAACACCGTTTCATGCTGCAGTCTGCAGCTCCTCATGGGCTCAGTCCAAGGATTTGCTGCCCACGCAGAGGCTCTGTCAGTGGGCTCAGTTTATGGGTCACTCCCATGAATGAATGAGTCTAGAGAGTTTGTGGCAGAAGAGAGCATGTGCAGTAATGCGTGGGCGTGTGTGTAACTGTGCTGTACCATAATAAATACTTAAAATTTTTTCCAAAACAAATGTGCATAATGTTGATGTGTAAATTTCAGGTGTGTGTGTGTGTGTCAGAAAGGTGTAAGTGTGTCTTCATGGTGCAGCAGAGGTCAGACCTGGGTGCTGTAGGGGCGAGGTGGGGGAGGAAACACGTCCGAGGGACTGTAGTAATTCAGAGGGGAGGAGCCCTGCGGGTTGGCAGAAAGTGGAAGGGACACAGACGGGTTCTCGTAGTAGGTGTGGAAGCCCAGCCGTTCCCCTCCGTTACGCATATTGTCTGTGAGTCCAGAACGGAGGGAGTACGGGGAACAGGTGGGGCAGTGGTTGTGGTGAGAACCCGTGTCCAGCTGATCCAGAGAAACAGGGCTGATGGCCGTGCCGTCCATGGCGAGGGCGTTGCAGGCGTTGCAGGGAAAGTGAGAGAGAGGATCCGCTCCCGCCACAGAGCCCATGTCCACCTCAGAATCATTCTTCTTACAGCAGTAATACTGAGGAGGAAGAGGGAGAGGAGAAAGAGGAAGCTTCATACTTTTACTTTTATTTGTAAGAATAATCTGAGGTTGTGGGAAATAGACTTATTTACTTCCTCGCTGAGAGTTCTATTAGAGGATTGACACATATCTCACATCTGTTATGTACAGAGTTGGGGAGAGAAGGCAATTCGCCTGGCTAAGAACATTAACTGCAAGCTGAGGAAATAGTCAGCTCAGCTCTTTTCAAAGAAAAAAGATTCTTTTACATATGTATTACTGCAATATTTTTAAAAAAAGAGGAAACCTGTATAGAGGTGCTGGTAGACAGTTTTTGAACTTTGGAGAGAGACAAGCCAGCTCTTGTCTTACTACTAGGCTTACTGTCTGGCTTCTGCTTAATTTACTTTACTTACTCTATTTTGTCCATCTGTAATGTAAAATAAAAAGTATATAGTTCTGCATCTGTCAAGAGAAGGTTGAGGGAAAATATTTAGTTTTTTACTTCTTTAAGTAATTTTGATTTATTTACATCTCTATATTTAGTAGACAAAAAACTAAAAGGCTTAATTACTTTAACCAAAAGGGAACTACACTGATTCAAAACTACGACAAATTTCTCATATAAATTTTTTTATTGAAAGATCTTAGTAAAGTTTTAAGTTAGTTTGCTTTTATGTTTACATTTGCCCTATTTGCAGGATTTTTGTCTCCCCCCTCTGGCAGTGTGAGAAATTACACAAACACGTCCAACATGCTTATGACATTGTTGGCTTAGACTTTTTTTCTTTTATTTTTTAATAAAAGAGGATAAATTCAGAACTTTTCATCTTAACCTGTGGCACAATAACCACAAGGTTAAAAGAGCTTTCACCTTGGCGGTCAAACAGAAAATATATGGGTGTTTATTTACAGCGATAACGGTGTCGCAAGGTGACTAGAGGCCAAACTGATTTTTGGACGTTGGCTTGTTTGCGTTGATTTTGAACACATTCTTGCCCGACTCCACAGACTCCAGATGGAAAAACTCTAATTAACCACAAATTACAGGGCGAGTCAGTGGTGTGTGTGAACTTTGGTAAGGGTTTAACAGTGATGGACCGTAGGTTCCCCCTCTACAGGTTTGAAAAGCCTGCTTACGAATGACTTCAGCACATACAGTCATACACACAGAGAAACACAGTGGTACCTGGAGTCTACAGTAACAGAGCACTGCTACAATGCACAGCAGTATCACTCCGGCGAGAATTCCTCCGGATATAACGATAGTTCCCGCTGACATTCGACCAGCTCTCCATCAAACCCTGTAGGGTGAGACAGATGGACATAAAGGTGAGAGACAGGGATGGAAGAGTGAAGACAGAAAGACGAGAGAAGAGGAAGGACTAGCCTGAAATTTACTGCAAAAATATTCATCTTACTTGCGTCCAACAAAGGTTTCTATAATGCCTGCAAAGACAACCAATGTAGGCTGAATTAGTGAATTCATGCAACATCATGATGTAACCTCAACTGATGAAATATGTTGTAACCTATCATGCAGCTGTAATAACACAGCTGGGGTACTTTCGGTTCTCACTGACGAATGAAAAATTAAAGGAAAAAACCACCATGAACATACAGTACAGGAATGGTACTTGTTTACATGGATTACATGGTTTACATCAGACTAATACTACTCTCTATTTGTGTTTTAAGGTTTCATTCATTTCATGTTGTTCAGACTGTTATGGAGGTGCAGTCAGAAAGGCCGGGGACATCGGAGTCTGAGATGCAAATTCAAGTCTTATTTGGTACAAAAAGCTAGTTTATAACTGCAAAGCATCCACAGTTGGTACTCACATATGAAAAAAAACAAAACAGTAGCACTACAGCAATCTGTAACTAAAGGCTTTAGCTACTGTTTGTGTTCCTGCTATTCCCATTTGGCCAACATTCTCTAAACTAAGCATAATAATGGAGTTTGAGAATGCCTTGTTTAAAAATTTGCCTCTGAAATTCACAAAATTGTTGAGTTAGACTCTCATGTTTGTTTAATGTGTTGTTTGTTGTTTGTCCATTTCCTGCTTAACCTCATATGTTATATACTGGTAGACGTATTATAGGACAAAGACACGTTCACTGATATGCTAAGTTAAGCTAATCACCTCCCATCCACAACATTATTCCTAACACATGGAAATAAACATGACATCAATTGCTGACTCTCAAAAAGACAACCAGTGATCATGATAAAAAACAATTATTTCCCAAATTATTGACCATTTTCTTTAATTGCCACCATTCTTGTGGTCGGCAACATGTGTCTGGCTGTTATGAGCTTAGAGGACAAATGATTTCACCCCTCGATGAGGCAGCAGCACATGAGCTCAAATGGAAAAGATGGACACTTACATTAGAAGACAGCTGGAGATGCAGAGATGGAAGAGTGTGAGGCGGAAGGAAAGCATGACAGGCCTGTGGAGTGTTACTCTCAAAACCTCCTCTTACTGGAATGCCTGCAGGAAAAGAAAAAAGGCACCCTGTCAAGAGAAAATGAAAAAAATACAGGGCTGCAGCTAATGATTATTGTCATTAAGGATTCCTCTGCTT
The DNA here is from genome assembly GCA_029783725.1 of Acanthurus tractus. NCBI lineage: Eukaryota > Metazoa > Chordata > Actinopteri > Acanthuriformes > Acanthuridae > Acanthurus > Acanthurus tractus. Next base: position 7,639,992 of record JAQNCA010000007.1, on the reverse strand, counting down.
TTTTCGGTTAACCAAGTGACAGTTACAAATGACTAAAGCCTGAAGTCTTGTACTTCAAAGTGCTCGTTTAGTTTGATTCACGGTACAGAAAATGGGAAGTATTCACTAATGTGAAGAAGGAAAAAAAAAACCCTTATATTTGTGAAGATGGAATCAGCTTTTGGCTGCTTGTAGCTGTGGCATTTTTCCACAATAAATCACTTTAAACTACTAAAAGATGATCAAAAATGTCAGATTAATCAAGTAGCTTTTTCTGCACTATCATACAAACACCACCCACTGTTCTTCATAAAATTTATTCTCTAAAAATGATTCATAAATGTAGGTAGAAAGAGTGCATAATTAGATTCCGCACAGGAACCTTAGAAGTAGCATCTGCAATTATGAGCGAACTCTAAGAGGACTATTTGGGCAGCACTTTGGATGAAGATGGATTAGCATACTGAACGCAGCAGCACTGACAGTGTGCACTTGCCATATGGCCGGTGTGTTGTATGCATATGTGCAGTACACATTCAGCATACTAAATCTGATTCGTACGTGCATTTCCTGCCACTGAGCCTGACTGAATAGCACCTCTCAAAGCTGCACAGATTGTTATCATCATGTTATCTCCCGTAAAATGATACGGCACTGAAAAGAGATATAAAACCACAGTTATAGCTTCCTTAAACCGGCTCTTTATGTGTTTTAGAATAGATTTTGAGATCCTTATTATGTCTTTTAAGGCATGGATGGGACTCCTTCAGTTGATGCTTCTCAGAGACTCCAAGATCTGGACTGAAAAATCAAGGCCCCATTGCTGGAACAAGCTGCAGAGTGAGATCTTTGTTCTCTTTTGAATATCTTCATTTCTGCATTTGCTCTTACTAGTTTATGTAAAAGATATGACAGACAGGGTTAAATCAGGATAACATAGAGATACATGCACAAACACTCCCTTCTAAATTACAGCTAAGTGTAGGGATTTCGACATTTCTTCAGCCTTCGCTCTGAATGGCAAAAAAATAATCGAAAACAAACAGCTCTGATTGGCAGAGTCACACGGGGTCAGAAATGGAGTAAATGAAAAGAAATCAAAAGTCCACAGACGTAATTATCTTCATTGCACACAGCAAATGCAGCGCCTAGCCTCGAGTAGACCTCATAAACAGGTCTATTTGACAGAAAGCAATAAATAAGCCGCGTGCAACAGAGACAGAAAATGTATTCGGATGCCTTGATTACTTTAGACTGGCAGTCCCATTAACACACCAAACACACAATCTAAATCTTTCCAGACTAAGAGAATGACCTTTTACAACTGTACATTAAATGCATGATTTTGACATTAATTTAGACTCATTTATACGGTTGAGTTGCTCATTTTAAGCACTGCCATTATAGTAATTACAACACCAGGCGATTCTGTTTATCTACTGTTCAAGTTGATTAACTCAAACATTCGCATATTTCTCAGCAGAGGAACAACATTCAATTATCCCAATTTAATTGTTGGGGAAAAAAATGTCAAGCTTACTTCTCATTACTGGTGTATTAATGTAATTTTCTAAAAGCTATGAGCCTCCCAAGGCTGTAATTTGCAGTGAATTTTAGTCTTATTGCTTAATGAAATGGTTTAAACGTCCTGGCAGTTGCTGTATAGTCATAACAGTCAAATGTCAGCCTAAAGGTTAAAACAAATTGTAGTTTAGTGTGAAATAGTTTGGTCTGCTGCCTGACTGTGGAGCCAAATGTTCCCTACTTTGCCTAAAGTCAAATCCAGCCAGAGATTTCTTTCCTGTGTGTCCTTTTTTTTGCCTTTCAATGTTGTAAATGGAAAGAAAAATACAAGTTGGGTGTGCGTACACGTTCATAATTGTGATAAAAGTGTGGTCAGGACCATAATTTTTTACTTAAACATCGCATGCTCATAAATCTTGGACACAATTACGAAAAAGAAATGTGTGTGTGCGAGAGTGTTAAAATGAGCATGTGAGCCTGTCTTCTAGACAGCTCACTCATTGCAGTATCTTCCATTGCGTCATCGTAATAAATTATATACACCACGGGCCACGATAATGTCGTTAAAAGCAATGTGAAGTCTCTCTTGCTCCCCATTTCTCCATCTCCCTCCTTTCTAGCTCACTATCTTATGTCTCTTTCGTCCTCCTTTTCCCTCTCATTCACCCTTTCAGCCATATCGTCCTTTTTTTTATTACACTCTATATCATTCCACTCCGGCTTATCATTCTCCTTAGCTTTTGCCATGACAAGACTTATACTTCGCTGCTGCAGTTACTCTGGCACATTTATGCAGAAATGTTAGCATTCTCTGATGTTTTCTGAACACAGACGAAGCAATGGACTGTTTTAGAATTAAAATTAAGTGATTTTGACTAACATGAAACCAAATTATGCAGGAAAGGGAGTGTTGAGGTTGAGCTTCGGTTTTAGAGAGTTTCCAACACACTGGAGAGGAAAAGACACCAAGTGACAGAGGTTGGGAGATTCAACCCCGACGCTGTCAGAGTGTTTTAACCAACACAGTTCGTACACGACTCTCAGTGGCCTCAGAGCTGTCAGATTCAACTGGGAAACACACGCAAACACGAATCCAAGCAAACACACACTCATAACAAGCCTCATATTACAAAAAACAACTCTGTGCCTCGAAAGGATTTGGAGGATCAGCTGTAAATCCCTTCAGTTGTTGACTAGGACAAGTGACAGGGGTAAAAGGAGATGAGACAGTCTCAGGGGAGGAAACAGGCATCTGACTTTTTTTACAAAACAAAACTGCCTTTAATAAACTGACTGAACGACTCCCAGGTGGGTTAGACGTTGTGTGTCTGTCAAATCAGCTTCAGCAACAGTTAGTAAAAGATACGGTTCATTGTGTAGAAGAAGTGTGTATCCCTTAGATTTGTATTGAGTTTGACTGAGGGACAAAAGTAAGTAAGAGCAAGCGGGATGTTGTGTGTGTGTGTGTGTGTGTGTGTGTGTGACTGTGTGTGTGAGAGAGAGAGAGGAGTAAGAGGGGTTAGCTCAGGTTCAGTAAAAGTTATTTTCTTGCTCGTTTACTGCTCATATTCTGCACAGACATTAGGCACTTTTCCATTCACAGGTTTTTATGAACATTTTAAATTTTCACATAAAAACAACTGATGGGGAAACATCCTGAATTTGAAAAACTTGAAATGCTGCAAAGCCAATTTAATGCTCGGTAGAGACGGAAAAGTTGGCGTATTAATAAAAAGCAGATGAAACATCACATCTGTGTGGAGAGATTGTAACATTCCTAAAATTAATACATGAAAGAAATGATGCTTTCTGTTTTAATTATATCGTCTCTGAGCATTCATAGTTTAAAGGCATCTGACTGGAGAATCTACATTATCACTGTTTGTCAAAAGGCACTTAATTTTAAACATCAGTGGTTGTGGACGGACATAAGGAAGATTTGCTCTTACTTTTGCTGACTGGCTGTAAATTTGATAAATATTTGCAAAGCATTTAAGTGGAAATCCGGCCAGTGATACCAGGAATTGGCACATTTTTGGGGGTGAGAGACCTGAGGTCTCAAGTCGTCAGATGAACCCCTGAATTTGAAAGTATCAGATAAAAATTTAAACACATAAAAACACAAGAGAACTTAACATCCACTCTAAGAGCCTAAATTTCTGTTGTAGAGACCTGATAATGTAGTCAGCAGTTCAATTTTGTTCATTGTGGATTTTGTGTTTGAATTAATTCAGGAAATAAAGTGCTGCGTTCTAAAATGAAAATTGAAAATATGTCTAAATTTGCAAAATCCTCTATCTGACATAATAAGTCCATACTTTGTTAGTTAACTGACAGAAAAAAAACGAGTCTTTGATGCTTTTATTCGTCGAGTTTTACAGAAAACAGTATGTTTGGTACTCTTGATCTGATATAACAAGCAATGAATAAATGACTCCTGAAATATTACACCTTTATTAACAAAAAGGGGTTTTTGTTTGACATGTGAAACACAAATCAATGCAGAGATCATTCAAACATAGCCAACAGATCTCCAAATGTGCTGTTTTGCTGCCCTATTCCTCCCACTCTCTTTCATACTCAAAACCAGTTGATTGGTGAAATGATTATACCTCCGTTCAAGCTACACAATCATCTAGTTTCGACCTTCATTATGTTAGAAATGTTGAGAGAGGTGGAGAGGTTTCACCTTCCACTTGCAGAACTATATTTAACATTTTTGCCGTCTCTCGACACAGCGAAAAGCAGGAGATGAGAGGCAGCTGAGAGAGGTGTCATATTTTAATTCGTTTTCTCTGTGGGAAATGAAACCATCCTTGCAATCAGCTAAATGCCAACACAGTGAAACACACAAGCACACTCACACATTCGGCGCACGCTCTTACACAACCGCTATCGAAAACACATCCCTAATCGAAAGTTGGAGAGGTGAAACGCTGCTCCCCTCAGAAGTTTCACGTGGGATGATTTGTGTTTGAAATTAAGAGCTTTTTTTTCTCCCATATGAGGCCAGAGAGAAGACAGAAAATTAATAAAGCTTTGAAAGAAAAATTTAATTAACTGAACCTTATCTACATGTTAAAGGAATAGTTTGACATTA
>JAQNCA010000007.1:7605616-7616349 GCA_029783725.1 Acanthurus tractus | reverse complement strand
CACACACACACACACACACACACACACACACACACACACACACACACACACACACACACACAGAGGCACACACACACGCACAAGCACACACAACAAACACACAAAAATGGCAAATAAAGTCAACTTTTCAGCAAAGAGAAAAGAGTTGTTGTTTTTCTTTGTTCTAAATTACTTTGTTTGTGTGAGAACAATTTGAGCTGTCAATCACAATAAGGGGCAGCAAAACTGAAAAGAATTTACTGTCAACACACGAAATATGCAAAGCCACAATTAGACTGTAACTTTTGATGCAAAATAATATCCACCAATTAGAGATGGCTTTCACGACTCTAGCAAATACATTTCTGGCATATAGAGCCATAAAACCATTTACATATCAGACAGAAAAAAATGGGCTCTTTATTTTTCTACTTTTTGATTGACCTGGTTCATAAATATCACTGCTTAAAAAAAGAAATACAGGATTTCAGAATAAAACCTTGAACTGGTTCGCTCCCTGAACTACTAAACTACTTACTTCTGGTTTGAACTCAAACATCAGCTGATCTCCTGTCAGGAAGTCGTCTTTGGGGAACAGCTGCATGTTCTCACAGATGTCCTCCACGTACTCTATGGGGTCAATCTAACAAAGAGTTAATCATCTTCAGTGGTAAGAAACGTTTAACTGCATCTAACACAGCAGCTCGTGAATAATCTATGGCTTCTTACCTGCTCCTGATAGTGAAACTCGTTTGCTTCAATCTTCTGAATCTCCTCATATATTCTGAATGCATGAACAAACACACTGAACTATTACTTTTATTCATCTCAGACAAAAGCTCAGATGTCACAACACCGGCATTCTCTAAGACAGATTATGGAATATAAAAACAAAAATAATAATAAAGCTATGAATCTATAAATGACAACCAGCCAAACACAGCCAGCACATTAGCCTGTCAATATTCAATTTACCACAGTTTTGAGTACAGTTTACCAAAAAGCCGGTAAAACAGAATATAAAGGCTCTGTTTGAATCGAAGCTCTGTTGTGTGTGTGTGTGTGTGTCAGTGCCTTTGCTGTGGTCCAAGCGTCTGCAGCATCTTCAGGTACTGGAAAACCAGGTGAGTCACCTGTGAAAGACAACACAGAAATTAGATGTTACAACTTCGTTCCATGAAGAAAAAAAAGAAAAAAAGGAGTCACACACTCTGGCTCCGATGACTTTATCCACATTCTTTTTTATTGTTGGTAAAATACAGTGAAATGCCTCTTTTATGTACATAATGATTCAGGCTAAATGAAACCCCCTGTTAAGTCGCATAAACTATAAGAATTACGCTGATGCAAGCCGCCAGTCTCGCTGGCTATTGTCATTTGATTACAGTCATTAGAACAAGCTCATTTGAAAAAAGGTATCTTCATTTAAATACGAAACGGAAAGTAATGTTTGTCTTTATCCGCCTCCTTTTGAAGATTCAAACACCTAAATAAAAAAATGTCACCAACGCCTTTGTGAAGAGAGAGCAATAATTGTTAACTCTGAAAAACAGGGTTCTCAGTCCTGAGAAAGCCGCTTGTCAGAGGAGAAGACAGAGAGACGAGTATGACACAGTAATTGCTATGGATGCGATGGGTGCATGTCACAGAGAACAGACACTCTGTACAGATCTGAGAGTTGTATCAATCTTCCCTCATCTAACTCTTGCCGAGTATAAGAATAAACATTTAACTTTTCTTTCAAGGTGATGAAGGTTAGCATTTCACAAGGTGAAACGGGCTGCAGAAAATTAACATATGCAAATGACAACAAATTGTTACAAAGGAAACTACAAGTTTTTCATTTGACTTTAAGGTATTTTTGGTTTTTACTTAACTTTTATATTGTGTCTATGCTATTCTGTGCATTTATTTCCCCAAGCAATTTTTTTTCCTAATATAGTCAAGTAATCTTTTACAACAAATCACCACATGTTTAATTATCCAGTTTCTCTCCTTTTTAAAGGGTCCCCATATGGTTTCAATAGTATTGGACTTATAAAACCAACACGGAAGAAATGGTGGCGACAAAGACAAACTGTTGCATCACCTCACATCGCCTGTGTCTTTGCCCAAAAGTTGCACTTTACCCACACCACAGAGCAACGCCGAATGCCAACTAGCACGTGTGTTCTGTTCGTGCATAAGATAAAATAACTCAACACCAGCAGGTGGCGATATTCTGTATTTAATCCTTAAAACTGGGTAAACCAAAAGATGTAGGACTGTGGATATACAAATAGTTGTTATGATAAAGCAGCATTTTTTTTTAGCATTTTCACACAGAGCTGGCCTCTTCTGAATCATGCTGTTCAGTTGGTCCACAGTTGCTTCATACCAGATGGCTGCGATGTTGTGACAATATTCAAGTACTGGAGTGATAAAAGAGAAATGAACCTCATATGTGGCCTCTTGACTCTACTCATCTGCTTGCTTCCCTTATTTCTATTTCTTTCCTCACGCTCCGATTGGCTTTAGCTGAACAGCCAATCACATCGATTCCTCTCACTGACGGGCTCCGCTGCTGATTCAACATGCTCAATCAGCTGAAAAGCCACTGATAAGGGCTAACCGGTGCCAACGGCGTGTGCGACGCAAAAACTGGAGCCACAGTCGTCAATGACGGCTCAACCATGGCCAGCAGTCAGGCTGGTGTGACAGAAAGCCTTCACACGCAGTAAGAGGAACGCTCACATTTACTCCACGCCTACCACATTGATTACATCAGTTACTTTTATGTATTTTTTTTGCTGGAGGTCACTCTTTTACCAAGTGAGCCTCAGGTGTGCCACAAACCTCTAGCTAACAAAATACCAAAAGAATGCCATTTTCTTGGCAGACTGCAGCACAAGCCAGAAAGCCCCGAGTCTCGTGATCCAAACAAGTTCAAGGTCATCCTCTCTGAGTGAACGAGTGAGTGGTTAAGTGCTCTTGATCACAGTGAATGACATCTTCAAGGCCGCTGCAGCATCCATGACACACATCTATGACTTGAAATGCTTTGCCACGTAAGTGCTTCAGATTAGCGAACAAACCTCCTGGCGAACGGTCGCAGACTTCCTCTCTGTTTAATACAAGCATTGTCATGGCAACTGATGACACAGATTGCTTCCCTGAAATTACCTTTTGTATTAATGAACACATGGCAAAGAGGCCAGCTGGGTCCATGCAGGCTATGTCCAACTCACGCTTTTATCGGTCTCCGCTGAACAGACCTGATTCTGTGACCTGACAACAAATAATTTGGATGATGCACTCCGAGCTGAAGGTGAACGGGTAAAACTGCTCGTTTTTGCCTTGCTGACTCATGCTCAGGTCAGAAATGCAGCGCCTTCCATGTAACCAGAAGACACAAAAATAATGAGAAGATGAGCAAAACAAGTGAGAGATTTTCTTTACCTGGTAGAAGTTTTGGAAACCTTCGTCAGTGAGGGTGATGGAGATGGAGAAAATCGAGTAAGTGGTGTTCTGGTCAAAGCCGGTTTCACTGTTTCCTCCAAACAAAGCAAGAGCCCAGCACCTACAGACACACACACATTAACTGTTAAAATATGTGAAGGGTGATAATTAGAAAAAAAATGTCTCTTGATTGCGGAGCAAAATTTAAAAACGAAGAAATAACTTGCATCGGTCTGTTACGGGTTTGTCCTGACTTGCATGCACTTTTCCATTCATTTAAAATAAAATGAAATGCAGCTTGCAGAGGTCTGATACTTTCTTGAGCAGAGTAATCTGTCACAGCCAACATCATGTCTGCTTTTATCTGCACGCAGAAATGTTCTGGCACTATGATGATGCGCTGAAAGGCAAAGGTCGGTTTGAAAAGTCTGCACTGCATTACCAAACGCGCAGAATTGATGCTGACTGTGATGGATGACACCAAGCCAGTTTTTAAATCTTTTTAGTTTTCGTGCTTCGTTGGAATAAACTGAGACCAGTGGTGGGAAAAAAAAAAACATGAAAACATTATGTTGTACCTTTTCTGTCGTATAGTAAATGCACTAAAACCTGCAAAAACACTGATATGGTCCTCTAAATGTTAAAGCATCTGATCATCAGTGTTCGAACCAGCGTGTGACAGACTCACAGACAGCCCGACAGACAGACCATCCCCTTATTTCACTGTGGGGGGGGGACAACAATGGCCCCATTTCAAACAGTCTCTCAGCCCTTGACGTGGTGATTGTCTGAACCCAGTAAAAACAAGCACTCCACTGCCTCAGCAGTTTGTTTCAACTGGGAATTGAGACCAAGTACACTCAAATTTCACTGTTGTCGTTTATCAACAGTTGAAAACAGCACACACGCAGTAAATAGGAATATTCTGTCAAATGTTCCAAGTGGTGCTGATGGTAAAGGGACTGCTGGATGGGCTCTTGGCACTGTGGGACTACAGAGGGTTTGGCGAAACCACTGTGCCACTTAGCAACAAGAGGCTGAAATGCTCTTGTACAACCACAACCAGAGATGAGACTGTATGAATCACATCGTGGAGTGGGCTGGAAATGTGTATATATCGAAGATTGGGCTCCAACACTCGGGGCTCGCTCAGAGCTTGAAAAAGCGCATGCACACCCAGCAAATTGAAGACCTTTTAATTGGGTTTTAGAGTGCCCTCATATCAGAAAAACAAACAGACAGAGGCAATAACACTCACTTCTTCCTGAGCACCGAGAGGATGCTTCCTGTGCCTTCATGGCCAATCAGCCAAGAGATGTAGTGGAGAGGCTTGACTCTGAAAAGAGGAGGGAAGAACATGAAAAGAAGAAACAAAAAACATTGATGCAACCCCTCTACAATCAGGGCAAAGCATGGCATCTTTTGGTTGGTCTAATTCTATGTTTATATGAAGAGGCACCACTCTGGGGAAAAAGAGAAAGGGACATTTGGAAAGAAAGAGAAACAAGCTTATTGGATGCAGTTTCTTCCAATTCAAGGGACAGAATAGTCTATTATGTCTAATTCTGCATTTATGTGACTGTAATTCTTCTGCATGCAGCTCACCTGTAGTATTTCTCCTGAGGGGGGAGGGCCCAGGTGATATTTAAAGCGTGAACTTTCCGAACAGGGACGACTGCAAACACACAGACAAGAAGCAGAGAATCGAAATGATGGAAAGAAAACTTCTGCTCATCACTGCCGGCTTTTATTTCCTCAACCTCTTTTGGCCTGTGATCCATTAAAACAAAGCTTTTAGTCCCGCAACATCTCATTTGTTTGCACGAATTTACACATTCTGAGCAAAAGTGCAACCAAAAAACATTTTTCCAGTCTCGGTTTGCTCTTTTCAAATGCCTTTTAAAGACCTAAAGAAGTCAATTTAAAAAGGGATGCATAAGAAAAAAGTAAAGATTACATGAAAATTTCTCCAACTTACTCAGAGAATGGGAACCACCGGAGACCTAAACTACACCAGATATATTCAGTATTCAGAGACGAGCAGTAAGATTGATCAGTACCTCTGTAGAGCTTGTTAAATGCTGGTGTGTCAAAGGGATCCAGCATATCAGAGAAATCTGGCTTGGGCAGGTCGCTGTTGGCACAAAAACAGAAATATGGGAAACAAGAGTAATGATGACAGCATCGATTAAACAATCCAGCTATGTCACCGAATGTCACTGAACGTGCTAAATCATTTTCATCACTGCGAAAATCTAATTTCTCTCACTACGAGAGAAAATGTGTTCTTGTGGAAATGGAATTTTCAATAAAGGGAGATAATTGGAAAAGTTTCCAGAGGAGGTTTAAAGATGACTTTCTCCAATCACTGTTTACATTTCGCCAAGAGAGCATGTTATTTCCGTCAGTAGCGGCTCCAAAATGTTAGCTTTTCTGATGTTTTTAGCTCAACAAAAAATGAATTTGGTTTATCCAAAGGAGTTAAAAAAAGGCTCCGGAATATTTTATAAGCTCATAAATGACAGAAATTTCATCAACCGATACAGGGTTACATAATTGAAATCAAAGCATTAAAAACTGGCGGTTTATGTGGTTTTCACATCACAGTGATACGCATGTTGATTCTGCGGAAGAAAAAAAAAAGAGAAAAAAAACCCCTGCTGCAGTGAGTCATAAAGCAAACAGAAGTGAAGCTTTGCAAGAAAACACTAATTCAGCTTGACTTTAGGGAGAAATTATCCTTTTCAGGTGTATGATGTTTGAAAAAAAAAAAAGAAACGTCTGAGATGAAGAGAGGCAAAAAGAGCAGAGGAGGAGACGGAGGGAAGCTTGACATTTACATTTGAGCAAAGTCTCAGAGGATAGTCAGACTCAATCTATATCACACCCGCACTTCATCACGGTGACTAAGAGGAGCCTCTCCTCCAATACTCACTTGTTAGGCACCTTGCTGAAGATCTCTCTCACCCACTCCTCCAGAGTGTCCAGCTTCTCTGAAGGACAAACCGAGTGAAGGAGGATAAATTAGAGTTTGAGTGCGTCTCAATAATTCTTACTGAAAACTCATAATTCTGAATTTAGAGTCAGTATTAGTCTCTGCATATGTTTTAAAAAAAACATATTTTTGGCAGCAATAAAAGCTTCCAGGCCTGTTTTCACTTTGGTGGTGAGAAAACCTTTTTGTTTACACACATTTGGATACTGTTTCTACCTATTACATTACATTCTGTAATTCTATATAATAGTTTCATTGCAATAAGCAGAGTCCCTCTTTTCCCGTGGGGGATTCAAGTTACACACACAAAGGATTCATGGAAAAAGATGCTCTCATGTTTTTCAGCATGACTGTGCAGAAGTGTATCTCATTAATGAAACCCTACATGTTTACTGAGCTCTCTCCTGCAGCAGTCCTGTCAATAATTCCAGTGTCAATAGTATCAATATGAAGTAGGGATTCGTTTCACATAAGGTCACGTTTTGGAAGCATGAACACTTTTCTTTGTGTAAGCATTCTTTGCTTGAAGAAAAGCACTCCTGCCCGGCTCACAGTATGAGATCAGATCTAATCGAATGCTCACAGCATGATGGAAAAAGGTCAGTTATTGAATTTATTTTTTAATGAAACAAAGTGACGCAGTGCATCTTTTTGGCCCAGTTTGTTTGGCTGTGCTGCAAACAGGAGAAGAAGCTGCTCAAGATGAATTTTACAGCCTTTAGAAGTCGATACTTGAGTAACGTGGATGGATTTGGACGCGTTGTTGAAAAGCACTCGCAGTTCCAATTACTAACTACACCGCTGAAAATGTTAAAAACTAAACCCTATAGCTAAAATGTCAGCAATAAATCAAATTATTCTGAAGGTTATCTCTTGTAGAGACAAATCCAAAGAGAATTAGGCTCCAACTCTGTAGCCCTACAGAGTTTGAGTCTTTCAGCTCAGTGCTGATTTACCTCAAACTCGGAAGTAAGAGCTGGAAGTGAGGAATTAACCGATTACAGTAAAATGGAGCTGGAAAACCAGGATTTCACAAGTTGAGGATGTGGATTTTGCTCCAGATTGGCCATTTTAAGCAAAATCAGTTGGTGATAATGCATTCCCTGAATACAAACACTATAGCAGGATTTTAATATGTATAATTTGGTTGGTACTGATTAAATGGGACATACTACAGCTTTTACTGCTGTTGATGCACAGAGCAGCCATCTTGTATTTTGTGGTCAAGGTCGGTGAAGTTCTCACATCTTTCTGAGTTGGCAATCCAATTTCAGAGATTGTTTCAGTTGAAATCTGATTTCCAACAGTAGATATGAAAATACCAACTTTCCAATTTACATGAAATGCTCCATGATATACAATGGTTTTACAGCTCTAATCCTGAATGTTTCTAGCAGAAAAGATCCTTAAAAAGTACAGTTACCCAACACCAGACAAAGTTAGCAACTATTTGGTGAACTTAGCAGAGCAACAAGCAGCTAAAAAGCACGATATTTGCTTCAGGATTTGGTACAAAATAAAGTCAGCATTGGATTTACATTCACAAACAAAGGGAAAGTTTTAGGTTGTCCCATAGCCACATGATGACTAAAAAGGCAACCGTTTGCCGACAACTTCACCAAATCAACCTTTTAGGTAATGTCCACATTGTGTTTGCAGCCCCAAAGTAGCTAAAGTCAGGCAATGCTGTATAAAAGTGTCAGTCATGTTTACATTTTGACAATCTTTACTAAATATCGTGTCATGACATTTCAGCTTCAAGAGTTCACTTCTGTCTTAAATTGTAGTTGAATGTTGTATCATTTTCCAAGTGAAATGCTTGTAGTTCCTAATGTAGATGTTTCAGCCGAACCAGATCTCATCATGATAGCTTTGCAGCACTTTCCACTTGCTGATTTTGTAGCTGAAGACAAGTTGAAAGATCTAAGTAGCACTCGAGGTTTTAACAGGAATATGGAAAGCAATTAATTCTGCTGTTTAATAAGGAAGATTTTTCTCAGCACAAATGTCAACACTAGCCATCATTTAACTTGTATGCGGTAGCTAATTAACTGTGTAATTTTTTTCTGTGAAACCCTGAATAAAACTTAGACATTAGACATTTTGTCCTTGACTTTGTTTGGAGAAATATTGCAATTCGAGTTGAATCAGGAATAATTAACCACAGTTGTCAGAATATGGATGAGGAGTATAATTATTAGAGCTGCAACTAACGATTATGTTACACTCATTAACTACAGATGATTGTTTTTTTTCAACTAATCAATTCATTTCTTGTATGAAATCATCAATGTGCCAACTGACTAGTTTTAATGAAGAATAAATTAAAAGAGATTTTTCTGACCTTTTGACTGAACAGCCAGAGTCATGTAATGGGCAGAGTAGTGTTTCTTCCAGAAGGCACGAAGTCGCTTATAGACATTGATCTTGTTCTTCTTTGGCTCCTCCTTCAGTGTCTGGGCATTCCCTGGTGTTGTCATAAGTAAGGAGTAAATTCAGCACAATTTAAAAGAAAAAAAACACTGTGGAAAACGGTTTACAAATGCAGGGATATCAGCAGGAAAAGGAGACTTGGCATCTGTCTCGGCGCTCCTGTTTGTTATTGCTGAACACACCCCAAGGAGGGCCTGTTTGTGTGTTATGTGTCCCAGCGGTTGTGTTTACCAACTCACCCCAGCAGAACTTGCCCATGGGGTGTCCAGGTTTGGCCAAACTGCCAAACAGCATCTCCTTCCTGTGGGAGTCTGATGGCTTAGCCAGCTGGTACTCTGAGAGACAGAAGGAGAGACATAAAAACTCGGGACGACGGAAAAAGACAGTGATCAATGGTGTGCAAAAGAGCTGCGTGTGGAGAATTCGGCAACGGGTCAGATAAAAAGTTTAACTCCGACTATATCAGCTGAAATTTAATTTTTTTGTCAGGACAAAGGAGATGATGCACAGAGGTGCCAAGACTCACCGCTGTCAACAGCCTCCACCTCTCTGTCAATGGCATCTCGGATCATCAGGGGGCAGATGAAGAACTGAGCCCACCTAAGAGAGAGTGACAAGACAGAGAGGCTATAATCAGGGGCCGCAGAGGAGCCAGAGAGAAAGGACACAGGTCGGACAGAGACAATCAGATGTAGACTGATGCACAGCACAGACAACAGCAGAATGGCGGGTGGTTGATTGAGCCTGTAATGTTTGTCCGAGTCTGTTTCATCAGTACACATCAGGAAACGGTGTTGCACCATGTCCTGTGACCCCCTCAGATTCTAGGACACATACAAAGATTTTTTGCTACTCTACCAGTAACACAAGTATTTTTAATTGTACTAAATCAAGTAGTTTCTTTTTATGAAAATTCTCTCCTGCTTGTATTTAGACAGGGTTGCAGTTTTCAGTTAATCAAAATCAAAACCATGAATTGGGGCACTATGCTATCGAAACACAGAATGCAATTTATTGATTAAAAACATTTGCAGTGGACAATATAACTAAACATCCAGGTAAAAGCATACAGTGTCACATGAATTAATGCTTCTAAAGATCAGCTTATAATTTCTAATGCATAACTGGCTAAGCGAAGCGTAGCGCAAGTGTAGCTAATTAAACCAACTGACACGGCTAACATTAGTTCACAAACTCTAACAAGCTGCTGTGGATAAAAGGTCAGGGTTAACACATGAAATGACACTGTTAAGTTAAAATGCTGTTCACTGAATGTAGAATGGAAAAATCTCTTCCTCATTTCTCAAAAATAACACATCGTAATTCAAATCACACCCTGCTTTGCCACTAACGTTAGCCTAGCCAGCAAAAATGACTAAAAACAACCTAAACTAGGTTAGCTAATCAAATATTTCATATTCATTCTGAACTGCAATCTAAACTCTGACACATATTTGTTCATGCATGCATACATAACTAATGCTGTACCAACATTTGCAAAAGATCAGCACAGGGGTTTAACGTATATTATTTCTCCTTAACAGGTGAATTTTCTAGGAGTTATAGTAGCTTGTGATGCTACAATGACTTCCTGTTTACGAGCTAAGCGCATTCGATTTGACTGGGTCATGCTGCACATTTTTCCAAACAGCTTATTTGACCAACTCTTTTAAATATTTGATGGAGCAACACAGTTTAGTAAATGACTACTTTGAAATAAGCTAGTAATAGAACATTTAGAATTTTGGAGGAAGTTCACAACAAACATATTTATGGGTTTATAAATAGTGGGTGAAAGTCAACCATGGCCCGGTCTGTCAATGTCCAAAACAGTTATATGTAGGACACTGTGTTTTCTCTGTATGTGCAATAATGTCACAGAAGAGTC
>JAQNCA010000007.1:7585715-7595806 GCA_029783725.1 Acanthurus tractus | reverse complement strand
CCCCCCTCGTCCCTCTCTTTCTCTCTCTCTCTCTCTCTTTTTTTTTTCTTCTTTATGAATTACCCAGTTGTGTTTGAGATGAAGAGAGGATTCACCATCACTACGCAGGCTACAACTCCGCGCATTGCACGCCTGTCCAGCGGTCCAGTGCCGCAGCTCCCACGGGCTGCACTGTGGAGAAGCGGACCTGCATCCTAAAGCCAATCGCTTTTTTTTTTTTACTCTTTCTCTCTCTCACACACTCTCTCTCGCTCTCTCTCTCCCGGTTTTTATCCTCCACCTCATTGCAGTCTTATCACGTAACCCCCCCCTACTCCCTCCCTCCCTCCCCATCCGCCTCAGCCGCTACAGGAGAGGAGAGAGAGGGAGAGAGAGAGAGAGAGAGAGAGAGAGAAGAGTGCGGCTGAATGTGAACGACATGTCGACAGTCAGCCTGTAAAGTGTTTTCTCGGTCGTTCCCTAATTCTTTGGCGGCGGACTGAGTGAGTATTACCCGCATCCCTGCTCTGCTAAGCGTCGCTGTGTGGATCAGAGAGGCTGGTGGGGAGAGACAGACAATGGGGAATGCAATTGGATTGCGTTACTCTGCCAAGGATTTTCATACATAGCCTGGTAAATGTCTTAATAGGTTCTGTTAATGACTAGGCTGTTTAATTGGTCATGCTTTAATTCTGCGAACTATTACAATTTGTGTGCTGTGATGTTAGGGACTAATTGATTTTCTTGGGGGGCTGTGGGCTATCCAGGCTGATAGCCCCGTGCATTTGAACAGTGATGCTGCTGCTTGTCTGATAGTGCGGGTCTGTGCTGGGAGCAGGGGCCCATGTAAAAGCCAGTGTGAAGCGCTTTTGGTGAGGCTCTGTGTATTCTGACGGACAGAGAGAGGACAGAGAGGTAGACACTGGATGTGACATGAATAATATGGTGAAGAATAAGCAGTGACCGTCATCTCTGGTTGGCTTGCGTCAGTGTGCAGGTCTAGAGGAGAGAGGAGGAGAAGAGAGGAGAAAAAAAAAAAAAAAGAAAGAAAAAAAGAAAAACTCAGAGCCAGAGAGAGTCAAGAAAGACAGCGGAGGGAAGCCACACCTGTGCCAGGCCTGTTTCAGATGGACATGAGGACGGACGGACGGACAGACAGAGTTTTGAATTCTGCTGTGCTGTCACCAGTCAACACTTCAGTCCTCTCCTTTCTTGTTACCATAATGATGCGGAGCTATGCCGACTGCTGACTAGTCCACTCGGCTGATTAAAGGAAGAGGCTTGAGTGTTGACTGTGTTTCTTCTTATTAAGGGGAGATGGCCGTCCACCAAAGCAGAATCTAACAGGAGGGATCCCAGTGGTCTATCTGGACTCGGTATTGATCTCCTCCATACAGGGGGGCTTCGGGCCCAGCAATAAAAAATGCATTTTCTTTGACGAAAACGAAGACCCACTGGGACTGTGAATGGGTTGTATTCTGTATTGTATTCCTATTTGTCAAACACTATTGAGCATGCTGGCCTAGATTGTGCTATTTTTCTTATGTGAAGCATACATGCAACAAACACCGTGCTTAAACAGGTGCATTTTTCTCATCTTACAGGGAAGAAACCTGTTTTTTTTTCTCTACTTCTCTTTGCCTTTATTCTAGGATTTGTCCAGCCACTATTGCAGCATTACACTGGTTTGTTATGAAAGCACACACACACAAACACACACACATCTACACGTGTCCTGCTACCTGTTTCTGTACTTGGCAGGCTATAAAAGTGTACTTTTTGGATATGGTTTGACCTTTCTCACATTGTTTTCAACACACACACACACACACACACACAAGAACACGCTGGTAACTTGGCTCCAGCTCTGCTTCTCTGTGAGGCAGGCGTACATTGTGTGCAGGGCAGGAGGAGGGCTTTAATGTAATCAATATCAGATTTCGGCTGTTTCACTGTGAGCTCTTATCCTGAGTGGCAGCCTTGACTGACTTCTTACTGCTTATGCAATCCCACTCCTCTCTCCCACCTCTCCTGTTTCCTCTTCCTTTGTACCTACTCTCTGCCCATTACTCTTTCTTTATCTGTCCGTCTCTCCTCCACCCCATTCCTTCACCTTGTTCCCGTTTTTTCTCCCTTCTCCTCCTCCTCCTCCTCCTCTTCTCATTTCCACCTCTCCCTTCATCTTTCCCTGTCATAATCATCTCTGTGATTGCTCTTCCTCTCCCGGGCGGTGATGTTTTCACTGCTGCCTCCTTGTCTAACTCGCTGATGCTAGATTATTGCTGTATGATTACAGCTACCATACCATGATGATCATTATTGCATTTCGCATGGCAGTGTTCAACACTGTATGAGCAGATCGAGATGCTTTATCCAATTTAGATCTCATTAAGACTTGAGAGCAAATATCCCCATGCGAGACAAATGTCTCAGCTGTTTTTTTTTCTTTTTTTTTTCTTTTTGTTTCGGTTTAGTTTCCAGGACTGCTGAAACTTGGTGTCATTTTGTTTGTTATTGCAGTGCCATCCTCATCTTCATCATCACCACCACCGTCACTATCACCATCAGTTCATGTTCCTGCCTGTCACTGTGCTGCCTTCACATCAGCCCCTTTTTTGAAAATGTTGAAGAGTTTGGATTGGCAGGCGATGCTTTCACTCCGCTGTCATTATCACAAAAACGCTTCTGACAGGACTGGATAGCTGTTGATAACCCTACACATACACTGCTGATTGATAATATTATGGGGTATTTTGTTCCCCTTATCCTTCTGGTTTTTTTTTTCCTGATTACCATTCATCTTATTAAACAGAGTACTTCATTAGACAGAGGCATTATGAATCTAATTTGCATTCACCCATATTCATATTGCATACATTAAAACAAGACATGCGTGACATTTCAGCTTCACCGGGCATTTGAGAGTACAGATGAATATATTCATTACAAGCCCGACTCCCCCCCCCCCCCACCCAGTTGTCCAAAAAGCCACTTTTGAAAATGATAAAATGTGATTCACAGGTGAACTGACCCACGTGTTTGCCTTTGTTTTGCATTTTCAATGTCAGAATTTGAATTTTTAATTTAAAAGCAATGTCACAGCAGCTGAGAGATCGTTGCGCTTGTTGTTTCTAAATCAATATTTCGTGCTTTGGTGAACCCTGTGAATTCAAAGCCTGGTTTTCTTCTGTGTTTAATGCATCTTACATATGTTTACACTGGTTGGATGGATGCTCATATCATTGCATACTGTGGCCTCCAGTTGGCCTACACATCATTATTCCAATGTAATGTAATTCTTTCCCCATGGCGCTTTAGTCTGTGTGATTTTACTTTTATTTCTTGACTGCTTTAGCATGCTTGTGATGTATCATCAATCTGATTCATCCTGAACTGACTTTTCCTGTTGCCTCTCTGGCTGTTTGCCCTCTTTTAACTGTATATGTGTGTGTGGTGTGTGTGTGTGTGTGTGTGTGTGTGTGTGTGCGTGTTGGTGCGTGTGTTAATGTATGCATGTATATGCATCCGGCTCGATGTGCAGTGCGATGAAGGGCTGATGCCGGGCTGTAGCCCCAGGCTGCTGAGCTGAGAGGGAGAAGCAGGAGGATGCAGTGGGTCACTCTAGCAGTGGCCCTGGGGTGTGTGAGTCTGTCCCGGGCATCGCACACCCCCACCCCTACCCCCACCTCCACACACACCCCTCTAGTGGACAACTCGGAGGAGGAAGTTGACGAGCCGTGCTTCGAGCCGTGCACGTGCGAGGTCAAAGAAGGCGTGCTGCATGTGCACTGCGATGGGCGGAGCTTCACTAACGTCAGCCAGGTACCGCCTTCATTCATTTATCCGGCCTTGCATGTAAAGTGGTTCTGCACTTTGTTGGCATTCAGTTCGTTAACATGCCATATCTCCAAGTCTAATACCCAGCCTCTAGCGTGGCTTATGGGTGTTTCTACCTGTTAAATTCATGTATTAATAAGATAACTTAATCAGACCTCTAATTAATCATTCAGGTGTCACAGTCATGGGTCCGCCCTTTCAAACTCAACCTCCAGAGGAACTCTCTGAGGCGTCTCTATAGCAACGGGTTTCTGCACCTTGGCAACGCAGTGTCGATAAACCTTGGCAACAATGCACTCCAGGACATCCGAGTGGGAGCTTTCAACGGGTTGGCCAAACTGAGACGCCTGTACCTCCACGAGAACAAGCTGGAGGTCTTCAGAAATGACACCTTTGTTGGCTTAGAGGCTCTGGAATACCTCCAGGTTGGTCCAAGAATATAATCTGTGTTGATAATCCCTGAAGGATAAGGCAAATAGCAAAAATTCGCTTAAGATTACAAAAGATAGTTGTGACAGAAATAGTAACTGGCTTGCTGGTGGCTCGAGTAAAACAATCTTCTCAAGATCTCAGTGCATCTTTAAATGGTTGACTGCCTGAGCTCTGCTGCTGCTGCTGCTTCTGCATTTGAGTATAATTTTCAATTGTAGCAATTATACTGTACGTTCATCACATTTTCTCATATACCTGCAGGCTGACTACAACGTGATCAAACGAATCGACAGCGGTGCTCTGAGGTTCCTCTACAAGCTCCGGGTTCTCATCCTCAACGACAACCTTATCCCTGTCTTGCCTGCTCATCTGTTCAGGTTAGATTTCTGATTCTGATTATTTTGCAGCAGAGCTTTTGATTCACGCTGCGGTTGATCTGTAGAAATATCAGTGTCAGGCACAATTAGCCACTCTGTTCTGCTGTTGAATTAATGTTTCCGTTGCGTACTATTTTAATCATAAAAGACGGATTAATTATCAGATAAAAATCAGATTTCTCAGAAATGGAATGTGTGAACCTTTATTTTCTCTTACTATCACGTTGTCCTTTCATATAACCTAGCTAACTATCCCCCCCCAACTCCTCCTCCCGCTCTAGATCTGTGTCTCTGACTCATCTGGACCTGCGGGGAAACCGTCTGAAGAGCCTGGCATATGCTGGGACCCTGGAGTATGTTGGTCGCTCCCTGATGGAGCTACAGCTGGAGGAGAATCCCTGGAACTGCGGCTGTGAGGCAGTGCAGCTTCAGCAGTGGCTGGGTCAGATCCCCTACACGGCCGTAGTCGGAGATGTTACCTGCGAATATCCGTTCCACCTTCACGGGAAGGACCTGAGGGAGATTCCCCGCAAGGAGCTGTGTGCTGACCTCCCGGATAAAGAGCTACAAGGGGAGGGGGGTGGTCATTCAGCAGGATCGCAGCCCCAACATTTCCCACCAAACTCTAAACCCAACTCCCACCCTGGGCGAGTCAGGCCAACCAAACCCTCCTCCATGGTCCATGGATCCCGACAGAACACTCATACCTCTTCCACTTCATCGTCTTCTTCCTCAGCTGAGCGTAAAGACAGAGAGAGGCATCCAAGGCCTACTAAAAGGCCCCGGCCCTCCAGGATATCACCAACACCTCGCAGTTCCAACCAGAATCCCCCTATTGCTGGCTACCAAACACGACCCCCCATCCCCATCATTTGCCCCCTGGGCTGCACATGCAACCTGCACATCACAGACCTTGGCCTGACCGTCAACTGCAAGGAGTACGGCTTCCTCAATGTGTCCCAGCTCACACCTCGGCCTCTCAACGGCCGCAAGCTGTACCTGAGTGGAAATTTAATCCAGAGGATCTACCGCACGGACTTCTGGAATTTCTCCAGCCTTGACCTGCTTCACCTGGGAAACAACCGCATCTCTTACCTCCAGGAGGGGGCTTTCTCCAGCCTGACGAGCCTGAGGAGCCTCTACCTGAACGGGAACAATCTGGAGAGGCTCAGCCCCCATATGTTCTTGGGGCTGCAGAATCTGAGGTAGGAGTTTTTGTTTTGGGGATTACTCGAGGCATTTTAAGCACATTGCCTTTGCTGCACTTTAAACGAAAATTATAAACTGAAACTAAATGTAAGCGTAGGTATTTACTCATTTGTTAATGGGAATGTGGAAATTAATTTCATTGTAATACTGGCATAGCCCGAAGCAGAATATTTTGATTACCATTATGCTGGAGTTTGACTAAAATGAGAGGTGCCCATTCTCTTCCAGGAGTGCCATTTCTTAGTCACGCTGTCTGATGCCATGCTTTAGTTGAGGTGTGAGTCTGGTATGAGTGACAACGTGAAAATTAATGTTTTTTGTATTTGCATACAGAGGTGTTGATAAGGCGGTGAGACGTCTGGATGATGCCAGGAATTTGCTTTTTTGGAGTAAGGGTTATTATAAGAGGGAGTCATCAAAGTGATGCAAATGTATTATAGTCAGACTAAGCTTTCAAAGATAATTCCTCTGCAAATAATGCACACAGCAAATACATAGAATCAGTAATTGTATTTATTCAGTGCATTAAACACTGTGGCGTTTGATGAGAACAACAGGTCAACTTTCATCCTCTGCTGTAAGAACGAAAAGGCTTGTATCGTAGCGAAATCGTATCCAGAACATTATTTAGCCTTCAATTTTCAGCTCCAATGTCTTTATATTTCAAAATAATCTTCAGAAAATCTACAGACTCATTAATTTGACTATTAATCAATAATAAAGATCCTCTCAGGACATTCAAAAAGTCTTCCTCTTAACCTCTCGTTAGCCTCTGTTAGTGAGTCTAGGCTGACTGAGCAGCATATTTGAACCACATCTATTACTTATTTTAGCAATGGAAGTATATTGGATGACTAGCATGCAGGCGAAAGTCTCAGCTCAGACTTAATTCTCCCTTAAGTTCTCTTAGATTTCTATTACTGAAGACAAAAAACTTTAAAATTCAAAGGGTCTTAAATTTGATACTATGATCAGGCATACCAAGGCAAGTGTTAGCAGTCATCAGTGCAAAATTACACAGTGTCGTTTGATGCTGATCAGCTAATCAGCTTTGAGCAGCGAAAGGGCAGATTAAGTCAAATTTCTGTTATGACTTCTTTACATAAATCTTCATTTAATTAATTATCATACCCGGGTGCTGGAGAGGTAAATTACCTACACAACACTCCAAAATAAATTGATTTAAACATGTGAGAACTCATACTGTGCTCTAATCAAAAATTAATGCTTATTTATACAAAGTTAAGGCAGACTGACCTTTTTGACTTTTTGTTATGTTATAATATTTAAGAAAAGTTTGCTGTCAACGGATCATGCCCCATTTAACATCCCATTTCCATAGTCCGTCTTCAGTTCCTTTGTATGTGGACAGAAACACGATAACACTGCCCTCTCCTCTCTCTTAGGTACCTTTATTTTGAATACAATGAGATACGTGAGATAGACCCCGGGACCTTCGACTCCATGCCATCGCTCCAGCTGTTGTTCCTTAACGCCAACCTGCTGCGGAGCCTCCCTCTCGGTGTGTTTTCCGGAGTTAATCTGGCTCGGCTCAATCTGAGAAACAACCACCTTCTGCAGCTTCCCATGGTGGGCGTGCTGGAACACCTCACCGGACTGGTGAAGGTTGGTGCAAACATATTTACTGAATGCTTGAGGGAGTTTCAGCGCAGGTGGATGCTTGAAAAAAAATGATCCTCATCTGCTAAGCTGCTGGTGTGTAAATGAGTCAGATACCTGGCACAAGGCTTTTAGCAAATTTAGGCCAAATAACATGCATTTTGTTGAGTGACAGAGGCAGCGTAAAAAAAGTGGATTATTGAATTGGAACACCCCCGTTGATTTACCAAACGAAAAATGTGCATAATTACGCTGAGTATATTTGTTTCAAGTGTCAGACGATGAGATTAAAAGAAATAATAGATTGCCAAGGCATATTATATTATCACAGCTTGATGAAAGAAACAAAACAAGCTGAAATCTTGGATCGAGCCATACCCGCATATAAAACTTCTGGCAGCCCCTGATCTCCTGGCCTCTGGCACAGCTGCGGTTTTCTCTGTCATCTGCATCGTCTGTTGTTTTGAGAGCTCTGCTGTGGCATGTGGGACTCTGGTTGCGCCTCAGGTATTCTAATTGGAAAATTGCAATTGACTCGATTTGCATAAGTGGTCTTAATAAATCAGGAGCTAAACTGGAGAAAACTGAACCCCTCAAGTTTTTTTAGCATGGTTGTAATTAACACACCTCTTAGTAAAGAGACTATGTAAACTAAAGTATGTGTTAAAGTCGCTGTCTATGTCAGACCTAACCTTGCATATTTGACTGCAGCATTATGTGACTGTTTGCTACACACAATGGACTGATAAGGACCAAACCCGAGGTATTAGGTTTTTTTATCCAGCCTCCCCTCACTTCAGCAAATTTAGTATACCAGGCTTTTCTTAGACAGCCAGAGTAGAATGAGGTAAGGTGGGTGTGGATTAGCCTGAATGTCATTGTAAATTTCAATTTTTACTTTGCTCCATGAAAAAATTCCTGATTTTAAGTAGTGTGGGTGAGGCTGGCGGTACAGAGGCTGTTTCTGAATGTTTGCTCAGGGGAAGGACGACAGTGGTTTATGGAGCTGGAGGAACCATGTAGAAGTGTATTATGTTTTTTTGCTGTTATACGCCTCTGATGTCCGAGAGCATTAAAGCATTCACCAAATGGAAGTACACTGTGCGCCATATTCATAAAGCCCAGCGGTATCACCATTGTAGTGCTCGAAATCTGTAACACAGTAATTGAATTCATTCATTTACCAGGGTTGTTATTACTCTGACAAAGCCACATTAGCGCTGCCCAAGGACTGCAGAAAATAATGTGACAATGATATCACCTGTTGACTTTACTGCTGGCCTGTTTGAAGCTGGGATTTCTGGGCACTGACGTGTATTTTCGCAGCCAGAGTTTGCACAGTAAAATCAAAGGGTAACACAGATGGAAGCAGGGTGAAGCTCACAGCTGCTGCTGCAAAAAACAAAACCATTTTGATAAGCATAAGCAGCAGCATGTATAGCTTAGAGTCACTGTCACAATCAAGAACAGGATTATAAAGTTACACCCACTTACATGCACTGATATTTCAGAACAACACCTCCTTGATGTCATTGTTATTTTAAATAACCATTAGTGAGACACTGCAGAGAAAATTAGTATGGTGTTGCGATTTTTTTAAACTATGCAACAGTATTCATAGCAACACGAGCGCAAGAGCCTATCCTTTTGAAATCCAGTGGAAAATATGTTAGAAAAGCATGTCAGGTGAATCAGAAATATGTAGAGTTCAGGGATACATATGTTTTTCTGGGTAAAGGCAGAGAACATGTTGTGTAGCTGGGCCGCTCTCTCATCTCTGCCAGCTGCAATGAAGTAACTTGCCCACAGCCACATCTCACCTTGTGTAATGCTGGATAGAAAAACAATGTGCACACCAGAAAAGGCTGATGAAAACAGCACAGTAATCACTCAACGGGGGCAGGTTTGACATGAAAGCATTTTATGCCCACTTAGTATCTACCGATTTCAAGTTTTACTACTGTGTTTTACTACTGTGTTTTACTACGTCATCCACTTATGTACACTACAGTTTGATTGAGTCAGTGATACTTTGTAAAGGTGCGTGGTACAAATTAGTCTTAAGTTAAACATTTGGGGATTTACTTGTCTTTTTTGCTAAATCAGGACTGACAGGATATCTCCTATTCAGGCTACAGCCAGCAGCAGCAAGTTAGCTTAGCAGAGAGGCTGAAACAAGCTAACTCTACTTTGTTCAAAGGCATTGACTGTATAAAACACTGGACAAACCCTCCGTGACATCACCCATTGGTTTCTGCCTGAGTGAAAGTGAAGCCTCAGAAATCTCGTCCTGAGCGCAGCCATTAGCCTGCACGTGACTCTGCCAAGAGCCCGCCTAAACGACGAATAACCAAATATGGGAAAAGAGGCGGGGCCGTAGGACGGACTGCGCGCCCATTCAGCTAATAGCCCCTGGGTATTCGTCAACAGGCTGTCAATCAACGGAAAATTATGGAAGCTTTTTTTTAAGCTTAAATATAAAATGAACAAAGAGGTTAGAAAAAAATTCACCCTCCTCAGAGTTTTCATGAAATAATAGAGAAGCTGTGGACAAAAAAAACGTTGCTTGAACCAGGCTGTAAATATGTTTATTTCTGCTCTAAAGTTGGCCATTTTAACATGGGCTTCAATGGGAAT
>JAQNCA010000007.1:7568587-7583093 GCA_029783725.1 Acanthurus tractus | reverse complement strand
GAGAAGGCTTGGCAAGCCTTCTCGTCACCAGAGACCACAGCAGATCCCTGAACCAGAGCATCCAAAACCTGATTATATTGACTATATTTCTGGGAACTAACAGGAGCTATGCTGATGACTGACAGGATATTCCTGTTAGGGCAAAGTGATCAATTCTTAGACACGAGGCTCACTGAAAATGTCTTGAATTTATCCCCTGTTGGGATTTTTTCATAGCTACCAAGTAAATTTTGGACAATTATTGCTTGATCTTTGATCTCTGTCATAATGATAAAAACCCACAAGAGTAGATTTACTCTTCTGCAGCTAAAGCGTGGCAGCTTCCACCCTAAACTGGTGCTATAATTTTAAGTCAGGCTGACAGAAGAAAAAAGATGAGGGTTTTTTTTTTTTTTTGTTCATGAATATTTTGCTGAATAAAATCACAGGCAGCATCAAAACCGTGAATGTTGCACTTGAAGCTGCAACATTTTATCAAAGACTTAAGGTGACTGCTGTGCACTGATTACACTGTGTGTTAATGACACAGTATCATTAACATTCTGTATGAAAGTGGTTTGAGTTCACTAAAAGCCTTCATGTTTTCTCTGCATTTTCTCCACACTTCCTCTGAGAGTAGCACTTATCGGTCTAACTGAGGGTCTGTGATTTCCCCTCACAACACAACCGTGATTGACAAGTTGACAGTAAATCACACACTAGGTGACCAGGCGTATAAATTGTAAACTTTGTTGGACATGTTGGACAGATGCTTGCAAAAGATAAGGGGATACAGCCCTTGGGATCCGTGTGAAAGCAAACAATACCTTGAATAAAATGCTTCAAGGGTTTCAAGCAGATGGAAGATTATAGTTATGAAAGTCATGAAACTGCAAAAACAGGCTGACATTTTGGTCATACATTGTTTATTCTAAATGTCACCTTGTTTTTTTTAATGTGCATTCATGCTGAATTACAGCCCAGTTGTGTCACAATCATGCTGAAACATGAAAAACTGCACATTTCAGTAGACCTTCACTGTTCTAGCTAATGAAAGATTGCAGCAGAGTGTTGTTTCTGTTTATCATCTGGTCACAATTTTGTCTTCATCAAAACCATACAAATTTCCACAGAGGTCAAAGAGCATCCCGTTGTTGAGTGTGGGAGGCATGAGAAAGTAGTCGTACCATGGCTCCCACAACAGCAATGCTGAATCATCTCAAAAAGCATCCATCTATTTCTGCAAGCCAGGAAGATGGCCTAACCAAATTAGCATGACAACATTTGTGCCAGCCCATTGGAAGTGTGACAGAGGGAATATCAGCTTCCATTGCCAAAGTCATTGGTTAAGATATGGAACAGATCAGTTCTGCAGACAATGCTACGTGATGTAAGTGATTCCCTTTGCGCATAATCTGCTTTAGCCTTTTCAGAGTGTAGCAAAGTGAATATTTGAGTTCGTTTTAGCACTAGCTGGCAGGGAGAGAATGGATTTGTGCACATACCTATTGGATTATAGCACAAGGGGGAGTTGCATCACATCCCGTCTATTGTTAAAAAACAAAGTGAGAGCTATGTGATCTCATATGCTCATCGCAAAAAAATAAAAAAAAACCTGCCAGTGTGATTTGTCAATAACCACTTATGTAAACTTTGAGTGGTCTTGTACTATAAACTGAAATGTTCCCATAACCTGCTGTAGTACACGTGTGAACAGGTTTTAAAGAGAGCACTTGTGGGTGGTACAATTGGTCACTGCTCAGATTGTTCTCTATTACTGAGAATATATATATATATATCATTCCTGTGCTCAGCCATTCAGAAAACATAGACGCTCCACTGTTTTGATGATCCTGTAATGACATTATTTACATTAATCAGTACTTAACATCAAACTGCATATTTCACAATATCATTTAAAAATGCTGGCAGTCTTGGAGAGCTATATTCTATTATGCAAATGCTGAAAAACTCATTTTCTATACATTCTAGTGAACAGCAAAGGTAGCAGGGAAAACAATTTATCATGTTGTCATCTTATTAGAATGCTAGCTGCTGGCTTATTGTTCAACAAGAGACATTTACCGAGTTACTGTTATATATCAGAAAGATGTCAGTATCCTCAGAGTGATTCATGAATTTGTATTGCATGGCAGACCAGTAATTAGAGTACTTTTACACAATGACAGCGTGCTGTGGTGTTATGTGTTTCTCCAGGTGGACCTGCAGCAGAACCCGTGGGAGTGCAACTGTGAAGCAGCTCCACTAAAGCGTTGGCTTGAGGGGCTAAGCGCGGTGGTGGTGATGGGAGAGGTGGTCTGCCATTCTCCAGAAAAGACCAAAGGCGTAGACCTCCGCTCTCTCTCCATGGAGCTGCTCTGCCCTGAACTCCAGCCCCAGGAGGACCAGGAGCAGGAGCAGCAGACAGCCACCTCCACTGCCGCCGACAGCAGTGTATCGGTTGGCTACCCCGGCTCAGGGCTGGGGCCCTTGATCCCTCCGGGGAAGGATTCAATCCCTCTGTCGGTGTTAGTGCTCAGTCTGCTGGTGTTGTTTGTGTCGGCATTCTTCGCGGCAGCGGCACTAATCGCCTACGCCCTGAGGAGGAGGGACAAGCTGCCGTTTCGCCGCCAGGGAGAGGTAGACTTGGCCGGCATCCAGATGGAGTGTGGAATCTTCACTGAGCAGACACACCACCACCACCATCACCACGGCCTCCCGGAGACGCCGCCTCTGCCTCCACCGGAACACAACCATGTCTACGACACCATCTTGCCCCCCGAGGCTGCGTCGAAAGGTCCAAACCCTGCCGCAGCCTCACACATGTGTAGCAACCCCATCTACAAAGAGGAGCAGGATGCGGCGGTGACACAGCGACCCCAGCAGCAGCAGCAGCAGACGTTTGCAGCTTCAAAGGAGAGTGAGGGAGGTTACTGTTCTGCTGCAGAGAAGGAGAGGGAGTGGACTCTGGATGTGTCCTCATCCCCCATCAACACCGTAACAGGAGCGATAGGACCACTCGCCGGCCTGCATGGTAACGGCATCCTCTGCCCCACCGTGATTGACAGCCAGGGCCCCACCCCTAAGGTCGAACTGGTAGACTGCCTCTTCAGACTCCCTGCCCCAGAGTTCAGAGACCTGCCAGACAGGTACGCGAGGCCGCCGCCCCGCTACCCTCACCCACAGGACTCCAAACAGGACGCCAGGCCTGACCAAACGCTTGTGGTCACCACCGCCAGCTCCACAGCAGGTGGTGGCAACAGCAGCCAGAGCGAGCAGGGAGCGGAGCAGAGAGCCAGACTGAGGACCACGCCGGACTACATGGAAGTGCTGGACCGCTCTTACCAATTTTAACACCCTTCCTTTTTCCTCTTCCTTCTGTTTCTGCTTCCCCTCTTCTCTTGTCTCCTCATCATCTCCCTTGCTGGTGATGAATCATCCAGTAACAATGACTCCTGTACAGAGGCTGGCGTGGCTTTAGAGGAGCCTGTGGGGGAGCTGGACTACACTACACACTATGTTTATTCCTGGATAACGAGCTGAGGTCAGTTCTTGTATTTTCCCCACTACTGACGTATGGGTTGGTATTTGGTGGCAAGGATTAGCTGAACCCAGATATCTGCCCGGAGGCAGACATCAGCTGCAGCTACTTCAGAATTTTTCCCTCCGTTATGCCTCACAATCGCGGGGCACTGAGATTTTTCTACTCAGAGCCACAGTGAGCGGAAGACAGCATGGTTTTAGTGGTGGCGGTGGTGGTGGTTGTGGGCGTCAACGTTCATATTATCACTCTCAAAAAAAAATTCTAAAAACCCTGCGTGGACATGAAACACACCAGCTCTTTGCAACATCAAACACAGAGTCATAAACTGTGACAGCCAGAAGGTGTGGAGCGGCGAGCTGGGCGGACATGCAAGATGGAGACAACATGAGAGGGAGAGAAATGAGTGAAAACAGCCAAGTGCCTTAGCAATGAACAGCCAGCAGTGTGGTCAATGCTTATTTTTCTATGAATACAGATCTATTTATCTAAACAAAGAGGTTTGACTACCAACGGATGGGACGCTGATGGACGACCGAGACTGAAACCAATCAAAGCAGCCGAATAATTGCATTCCCTGGATGAGCCAAAAATAATAATATACCCAGTCAATATTGGAGTTGTTTGTATGCAGTTCAGTTCATTTTCATCTCATCCAGTTAACTTAATTTGCTTATCCGGTTGAATTTTTTACAGGGCTAGATGAGGGACTTATCCAGGAATAGTGGGTTTGTTGTGTGAAATTACAAAACAAGGTTCTGGTTCTGATTTTATGAGAGAAAGGATACAGATTTCTTTTTTTCCTTTTTTAATGCAAGACAAAACTAAGGAAGGCCTGACATACAGAAGGACACTGCGATGGATGCATTTTGGATATCTCAATCAGTCAGACTTAATGTGGTCGAAAGGACCTCTGCTCCACTTTACTTTCATGGGACAAAGGCACAGAGGTTATTGTATTGATTTTTAAATATTTCTCAGAGGAAAATTGAACGGGAAGAAAAGGACAAAAAAAACAGGACATGAAGGCTTTTTTTTTTGTTAAAAAAAAAAAGACACTTCTATCAACTATCAATTATTATCTTTTACGGAGGTACCTTTTTATGCTTTCATCTCCTACCAATAGTAGAGGCAGTTGTGAATATATTTATTCTTAGTTTTTGCGTGTTGAAGCTCTCCTGTAAGGGATCATGTTATATTAATGTATAGGATGATTCTGCATCTGGTTCAGCCTTCTTACCGCCGACCCACGAAATACAATAAAGGGTGCTACGTAAAAAAAAAAAACTTGCGCTGGCAGCTACTGCAATTTGTGGCAAATTCACACACACACACACACACACACACCCACACACAAACACACACACACACACACATTGCCCTGACCCCCATTAATGCACACTCGCTCAGTCTCCATTGCCTTAATAGTGCATGAAAGAAACGGCTCGAGGTATGCTACTGTAAGCCTGTAAGCTTGTCCACGCAGCGTGTTGGAGAGATGAGATGAGGGTTGAGCAAAGCTGAGAGCCTGCAGGGTTCCTCTCAGACTACAGGATGGAGATGGAAGCTAATAGTGTGAAATCTGCCACATTAATGCTATAAAATCAATACAATCTATTTGTGAAATAAGGACATGTAAGGCTGTTGGCCCTCGGGGGGCCAGGGTCATGAAATGCTCCATCTCTCTCCTGCTACGTTTCTCTCTTAATGATTTTCTCCACCTTCCTTCACTTTCATCTCCCCATTTCATTGTCTACCTTTTCTCCTCTTTTTTTCTTCCCCTGCTCCTTCTTCCTCTCCTTTCATTTTAACCTTTCTCTTTTGTTCTTTCTTCTCTCCTCTATTTCCCCTTCCTCTCCCTCTCTTTCGTCGCTCTTGCTGTCAGCTCAGCCTCACAGGACAGACATAGAGAGATGCTGTTCTATATGCTGCTCAACACACAGGTAGCTCGCACTGAAGTGTGTCTGCGTTTGTGTGTGTGTGTGTGTGTTTTTGTTTCTTTCTGCTGTGCTCTTTCCATCCTTCAGTGATGAGTGCAGTTCTTCAGACGCCTCCTCACTCTCAGTGTTCAGAACTCTGTTGCACAGATAATCCCCCCGTGGGTGCGTTTTTTTTTTGAGTGTGTGTGTGTGAGCGTGCACATGCGGGACTGTGTGTGTGTGTGTGTGTTCAGAAGGGTGTGCCTTTTGTTTGTAGGTGTGTGTGTTTAAGAAAGTGTGTGAATCTGTGTGTTTGTGCAGCTAGTTGAGAGCTAGTCTGTCTGTTTGCGTGTGCGTGACGGAGAGAGCGAGTGCGGCGCCACAGCCTCAGTCCAGCCTTAATCCTCTAAGCTGTGTAGTTCACTCATGCCACATCAGCCCCATTGTGTCTACAGACAAAGAAGCCCGGTTAAAACTAAATGCCAGTTAAAGCAACAAACGACTAATTATAGCATCATTCTCTCCATCCTTTTCTCTTCCTCTTTCTCACCCTGTAACGCTCCCTTCTCACTTCCTCGCCGGATTTTTTTTTCCCCAACACATTCTGCTCTGGACTCTTTCCAGCTGTGTGTGTGTCTGTATGTGTGTGTGTGTGTGTGTGTGTGTGTGTGCATGTATTTTGCCCTTGTGTTTCCCTCTATATGCGTGTATGCGCCTGTGTGTATGTGTGTTTGACTATCTGACAGCTTTGCCATGGTTCATGTGTTTGGGTCCTGTCAGAGCTGTCCTGTCACTGTGTGAAAAAAATCATTCATTTCCCAGAGTCGAGGATGAAAGAGTCTTTAGACTTCAAACGCCTGTGGGCCTCTGTGGCTTAGATTGCCTCTCGCTCTTCCTCCACCGCCGTGTCATTTATTCCTTAAAAAAAAAAAAAGGAAAAAAAAACAGTGCGGCTGTGGCATTGGTTAAGTAGAGATGGCAGAGACATGGTGAGGAGCTGGACAATTAGCCTGATTAAAACACTGTCATTTTGCATAATAGATTTAGCCTGAGCTGCGATAGGCGGATCCTCGCTGAGTGAGCTTGCCTGTTTGTGTGTGTGTGTGTGTGTGTGTGTGGAGGCATGAAACCATATTCTTCTCTGCATAAACATGCTGGGTATTAAAAATGCACAGTTGGGCATAGTTTGATGTTGGTGAAAAGAGATCTATTTAAAAGTCATGGAGCATAGCTGCAGAAGCTTTGGTGTTTGGGCATGACAAATAGTTGTGGTAGAGCTGGTCATCGCTCAACACACACACGCACACACACACACACACGCACACACACACACACACAAACACATACATAAACATTTACATCTTCATATCAGTGCAGCAAATGTGTGCACACTTACAAATACAGATGCACAAGTAAACAAAGTCCATTTTAAATATGTACACAAACTGTACATACGAGCACACATGCAAACACATGGTGTCTGCTGCAGCGCCGGGATGTTGTTTGGTTGCTCTGCATTGCAGTAATCGGCTCCACTCTTCTGCTCCGCTCTCACCCACAGACAATCACTGGCTCTCAATGGACAACATCAGCAAGGGAAATGCCTACAAAGAGAGCGAGAGACAGAGAGAGAGAGAAAGAGAGAGAGAGGGAGGAGGAGGAGGGGAGGGTGAGGAGGATGCTGGAAGGGAGAGGATGATGAGAAGGTACGGAGGGAAAGAGGGACTAAAGAGGACAGAGGGAGATTTGAGGGAGGATGGGAGGAGATGAAAAGAAGAGGAGAAAGATCAGCGAGCGGGTGTTTTCCAGGCTTAGGGCTGCTGGAGGACTTGTTAATTTGTGTGCAAGAGGAAAGTTACAGTAGGTAGTGAGACACAGAAGAAGTTACAGTAAATGTGTGAAGCAGACACACATAGACTGTGAATCCACGCACTCATGGGCCCCCCCCCCCGTTTGTGCTATCTGGCACACGATGCCACCCACATGATCCCCGCAAAGACTTGGAGCTCAATTGCACGTCTGTCATACAGTTACAATCAAAAGATGACGATTTCCGTGCCTCCCAGTATAACATGACAATACTTATTTACGGTGTCTTGAAGCAAAATGGCGGATTATTCGGCGTGGCGGCTAGGTGTTATTCGAGTAAGCTGATATGTGTCTGTTACTGTGTCATTCTGCTGTTGCAGTAAGCTGGTGTGGAGACACTAAGATGGCAGGGACCGGGCCGGGCTGATGCCGGAAACATCACACAAGCTTTACGGGCCTTGTGCTGCAGTTTTCAAAGTGCCTATGTGAGTGTTTGTGTGAGTGTGTGTGTGTGTGTGTGTGTGTGGTTTTATATCTTTGTGTGCATTTATGTGAAGTTTAAGTTTTGTAGATCAGAAACAGGCAGAAAAAAAGGAGAATATGGATGAAAGGATGGAAAAACCAGGGAGGGAGTTTTCTTTTTTTTTTTTAGTTTTTTCTGATTTACTAAATAATATTTTTTTTCCCAAAAAATGAAGATTTCTTTGAACAGATATTTCATCCAGATTTTGACTCCCAATGCTGATCATGCATCCCTGAAAGTAATGAGAAAACAATAAATTATTAAACTACAGATGTTTTTTTTTTCCCAAAATGCATTTTCAAAATCAGATCCTACTTGGATGCTAATTTGATTCATTTCTTTATCCAGTTTTCTGCTTTTTAAAATGCAGAATATAAGAATCATTCACTGGACTGTGAGCATCTACGAAAAACCATAGAGCCTGAGGATCAGTGTCTCTCTGAAACAACTGCTAGACAGCGTTGATGGCACATAAATTGTGATTTGCGAACGTGTCTCCCTGTGCTTGTTTCCTCCCCTGTCAGGAGCGAGCCAGGAGTGGAGGATTAGAGCCTACCTCAGCACTGGAATGCCTGGTGGCTGCTATTGCACAGCTCCCATCACCTCCTAAATTCCCCCAGCTGGTAGTTTTAGTATTGAGAGGCAGTGGGCCACACAACTGTCGACTTTGCTCTTCATTTATGATAAACTTAAGTCGGCCTTAATCTCCGCCCGTCGCCGTGTGTTGAACCAGTGTTTGGAACAACATGTTTATCTGGCGGTGGAAGGCGAGTGGAGTGGGAGCGAGGGGAAGGCATCCGTTCACAGAGATAACCCAGAATATCTCCTCTCCCTCCAAGTGCTGCTCTGTAACTGGGAGTGTGATTGTGTTTGTGTGTCTGGGTGCAGGGGCGTAACGGTGATTTATGGGTCCTGTGCACAGAGTCAGATTCTGGGATTCATCAGCAGAGCCATGGCATCGAACCTCTAAACCCGACCAGTCACCATGTGGAGTTCAGACATTTCTGATCTACTGATTTATGTCGGGGAAAGATATTTTTTGGGGTTTTGGGTGCTACTCTGATGGCACTAAGCTGTTAAAAATGTACAGGAGTTGTAAACAATAAAACAGATATCATCGCTGTTGTTTAATAACCCTGCGATGAGAGGAAATAGTAGCCTATAATTGTTTCCTGGCTCCAGACCTTTGCATCATCCACCCACTGTGAGGAGTTCAGTTGACAGACTCTATAGAGGTTGGAGTTGTTGCATGTAACAGCAGTTTCTTTTCCCATAAACAAGACAATCCAATAAACACCACGGATGACTAACGATTAGCCAATCAGTGCCATGGGTGGGACTAATTTTTTAGTAGTCATGCCTTCATCATCCAAGGAAAAAAAACTGAGCACCACCCAGCTGTCAGACCGTCTCCCATCAGCTTGAGCTTTCATGGCTCCAGTGTGTCCCGATACTTCGGTTTCCTCTAAATGGTTTGGCAAAATCAGATATCTCCACCCCAACGAGTGGAGCCAGTGTCAGACAAAAGACAGTAACAAAATGCATATTTATATTTTTTGAGACCAAAGACCGTAAATTTAGAATTTCTTTGATGAGCATTTACATTTATCTTAATAGCATGCAGCAAGAGGCAGACAAAGTATAGAAAGGGAGAACAGAGAGACAGCATGCGACATAATGTAATGTAAAATCCTCGGACGTGACAGTATTTTGAAAACTGTCTGACTCTATTTTATATGTACAGACGCACCAATGATGGATAGATCGGTGACAGATTTAAAATGCAGCCAGTGCAACACTGCAATAAGAACATTGTCTAGTCTGCTGCTGTTTTATCAAACTATCCATCATAATGCAGTAACAAGTGAATCGACTGAAAATATTGACATCAGCTGGAGTTATGTAGCTGTCACCACAATTAGTTAGCAAACCATCACACGCACAAACAAAATCATTAAAGCTGCACCAGTCGATATTTTTATATTAACAGCTGGTAAAATGACATTGTGTAATGTGAGAGGAGGTGCAGGTAGCGATAAACCCACAGATGTATCGTCTGACTGTGCAGTTTGATCATCTCCACAGGGCGTCTTAGCATCTTTCAGCTTGTTGTTTTGGTTCTCTGACCTGCAGCTTTATTGTTTTTAATTAGTCACACAGCTATCATCAGTTTGCAGCAGCAGCAGACAGCTGTTTCTATTGATAAGCTTTTATAAACCATTATGTGCATGACCAGTTAAACTCCAAACTGCAGACGGATGAAGTTAGCAACTATCTGATGAAGGTAGTACAGAATTAAGGTGCTGACGACCAAGATACTTTCCTTTTTACTTAATAGAAACTGGACTGCAGCTAAAATTACACAGAATAATGAACTAACATTCATGTAGCCAGAAGCATGACTCCTGATAAGTTGCTGCATGGGAAAAACAGGCAACTGTTTAATAACAAGTTTGCCATTTCATCTTTATCAGATAATTATGTGAGAATGTTGTGTTTACAGCTTGCCCTATACTGCCCCCAAGTGGCCAAAAAACCCTCCGATACTGCTTTAATACCTTTCACTGATAAACCAGCCCTTCATAAAATCACCATGATTGGCTGGCAAGCATTTTTTGATTAAATTCCCTAGACTTGAGAAGAGCAGGATGAAAAAAGCCAGGTTACAGGCGTTATCCAAGTCTTCACCAGATGGATAAAATGCAGAAAGAACAGAAGATCCCGAGCAAATTCCCTCTTTATCTCCCCTATCTTTTTTCTCTGCAGAGTTTTGTGGGTGTGTTGAAGCAAGACAGGAGCAAAGTCTTCAGGATGCTTTATGAACACTAACATTGCATTTTTAATACAATTTAAAGCAATTATTGATTGTCCCATTTATTGTGTATGAGCAATGTGTGAACCTGCAGAATGCATTTAATACATCAACGTGTTTATTATTGAGGCTCCAGTCTGGATGCTTCTGCACTGAATATCATGAAATTTTGCAGGAATTTATATTGCAATGCTTTCTTTAAAAAAAGTTAGTCTTCAAAATCTGTTCAGGGAAAACGATTAAAATTGTTTTTAAAAAATTCTGCCTGATTTCACTCCACTTTGTAACAAGAATTTCCACGGTTTACCTCATTATCCCCATGACAAAAGATAAGAGCGTGGTAACTTTTGCAGAGTTTAAATCCTTTCTGAGTATTACTAATCATTGTGCAGTGTTACTGTATGTGCATTTGTTTGTGGTTTTTGATGATTTTCACCAATTCATGTTTCCAAAAACCAGAGCAGTGTGAAATAGAAGTGTAAAATCTTCCTGAACATATGCTTGGGGAAGGAAAAAGCCTTTTTAGTTGTGACAGTTTAGGAGTCATGGCTCATCTTGGCTGACTGCTGTTTATGTGAATACAGGCAAAAGGAAAAAAAAAGGCATGCATGTGTTTGTTTTAGTGAATGAGAGCTGGTTGGTTCGTGCACGAGCCAGTTCTCCAGCCATAGAATGAATCAGTTCTGCTCTCAAGACTGCGTACCTCTCTCCAATGGGGGACTCGTAAAAGAAAGCCCTACATGAAATCCATTATGCTTAATTCCCCAAATCCATAATACCCTCAGAGGTCTTAATCTCCATCCCATTCTTATATAAATTAGCTTCCTCGTCTCTGGCAGACAGAGCTTTCTGAGTCAACACCAAATGCCCAGACCTCTCTGCTCTGAGTTGGGCGGAATCAATGCAACTACAATGAAAAGTCATGATCTTTTCCTCGGCTGCAGAACCTCTAAGAAATACTTTGATATTTTTGGAAAAGGTGCTTATTTGCTTTCTGGTGGAAAGTTTGATTAAAACCCCTGTTAGCTGAATATCCTCTGAGGTTATCCTAACTTAGTGCAAAGACTGTAAAAAGGAAAAAATCAAGCTTGGCTTTGTCCAACATAAACTGCTCTAAAGCTCATTAATTGACATTGTATTGTGTTCATTTTAATCCCACAAAAACAATGTTTAAAAAAGACCCTTTGTTGTTTTATGTTGGGTTGTTCTCCGGCCTGTTTACTGGTCAGGCACAGTAACTAACTATACTTTTACCAGCTGTTGGGCAACTGTCAAGAAAAGGTGTAAGAGCCATTGCAACTGTGTAAAGAAATGTAAAAAGGAAATGTAATGTTACCAAAGATTGATGAGATTCATTATGCTTTGATCCAAGATGATTCCTGCCCTTATTGGCCTACATTTGTTTACGTTTTTACAAATCTGCGGCATAAAAAGTATGTTGAATTAGCTTGCAGTTTATGTTTATATGTTTACAATCTACCTCTTGATATATAGGCATCCATCTCTGGATTACTTTGATGCTGAAGAAACTTAAAAGTATGATGATGCTTGAAAAAGTTCTGGAGTTTGAGGTTTGTTGTGCTTTCCAGGGTGATTAACAGATGTTCAGACATCAGAGTTGAAATAAATTCAGTAAATTTAAGTCACACCGAATCCAAAAACATTGTATCATATAAGTGCATTTGGTGTCTCTGAATTGAGTTATCACTGAGTGCTATTTTTGACACAAATTGCAGCAATCAGGCGCTAAAGGAGGGTTTTAAAGTGCCGTTATTGCCTTGACGAGCTTGTGTGTGACAGACGCCGCTGCAGCTCCGACTGTTGACCGTGTTGATTATTGGACAAATCAATTTCCCGTTGTTTCTGGAATACCGGCACGCACCTGTCCCTTCACCTCCTGCAGTATCTTCGCTTCACTTAGAGGTTGTTCATCACATGTGTGAATGAGTCTTTATCAGTGATTTAAAAAAAAAAAAAATACACTAAATGTCACGGATTACCATTATCCCTGACTGAATCAGTAGCATTTAACAGTGCAGCTCCCTTCACTTGTGACTGGGGGTGCGCAGTGCGTCACGTCCTTGTTAAAAGCTTATTAAAAGACCTGAACAGCTCTTAAATAAAAGACTGCCGAGCAGTTATTCGTATCTGCCGTGCTTGTGCAGGTATGGGCCAGTTTTGTCCTGAGTTGAATGTAACAGCTTGGACTAACATAATGTTTTATGAAAGGGTAAAATCAGCACAACAAAGGGTGCGACATGATATATGACAAGATGGGGCTAGAACATATTTTACAAAAAAAGTAAACAAAATACAGTTGGTTATGAAGAACCTTTGAATAAAATATGGCAAGTGAAATTTTTTTTGGCTTTGATGTTGCTTGTAGGCAGGTTTTCCAAGAGTCCGGCTTGCTGTTTCTTTCTGGTTCCAGTCTTTTTTTTTCCGGGCTAGCTGCCTGCTAGCTGCAGCTTCTTGTTTATCATGAACACACAAGAGTGGTGACATTCTTCTATTCCATCACTTTGCCCGGGATGCAAATAAGCAAATTTCCGAAAAAATATCTGCTTTCTGCTTTAACATCAGAGGGATGGTATCATCTCACGAGGGCAACTCTCCACCAGGAAGCAAAATGAACTTGTTATTTTGAGGGCACGTGCAGGGAGGGAGAGAAAGCGACACTTTCTGTCAGGCTCAGATGTGTTTTGGCCTCCAGTTTCCTTTTTGTTTGGGGCATCTGTCAGAGGCTGTTTTCTCGAAAGTGGTTCTGGGACGAGGATGAGTGAAGCGCTCCAGTATATGTGTGTGTGTATGTATGTGTATGTGTATGTGTATGTATGTGTGTGTGTGTGTATATATGTGTGTGTGTGTGATGCTAGATAACCGGGGGCGATGCACCACAGTTTCGAACCAGGAAATAAAAACAACATTCCAAAGAGAATAATGCAGCAGGAGGAGGAACCTAGTTCTACCGAGGTCCCCTGGCATCGCTAGCTAGCTAGTGTGTGTGTGTGTTTGTGTTCCTCTAACAGCTTTTGTGCATCTCTATGTGTGCTGGTTAGTGGTTATGTACACATGATTGTCCTCCAGCATAAGAATGAATCACACACACACACTCAAACATACACACACACACACACACACACACATAGGCAGAGATTCATATAATTAGTGCTGGATCCCCACAGCGGCATATTCCAAAGATTCTTCTCCATATTTCCAAAGAACACAATGTTTTGCTTCTCTCTTTTGCGACATTAATCAGGGGGAGACGTTTTTTTTTTGTTTTTTTTACTGTTTTTCAGCACATTCTTTTACCCTTTCACTTATTCTTTCCTCACTCTATTACCCCTCCCTCTCTTCTTAATCGCTCCTACTTTCAAACACCTCCCTCTGTAATTATTTCCTTCCTTTCGACCCCCAACTCCCTCCCTCCTCCTTTTTATTATTTCTACCTCCCTTGCTGTCCTTCCCTCTGCGTTACTTCTTATTTAATCTCGCTTCGTTTTTACTATACCCTCCCTCCTCCTCCTCCCCTCCTCACTCCATCCCATCCCCTTCTTCCTTTCTCTCTCCGCTGTCTGTCTCTGTTAAATGGGAGCAGTGACCCCATTACGGAGCGCTGGTGCTGCGGAGCGGAGGAGGGAGAGGAGGAGATGGAAGGAGGAGCAGGAGGAGGAGAGGATGGGAGGATGGATTACATTCTGTGGGTTTGAATGGGATGATTAATGAGCGTCGCCTCCAGAGGGTGTTATCCCTGCTCCGGACCAGCAGGGACACCACTGGGTCAACTCTGGTCTCACACGCGCACACGCGCACACGCGCACACACACACACACACTCTGCTCTCTCTCTCTCACGCACACACACACACACAAACACACACACACACACACACACACTCTGATCTCTCTCTCTCTCTCTCT
>JAQNCA010000007.1:7538473-7559054 GCA_029783725.1 Acanthurus tractus | reverse complement strand
CCCCCCCCCCCCCCCCCCCCCCCCCCCCCCCCCCCCCCCCCCCCCCCCCCCCCCCCCCCCCCCCCCGCCCCCCCGAAAGGTGTGAGATAAGAGGTAGATGTCTGGATGAGAAAGGAGGAACAAGGTGGTGAATAAAAGAGGTTGAGGAGGGACGACGGCAAGCAGCTGCATAACATTAACGGGGCTGGTGCAAATATTTTTCTGTGGCCTTTCCTCTTACCCTGAGCACAAACACACACGCATGGGCACACGCATCAACACACGCATGCACGGACATACAAAACACACAAAACCTTCAGTTTAATACACCAGAGGGTGGCGTAGCCTTAATATCTAGTGCTATCACATTCATGTTAAAGTGGTTTTTAACGTTGCCGTTTAACAGTCCCATCATGTAGTTTTGTGACACAAACCACATGACCTGTAATAATTGAGCTTCAGTAATCTCCATCCTTTATTGGTTTCTTAAATCTTCTGGGACCAGCTGCATTGCACCGGCTGCACCTCCTATAGTTACGTCTGTGATGGCAGGCGGGGAAAAGGGAAAAGTCTGCTCCCATCAGACTCTGACTGTACATAAGAATGACTGGAGAGCCCTCAGGATTGTATGTGTGTGTGTGTGTATGTGTGTGTGTATAGGGGTGGTTGTATATGTGTGTTTGTGTATTTGTGGGTCTGGGCATGCTCTGCTGGCCACTGATAACCCCACAGCAGAACTGTCACAGTCATGCTTTCACTCACAGTCGCAGCAGTGTGGGCACAGTCAGTCTGCGTGTGTGTGTGTGTGTGTGTGTGTGTGTGTGTGTGTGTGTGTGTGTGTGTGTCTGCTTGTATGTGAGCGCGTGAGGCTGTTTGTGTCCATCTGCCTCTCCCTGTCGCTGTCTCCCCGCCTCAGCATCAGTGTGTTACCCTATTCCCTGATACCTCTCCAGTATCAGAGGCCATGTTTTAAACGGCTGTGTGGCTGCACTGGAAGTCCACGGATCGGGAGGAAACCCGGAGAATATTGCACAGCTAACAGGAGCCTCGTGGCCATTACTCCTGCACAATAGCTGAGCAGCCAGCTGGAGTGCCAGGAGGCGTCTTGGTGTGCCGTCGCTGGACCAAAACAGAAAACAGGAAAGAGAAGTTGGTATATGTTTTATTACTCGCTCAGGGCTGCTAAAAGTGGAGCCTCAAAAACCTGAGCAGCGTTTTCACCTGCTGCAAATAACAATAGATAACACAGACATATGCTGTTTTTATCTTTTTTTGACCGGAGGTATTCTCCTCTGTGAGTCCTGATGACTTTGATAACTCGAGGCAAATAAAAACTGTGTATATGACATCATTAAAAAAACATTTTCCAACCAGCTGTCAGAGGTCCTCGTTAAAATAATTTTCCTCCTCAGAGCCTGAGGGCAGATATGACACAGTTTGCGATTTTTTATATTCACGAATATTAATAGCGATAAATATTATTAACTAACTCTGACAGCTCTTCAGTGTCTCATGATTCACAGACCGCCATCTCTGATGATTTCACTGTGATGACATGATGGCATCACTTTATTGTTCTGCAAGTTAATGATTCTGAGTTAATCATTAATTTAAGTTATTTTGCTAAGTTTGAAAAATGTAGCAAATCTTTTTATTGCTAAGTTTGAAAAATGTAACAAAGGCTTTTATTTAAAGGTATGTAGCAAATTAGTTGAAGTTGACAGTTTGAGAGGGAAGACATTAATTTTAAAAAATGTCAATGATAACCAGAAAGGCGATTTCTTTTCCCACTGTTGACATATTTTTTTCTTATTTATTTGTGTTTTATTTAAGCTTGATTTATTAGGAAATTCTTTTGAAGTAAAAAAAAACTTTTTCCAGACAGATCTGGCCAAAAAAACATTTTGTACACAAAACAAGACGAAGAGTCGTCACACATGCTAGCACCTCTGTCAGGCTAAAGTAGGCCTACATTAAGGCACAGCAGTACTTTGAGCTAAATGCTAACACCCGCACGCTAACATGTGCATAATGTGACAGTGCTAACATGCTGATGTGAGCAGGTTTTTCATAATCTTCTGTGTCCAGCTACTCGTCCTTTCTCCCAAGTCATGTCTCTTTCTTCAGCTTACTCTCACCTGTCTGCTCCGCCCATTCACACACCTGTTTCCACTGATCATCGCCCCCTTTGAGCTCTATCAGAGCCTCTCTTTGGTCTTTGTCAGATCCTCTGTGTTTGTCTGTCTTTTCCAGCATGTTCATTAGAGAATCTGCTATCAGTGTTTATCCTGGTGCTTCCATGTGTGTCAGCTTCCTCGTGTGTCGTATCCTGTTGTTTATTCCTGCCAGTTTGCTTCTAATTTCAGCTGCCTGTTTATCCAACCGTCCGCATATATGCCTGTTCACATTAAAGCAGCTCCACTGCACCACCTTCCTTTTCTTCTTCCATCATCCATTATCCAGAGCTAACCTCAGCCTGACAAGTGTAACGTTCACTATTGTCCCCATGTTTAATTTTGTTTTATTGTGTTATCATACAAGCTTTTGCTGGTTAGTAAACACAAAATGCAGCAGAGGCTAATTGTATTATTATAGGTTTTGCAGTCATGTTTAAAGAACAACATATTGCACACTTTGAAAATCTAATCTGATTATGGCACAAGAGGAGAAGATTTTTAAATTATTTTTGTGAGAAATATGAACGTCTACGCAGTTTTTTGTCACTCTATTAGCTCTTGAGACATTTTTCTCATTTTTCAAAAATATCAGCCCTTATAGTGGCGCATTAGGAAAAGTGAATGTGTGGATAATATCCGTTTCTATCAGATTTTCTTTACAGTATCTCACGTTGATTCATCTGTAAGCTGTAGGATAATTTCAGCATTATTCAAAGTAGTGGACCAGCCGACATCTCCATCCCAAGAGTCTTACTGTGGTTAACATTGATTTACATCATTCATATATGGCATGTATACAAGGTAATAGCATCATATCAAAGAGTTACTGTGGGCGAAAGCTTGACATTTCAAAACAGTTACAATCATATTTTCATTTTGGTCGTCCATAAAAGGAAATGTGATTGCTTCGAACATCAATTTGGTGTTGAATATCCTAATTAAGGTCCTGATAATGACTTTAGCAGTTTCATCCTCTCCCACTTAATAGCATCCTAAAAGTGATTCACTATTAAGGCCTTTAAATGATTTAGATCAATTAAAGCAAACAGAGAAGCCTGAGCATTCTGGCAATTCACTTGACAAACACCAAGGTTTCACATGGAGTGAACAACAATAAATGTTGCAAAACCTCCACAGCATCAGCAGTTAGTTTCCTCCGCTGAGCTCAGTGAACTAACTGCGTGACTTTCACTCATTTCTTGATGCATTGTATGAGCTTGTGGTATCGATCCTCTTCATTTAGGCGATGTATTGATTAGCCAGGTTGGCCGCTCTCATTTTTCATTTTGTAAAACTGGTGTAACATGTAATGAGAGCTCACACAGAGTAAAGGTTACAGTCATGCAAGTGGTGTAGCTCAAAGGATGGATATGTGCTTTGTTGGTCAATCAGTCCACCTCTGAAATATCTCCAAAGTAAATGGAGGGGTTGCCATGAAATTCCTACTGATATCACTGATCATTTTTATTTGCCCCCAGAGGATGATTCATGCTGACTTTGGTGATCCTGTTACTTTTTCTCCAGTGTAATAATTAGGTTTCCATTTTTGGTTTTGAGTGAAATGTTTTAAAAGCCAGTGTTGCCTGATCTCATGAGAGAAATTAGTAACCAGGTTGTATGAAAACAAGCCAAAAAAGAAACAGACCACTGTGTGTGTGAGAGAGAGAGAGAGAGAGAGAAAAAGGGGGAGCGCTTGATCTATAAATATGTGGAATTATTTTCCACTTTGCAAAATATAAAGGCAACCATTTAGAAAATAAATTCTGTTAAACTTTTAAATTAGAATTTCCTCTTTTACATGAAGTGCACAAAAATTAATCAATCTGTGAATTCACACACACTAGATATTTAATCATTATTATTATTTCTCATTATCATCATATTACTTGTTTTAATTTCTCCAAAACTTTGATTTACGACCAGAAACTAACAGCATCTTAAATAGCCTCAACTGCACTTTGAGTTAAGTGCTGCTAAGTAAATGTTTGCACGCTAACACGCTAAGCTAAGGCTGGCTAACATAGTAAACATCATAAGTTATAAATACGGCATGTTACCTTTGTGAGCTGGCTTCCAAACAGATTTCCGCACTTAGTTCAGAGCACCACTGTGATGATGAGCCGATAGCGTG
Organism: Acanthurus tractus; assembly: GCA_029783725.1. NCBI lineage: Eukaryota > Metazoa > Chordata > Actinopteri > Acanthuriformes > Acanthuridae > Acanthurus > Acanthurus tractus. The sequence goes on along the minus strand of JAQNCA010000007.1, from coordinate 7,554,767 downwards.
GCTGCAGACTGCAGAGGAGTCAATAAATAGGGCTGTAACCTTAGCATCACGTTGCATTTAAGGACAACACAATTTAGTATAATGTAATGGGTTTGCCATTACCCCTCCATCACTTTAAATTATCTCATGTCTCACTCTGCACTGCAGCAAAAGTCCTCCAGTGCTTTTGCCTGTGTGTGTCTTTTCCTGTATAATACACACACATCATGTCACGTCACGTTTTGTCATGGATATATAGACACAAACGCCTCCTGCTGTGCCTGTTTAAAATTTATGGCTTTCTTCCCATCACAATAACATTGATGTAATACAACCTGGATGCACTGTAAGCTGAATTCAAGCACTATTGTTTTTTTTTCTTTGCACACAGTTAATAAAAGGAGGAGATGCAGCACCTGAAATGTGAAGGTGGGGATCATTTACACCTAAAGTAACAAAACATGAGGGGGCTTGAAGATGGCTCATTTCAGTGCTGCTGCAGAGTTAAATTTGTATTTAATACCATCTCTACCAGACAAATTTCTCCTCTCTTTAGAAAAACAAGGTCTTTACTTAAAGCAAGACAAACAGACTGATCTCTGTGGATTCAGATCTGCCAATGAATGTCATCTTTTTTTTCTTTTTTTTTACATGGAAGACAAAGGTGTTAGAGAGCAGATTTTACACTCAAGAAATCATTGGGGTTTTTTTGTATTAAGAAATAATCTATTCTTATTTTAAGCGCCCGCTCATTTGCCAAATTTGTCAGCATAAAGAAAGCATTTTGAAGCATTTTGTCAGCTTGAGAATAGCACTGTCAGGTTTACAATAAAAACTTAATTATAGTTTTGACAACACACAAAGGAAATGAGGACTAGGCTGCTTCTTAATATTCCCACTTTGTTTTAATTCTGTTTTCTATTATCTCTCTGATTAGCTGTTGATTAATCTGTTTTTATTTCACTCTTGCATGTTTATATTAATTCCAGGTTGCTGAGGAAATTTTACATGCTTCACAGTCCAGAGCTACAGGTACTTAGACTTGATTTGAGACATGTTCATGAGAGCGGCTTAAATGTTCCAGTTTATTTTCCTGGAGATTAACGACCAGCAGTAACAAGAGAGAGTACAAGAGCTTCTAATAAGTCTCTCTTTCCCTGGGCTTTAATGAATCTGTAGTTCAGGGAGAATTGCTGTCTTATTTCTTTGTCTCTTCAGTACCAATGTGATCTCTTGCTGCAGTTTTTAGTGTTCCTGCTGACAGTCCTCATTGTGTTTTCTGCTCTGCTGGGATTAGAGACACTGCTTTTCTCTTGTATTATAAATCATCTTCATTTCCGGAGTAGCAGTGCTCTCTCACCGTGTTCACAGGCCACTTGACAAAGCATCCTAATGTTTGCAACAGTTCACTGATCACCAAACAGCCCTACAGCCCGATGGCGGCAGTGGCGGCGGCAGCAGCGCAGCTGGGACGAGCCCATTGTGCAGCTTTGCTTCTGGTCAGAGCTCTGCAGGGCTGACTGTCGGGGAACTGCAAGACATTTTTCAGCCTCAGTGGCTGCCAACTTACAAATAGCTCCCTGTAGACCCAAACTAACGCAAGGTCAATTTGGTGGATCAAAGGGGCTCAACAGAAGCGGGCCTTGTGCCCCTATAATTTTGTGGGTTTCAATCTGTTTCCTGGCCTCTGCTGTATGTTATCCTCTCTCCACTTCCACTTTTTACTGCAGCTCCTCACATCCTCTGTCTGCTGCACACTGTACTGATGTGTCGATACAGAAGGAGCATTTAAAAACAATCTGGCTTGAATTTGAAATAAATGATTGCAAAGAGTTTTGTGTTTTGCATCTCAAGCAGGATTTGACAAGGGCCTCTTCTACTTACTTTTTTTGGTTTCTACTATTAAATTATTTCAATGTCTGCAGTTCCAGAAATAAAACGTTGTCCATTTGTCAATTTTAGGTGACATGTTTGGAAGGAAGGTGTATTTTGGAGAGCGTAGGTAGCAGAGAGTCAGGAGTACAAACTAGCAGAGGGTGAAATGTTTTTAGAAGTCCCATTTTTATCTCAGCTGCACAGTTTGTAATCCTTTGCTCTCCTCTGTTTTGTTGCTTCATGTGAGAGCTGCGAAGTAAACTGTATCAATAATGTACTGATAAAGAATCTGAGTCCAGGTTGTAAGTTTAGTTATGTAAGTGTAAGTGTAGCGTAAATACTGTTTGTCTAGTGCTGCAGTTAAAGTAAATTACAGAATTATTATTATATTATAAGCTAAATCTACAGTATGCCCCAATGACAGTTTTTGTCCACCAACCACAACAACACTGGACTGATTTATTAAACATTGTGAAAAAGAAAAGTCATGACTTCTGCACTTTTTTAGAAAGTTGTCAATTATATATTTCAAAATATTTCAAATTTCTTTCATGCAATAATTTGATAAACTCTTGTCAAAACGGTTTAGAAACAAAAGAATTTACAAATGTAGATGACACCAACCTCGGGGTAGGTGAAATGGAAAGGTTTGATTGGCTCTGAGAGGCTGTTTACCAATGAGCCATGATCTGATTGGACCCCAGCTTGTCTGAGCTGGAGACACTGTTTGACTGCAGTATCATCCATGTCTGCTGCTTCAGCGCCCCACACTGGGCAGTGATAAGGTCACGCATGTCAACTATGACTTGTTAACAACTACCCACATCACCTCCAGCTGCGAATCCGCTACACAAGCGTTGCAACCGCTCAGTTGCTACACCATGTTAAAACCACAGATGAATGATTACAGCAACACACAGTGTCGACTAGCGGTTCAGACGGATGACTAGACTATTAGCCCTGATGTAATTACATTACCCACAGCAACTGTGTTTAAATTCTTTATTTACTTTGTCATACACACAGTGACAGTGAGCTGCTCAAACACTCACAGCACCGAAGTTACATCCAGGTGACTTTGTTTCACCTTGTTTTGGTGTTAAAATAGGAAACTATTACTGTGCAAATGGCCACATTCTTTCACTTTATGCAGAACGAGGATCACAATCAGTTGTGTAAGTAAAACTGAGAGGACTTCTGTTTGTCTGTAGTCCCTCCGTGCACATGTCCTTGCAGGAGGAAGTGCATGTCGGTTGAGGTGTTACTCTTTAAAGGCCCAGTGTGGAGGATTTACAGCATCAAGCCACAAGGTTGTAGATTAAAACCATCAGTCTACTCTTTGCCTCTGTAGGTGATAATTCTCTGTAGGTTTTATTATTGTACAGAAATATTTTAAGGAGCTTTTAGCTTCGTTGTTAATTTGACTAAACCTGAAAATTCAACCCTTTGCATAAAATAAAACATGAAGACAATCATGTTTAGTAATGTACCAGCTTTCACTGACAAAGTGGTTCATTTCCCGCTGTCTAAAGCTGTTAGAGGTCTGATCTCAAGTACCTTTACTGCTTCTTGTTTCAGCCTAATTTCAGTTCGCTCCCCACAGTGTGATACCTTTTTCCTCTGTTTAAGCTGCACGGCACAAACTGCTGCGTCTAAATAAAACACACTGGAAACTGCCAACGTGTCAGGCAGACTGCAAGGTGGTGTTTAGCTGGACAAGGACTTCCACCCACCTTGTGTTATTTCCCGTTGAAACAGTTTTACTGCAGTGTCATGGCAGGTCAGGCCGGTGATGTCCACTCAACATGCCAACAACTGAAGCGCCGGGCTCTGAGCCAGCAGATGACTGTCAACCAACAGTGGGGTGAGCATTCAAGGATAAGGATCTGTCTCGCTCCGGTCACCTTTGGTGGTCAAATTCATACAAGAAAACTCCCCCCTCGCCCTCTGCAGAGTGCGGAGGCTGTGCTGTTATCTACAGCTGCAGATTTGGCCCGTGGGGTTGAGAGTGGACGCCTGGGATGCTGTCTTCTCCTGTGGTTCAGCTCAGGGTTTGTGTGGGTTGGTTATCTGATGACACCTTATAATCCCTCGCACAAGTATATGGTGTCTTGTACAGTGTTTAACTTTGAGGCTTTACAGTGGATTACACTAAGAAATAGGGTCGGTAACCTTTCAGCTCTTAATCTCTTTTGTATGAGCTTTAACAGGACTTTTTTTTTTGCTTTTGGAGGACACGCTTTTTCCCCAAACCCTAGACATCCATTTAGAAAGCTCTTTGTGATCTGTAATGTATTAGTTTAAAAACTCCAAAAAAAAAAAAAAAATCCCATCCACTTAACATTTTATTATTTATTCAAATGAAGCAAAGGTGTTAAGTGTGACTCTTAGTTTTTAATGATAAGAAGTGCGCCCATGCTGGCATTTATGTTTGTGTAAGTATGTGCTCATCACTTCCATTTGCACATTTTAGCATTTGCATCTCCACGGGAGGTCACGAACAGCCAGCTAACATACTACATTAAAAGTAATATTATTTATACCTGCAGTATATATATATATAAAAAAATTGTCATTTTAACTCAAGTAATAGCATTTTGTGCTTCCGTATACGGTCATTTTTAACAAAGAGTCATGTTTTCCCTTCTGCGTTTGTTGGAACGATCTATATTGAGTGCAGGGAAGAGAAAAAAAAAAGGCTGAACGCTGGTGGTTACAGCCGATTCCCAAAGCTGCCAGTGTTGTAGGTTGACTGCTCCTGAGTTCCTCTGGAGGTGTGTGTGTTTAAAAAAGAACTGAAAACATTCTGCGGCTGTGAAAAATCGCTTCAAAGGGGCATTTCAGCAGTGTTGACTACGGTAAGATACGTCTTAAAGAAAACACTTTCTTTCCGTGATGGATCTTGGTAGAGGTGCATCCAAAGAAGACAGAAGAGGCAATATGTATGAAAATGAGCAGAGCAATGTTCCGACTGCTTCAATACCAACAGAGAGGGGTTGTTGTAAAATTCTACCCCCTGAATATTATTGCTCTGGGACGCATCACTCGTCATAGCTCTCAGCAAGCCTCCCAGAATTAAAGACTTGTCTCCCCGCAGCTGCAGAGCAACAACAATACAAACACACAGAGAGGGAGACATGTATGGCACAGATACAGTACACATGGCCGCGAGCATGCATGTCCAAATGCATATAAGCTGAAAACATGCACACCCACATACAGTCAGGAATAAGCCGCCACGCACCAATTGAAGCTCTCGTTAAGGATTACTCTGGTTTTCGTCCAAATTTAAGTGCAAATTTTGACCAAATATCCAGAAAATCAGCGAAAGAATATGTAAATTAATGTGTTTTATATGCATTTATGTTATGCAAATATTAGAACGTGGTTAATCGTGATTAATTCCTGATGTAAACGCTGCAGAAGATATGAAGGCAATGAGATGACATGTTTTAAAGAGTAAAGGAGTAATGGTGGAAAACCATGTAGAATATAGATTTAATCCAGCATTTATGGGGTTTTTTTTTATGTTTCATAATAAAAAAAAAGTCTCCTCATTACAGATCTGATGTTTTGCTTTTTTCTCTTCAGTGAAAGTCATGATTTAAAGTTATTTCCCCTGTTGCTTTAATTAATGGGCCAACTTTTCCACCTCAGCCAAATGTAAAAAGGTTTAATGTCGTATTCTGACCTTTCTATTTAATTTTCGTCATTTTTACTCTGTAGTTTTTATATACAAGGGTTAGAAGACGGAAATGTGCCAAAAAAAAAACCAGCTGGATCCTCTTTTCCCAATTACTATGTTTAGCAAAAATAACATTGAGTGATAGTTTGACAAAAGGCTTGTCAATCTCCGGATTTCTCTGCATGTTAGAGTGATGTGTATTGAGCTGTTGTAAGAGCGATACTTATTTGAGGAGTTTGAAGGGTGGTGTCTCTTTTGTTTTTTGCCCGTCCAAAACCAAAAACAAAGGCGCGAACATGCGAGGAGTGGAAATATTGTTCTTTATTCACTTTAGTGTGAGCTGGAAATAGAAGCATTGAAAATTAATTTCATTGATCCACCTCATCATCTTTGACATACACCTCTGGTTTTTAAACTCCTGCCATGTTGATCGTCATAAATATGAATCATCAACTAGGGATGTGACTTTTTTGCTTGAAACATGAAGCATTATAATCAGTTTTTTAGATTTTAATTGTGCATGCAGTCATCAACTGAATAGTTTTGATGTTGTTATTAAAAGTGTTAGAGGAGACACAAAGTTTTAACCAACTCCTGTAGTTCGACTATTAGCCACACGTGACAAAATCCACAGTTGGTGCTTAAAAATGAGAATCCTGCTTTTGTTCAATTCTGTGTGAAATTGAAGATGCGTAATTTTAAGAATCACTGCGGGTTTTTTTTGGGTGGTAAATGTGCCACCATTATCATTGTAAACTGCATATGTGCTAGCTGCAGAGAGCCTCAGACACGCAGCGACAGGGTGGGGTTTATCGAACAGCCAAACGATGGCAAGAAATGACAAGAAGCTCTAATCCTTTCATGCATCTTTCTGTCCCTTTCTGTCTCATCTCCCTGGGCACTTCCCTCTGTCCCATTTCCCATCTCTCTGTCTCTTCGCCTTCTGCCAACCAGGATGCTTGACAATAGCTTCAATAAAGATGAATTGAAATTGGCTGTGGCTGGATTCAGCTTCCCAAGACACACAATGGTAGGACCTAGTGCTGTAATTATAACTCTGGATTTCAGCACGCTGCTCTGCAAACTCATTTTCCCTGTATTCTTCCCCTCTATCTTCCTCTCGCCCTCTCTGTCGTTCTCCACCTGAGTTTCTCCTCCTCTCGGGGTTGATATTTCTCTCAGCTTATCCCTCGTCTTCCTCCTCCTCTCAGTCCGTTTCAGCTTTCTCCGTCAGCCCCTCCCTCTTTCTCTCTTTCACTCCCTCTTTCTCACCCCGCTCACTCAGTACAGTCCATTATTGTTGTTTGCTAAAGTAGAACTATAATTTCACAGCTGAGGAGCCAGATCAGGTCTGGAGTAGTGATTAATAATCTGACGGTGAATAATGATTTCATCCTCCATATTCAGCTGTAGGTAATTATTCGCTGTGTAATCGTGGAATAGATTTGCTCATGAAAAAACAGACTTATTCAAATGTGAGATAGAAACCGAAGCGCCTTGGGTGTGTCGAGGCATCTGTGAAGCTAAATTTACATGGGCGGGATCCAAATATAGGCCCAGGAATAAGATTAGAACATGAGCGTGGGCGTCACTTCAAGCCTCTCTGGTCCCAAAGTCTTACCCGGTCTTGTTTGAGCCGCTGAAGTGAGGCGCACTTGCCTGCCTATCCTGCTCATCACAAATGTGATGAATGTGTCAAAAGAAGCGGTGCGAGGCATTTCATTCTCTTTGTCCTTGTATCTCTTCTTGTCTATAATGATAATGGATTGCTTTTATTTTCTCTATGGAAGCTGAGGGATCAAGAGGTGTCGGGCAAAGCGACAGACGGAGCGAGAGGAGATGCAGGAATGAGCCTTCATATTTAGCCGCTTTTGTTTTGTTTTTGTTGTTTGTTGTTGTTGTTTTTTAATTATAATGGGTCTCAAAGCAGCTAAGCGGCGCATCAGAGGGTGTAAGACACTGAAAACACTGTAACTCACTTAAAAGGATTCCAACACAAAATGAAAACACTTGCCCCTCTGCACAGCTGCACACATTTATGTCCATAAAATAAACATATTTCACACTTTACACGCTGAACCGCGGTGTCTTGATTCATATTTTGTGCAGCATGTGTGTGTCTGTGTGTGTGTGTGTGTGTGCCTTTGTATTTGCACAGCTTTGCTTATTTTGGATCTCGCTGAGGATGCTAACATCCACATTGTACAGATGATCAAAACAAAGGTCAGATTGCAGTTAATCCTGGTTTTCATAGCAGTGCTAAGTGGGTGTGCTTTGTACAGTGAGTGTGTAAACGTGGAGGTGGGTGTGTTTGCACAGGTTTGGTTATTTTGGGTGTTGTCAGCGAGAAAGTGGAATCCTTTTTTTTTCTGCGGGTACAAGTTTCTCTATTTGGTTGCCAGGCAACCAAAAGCCTTGGGTTGGACCACAAAAGGCATGTGCATCCAGATGTGCGCACATGCATGCACTGGCACGGACACACACGCATGCATCTGAATACACACACACACATGCACGCACTTACACACACACACACACACAAACAGCTGCATGTTACCGCGGCAAACATTCGGCTCGAGCTGCGGATAAACAGGAGCTATCACCCCCCGTCACTGTGTCCACTCTGGGGTTTGTTCTCACAGATCACATGCCAGATCACAAACAGTGTGTGAGTGTGAGCTTGTGTGTGTGTGTGGATCTACCCGTGTGTGTGTGTGTGTGTGGGTGTGCGTGTGTTGCGTGCGTGCATCAGGGGGATTTTTAAAGCACCATTGTTTAGACTGTTTAGATAGTTCTGCTTGCCAAGGAATATACAATCCCCTTCTGTATGCACACACAGCACCACACCGATACATGCACAGTCCAACTATACACACTCCACGTATGCATGCATAAAGCTGCACACACACACACACACACACACTCACCCACACCCGTGAAAACACACATCAGTGACAGGAAGATGCTCATCCCCACTCAGGCGTGGGAGACGGGCGTCAGGTAGAATTTTTCCCCTCCATATTTTCTCATCGTGACAGGTGGGGTAATGGGCCATTAGATTAACACCAAACAGAGGAGGTGGTTTCGAATGTAATGTAATGCTTTGTTGATAGAAACCAGACGCCGCTCTCCTCCTGACTTAGGCTTTTCTGCAGTGTGTGCCCGCACACGCTTCACTCAAAATAAGGCCAATGATGATAGAATGAGGCAATCTCTGCTCTTTAGGGTGCGTGTGCATGTGTGTCTCTAAGTGTGTGTGTTTGTGTGTGTGTGTGTGTGTGTGTCAGAGGAGAAAGAGAGGCACCAGCATGGGGAGAAGAATCCAGATAGAGTGTGTGTCTATGCATGTGGGGGTGTGTGCAGGCGTGTGTGTGCTCATTAAAGCAGAGATGGAGAAGAAAAAAAAAAGGCTTAGGAGAGAGAATCCTCTGTGCCCATCAGCAAGGATTTACTGATGAGGAAGTAAAGGGTCTCTCATCTCTCCTTAGACGTTGCCTCCTCAGCCCGCTCCGCTTCCTTACTGCCTTTTGTTAATTGCCGTTGTTCAATACTGTAAATTCCCTTTGTCAGCACATACCCTGTGAAGACCGAAAGAGTTAAAATTCTGACTAATTTCAAAGAGAAATTTTTTCTTGCTCTGTGTTCCAACAGTAGATGGAAACGGCAAAAAAAAAAAAAAAAAAAAAACTAGACCGCCTTCAGCTGCATCTCGTTTTAAGTTGAAACAGATGGTTTGACTGCGGTGGCGCCCCTGCAACAGGTCAGACCGTACCAGTACAAAGCTAAGCTAAGTGAGACTGACTTGTAACAGCATGATGCAAAAGATAAACATCACCTTGACTGGAAATGAGTGAAAATTGTCTCTTTTTTTAAAAGAAGGATTTGACCTACTATTGTCATGAAAAGACAAGGAAGCTGGAAATATATTTTAAGGATGAAGAGAGAGATACTTTTGCAAAAAAAAAAATAGATGGGAGCATATTTGAGAAGGCGATTAAGCAAACAGGGTAAGTCTTTGTGTACAGACTGACAGTGCTGTTACTGTGGAGCTTCTTAGTGTCTAATATTAGTCATCCTCCTCATTTAAAAGTGTTTTGCTTGTTGCCTCCTCTGAAAGATCTTCACTCTGCAGAATGATGAAGGGATGTCACGGGAACCGCTGCTTCGGTAGCGAGATGATGCTAAAATTCTGAACACGTGATGGTAGGCTACTTGTTTTAGGAGCCAGGGATGCAATTCTTCCAGAACTGACAGGGACAGATACACCTACATGTGCTCCAGTCTGCTGTGAAATGCCAAAGGAAAGACGGATGTTTACCAGCATAGAAGAGCAGCAACAACACGTAGAAGATGGTGACTAATGTAGGTCTAATAGCAGTTTCACTAAGAGCTGCTGAGAGTCATGATCATTGAAAATTAACGATAAATTTGCAAAAAACAATTTGGGAAGGGTGCTATCCAACTTAAAGGTGTGTGTGTGTGTATTTGTTGAAGTGTGAAAGTTGACTGTCATTGGAAGGTGACATTGTTTGAGCTCTGACTTTCTATTCAAGAACTCTGCCATATAAAATCAAAGAGAAGACGTATTAACGCAGATACAGACTTTTATATGTGCAGTTATTGATTGATTTATGCATTACAATGCTTTCATCACCTGTGAGTGGACAGAAGGATGCATGCAGACTTTACTTGTCATTGTATGAGCTTTGTTTTCATCTTTGGTACGACTGTGTTTTTTATTGTGGCTGTTTAAGACTTTATGGCACTTTAACTTACGGGACAAAAGTCTTACCTTCATTGTGTGTGAGAATGTGTGTGCTTTTGTGCACCATTTCTGTATATTTTAAGTACACTACTGGCTTACACTGACAATATGACATGTACTTGGTGAGGCAACAGCCATTGAATTAAACTGCAGTACTGAGTGATTGTAGGTGATGTGTTCTTGTACGTGAAATAAGCGCGGCTGATGTCGGTGCAGGTCGGACGGGTCGGCAGTCGAGTTGAGTCATGAGCCGACTCGCCCATAAAATCCTCGACTGGTTACTTTCCTCTGTTGCCAGGACTGCTTACACAACTGTTCAGTTCTGCTTAAGATGCAGCATGGATTTTTTAGAGGCAGTGGAGATGTTCGCGATGCTGAAGCCCCCTTTTCCAGTTTCATATATGACCCTAGATTTATGTATATATAGATATTTTCTGGCTGAGTTTAGGTAAGAAAGTAAGATCAGAATGATGTTACCTGACTGCAAGGCCTGCAGCAAGCCGGTTTTCAATTAGGAAAACATTATGGATTGATTTTAACTCCCCTCATCTTCCTATGTCTAAATATATCATAAATACTCTGGTTGTTATGTTTGTCTTTTGGTTGACGGCACAACACTTGAAAGAGGAGGACTAGAGGAAAAAGATGGAGAGAAAGCAGGATGAAGTGAACACAGACACAAAGAGAGAGAGGTGAAACCAGGTGAGAGAGTGGACAGGCAGTCGAGTCACCTGTTTTTTTTCGGTTTCTCCTGGAAAATTCATTCGAACAGACATGAAAAAGGCTTCTCATTACCAAGCAGTGTACTGACATATTGTCATCAAATGTGAATTCTTCCCAACCTCCTCTTCCTTGTATTTATTTCTCAAATACTCAGTTTGTTTTCTCTTTATTGATTAACAGATTTCATGTCACTTTCCAGCAGCGTACGACATGTTCATGCGTCATTGTCAGTCGGCCCTGTGAGAAAAAAACTCGAAAGCAGTCCTGACACAATATCTATAATCCCTGACATGTTCTAGGGCCCCTGTCCAGCTCTGGGTGAAAAACCCTTTATCTCTACAATGTCAACTTTTCTCCGACCAAGAAAAAGCTGTTTCACTTTTTTTGCTGTTTGACAATATGCTTTTGACAGCACCTTGTGGGTTTCTCAGATGGATTCACAGGCCGGACAGAAGAAATCCAGAACCGACAGCATGCGTCACCAACATTGGTCTTTTCACATGAGAAATGAATGAAGACATTTCATATTCCATACTGTAACTGAAGTGGACATCCAAATAACACCTCCAGCGAGGTATGTGATAACAACTCACCGCTGTAATTGCTCGAGGGTCGAAACAATGAGCGAGCGTAACGTTCAGGAACCAGAGAAAAGGAGAAACAAGCCAAAGCTTCGGTTGTTTGCGTGTGTGTGTGTGTGTTTGTGTGCTGTTCGGCGTCGGCAGCAGATCCAGATGACTGCGTGTAAGCGAGCTAGTCAAGGCCGAGCCAAAGAATCCATATCAGGAGAGGAGCAGACTTGTGAAAGGCAGATCAATGTGCAAACAAGCCAGCCTTGCAACAGCGAGGAAAACACAGCCCTCCACTCCAGCCAGAGGACTTTTCTTTTATTATTCTGCACTCTTGGACTCTTATCTTAAGTCATGGCTGGAAAAATACATGTCACACATATATATGAAATGTTTAGTCCGTAGAAGACTTGGCTCTGAAATGTTAAAGTGGTTATCTGCGACAAACTGTGTTGTTCCTCATTTATTCACTCTGCCATGTGAAGAGCTCTCGTCATTCAAACAAGAAGCAAAGCATCTTTTTTGGAGTTTTTTTATTGCTGAAGTTTATGTTGCTGAAGATGGAGCTCTCGTCTTTGTCTCTTTAGTGTTGATAGCTATTGTTGCTCCTGCACAATACTCGGTTTCTTTACTTGAGTCAAACAGCTGCTGCAGCTGCTGCTGCTGCTGCTGTTGCTGGGTGTTCAAAACCACGAAGGTTTCATAGGCTTGGATTCCTATTGTGCTGTTTTAATTGCAAAAAGTGATAAGAAAAACTGACATTCATTCGCGCCGAAAGGTTAAGGATTATCATGACTGGATGGAGAGATGGATGAGGATTATATTATTACTTGAACGTGTATGGAATGAAGATGCTTTAAAACCTGGGGTGAATCTAGGTAAAAGCAGCAATCCCTCAAATAATTTCACATTTTTGAAAAGCCGATGAAAATAAGGTGAAGGTGGCAGGTTAAAGAAAATTTTAAATCCTGACGACAGCTGTTACATAAGAACAACTTAATATTTGTCAAACTGCCCCTTTGCTTTCTATTTTACTCGTTTCTTTATGTCTTTTCTCAGCCTTTGAGGGTCTTTTACCACCATCTCTCCTCTTTTTTTTTTGCCATATTAGAGAATGATGCGCTGCAGACAGACAGAAAGAGAGATACACAGACAGATTACCAGATAGATAGATTAGGAGGTGGATGAATTATCTATGCAGCGAATCACAGCAGTTACAACTTGTGATCACAGAAGGAACAAGAGGCAGGAGATAGAGCGAGAGTGACAGGCAGGAAGAGAGAAAGAGGGAGAGAGAGAGAGAGAGAGAGAGACAGGAAAAAGACGCAAAAACAGGTGAGGAGGAGGAAGGGAGGGAGAGAGGAGGAGGAGGTGTAGTTGAAAGTAAGAAGAGAATAGAGCAGTGGAGGGAATCGATGTTCCCCATGCAATCTATAGAACTCTCAATTATCCTACTGCAGCCTGTCGACGGCAGCTCTTGAGATGAAGAGGGGAGTGAAGAAGGGAGGGAAGAGGCGGCGGAGGAGAGAACGTCAGAGCAAAAGGGGGGAACAGGGTGCTCTTGCTTCAGCTGTATCTACTTGCAGTGCAGAATGAGATGGCGAACTCCGTGTTGCAATGCAAATTTACTGTCCTGTTTGTCTTGCGGCGCCGGCTGCAGAGGACAAAAACATAAGACACAGCAGAGGGAGGAACAGACAGACAGAAAGAGAGAGAGAGAGAGAGAGAAACAGCGACTGAATGGAAATGAGACACAGAAAGGAGGAAAAAATAAAAGACAAAAGGGAGGGAGGAAAGGAGAGATAAAGACAGGAGGGGGGGGGGAAGGAGGAAGGATGCTTTGAAGAGAACGCAGAAGAAACATGAGGAAAATATAACAAGAGATATGAAGAGAGAAAGAAAGGAAAAAGAGGGCAAATAAATCCAATACAAAGCTTCCACTTACAGCAGCTGACTTCCTCTGAGAAAATCAATGTCGACTGTAGCCATGAGTCCCCACAGGCTAAAGAAAAAGATCCACTCTGCATGAGCATTTTCCCACATACCACACATGTTGGTTATGCTACACCTGTGAGGACCTCGTATTTACTCGCCACTCATTAGCAGGATTCAAAGCTCAGTGTCTCATACCTGAAGAAAACCTAAATCCTTAAGATCTCAAAGTGATGCTGGATGTTTTGCAGCTTCTTGGCCATGATTCAATCAGTTTTTATTGAAGTTTTTAAAAATAAATCTTTTATTATGTTTCCACCCACTCTTGCATGTTCACACACGTTTTCCCCAACAGGTAAAAAATGATTCTGCCTTCATATTAAAATCTCCTGTTTTTCAATTTTGCACAACAAAAAACAAAAAAAAAACCAAACTGACTGTACTCCTAATATAAAGCCTTTGAACCGAACACACCACCACTGAAGATGAGACATTACAAATTCAGGACATGGAAGGGGGGAAAAGAGAAAACGCTCGATTCAAAGTGCTAGATCAGGAGGATTTCAGCTGAGATTCAGCTCATTTTGCTGTCTCCCAGCAATGCAAAACCAAATGTCTTATATATGGCTTCAAGATAGATTTTAGGTTTTAGACTTGAAGACAGTTTGAGTCGAGAATCAACACTGGGGCTAACCCAAATACGTTTTGGCCAACTGTGGCGCATCGAGAGCATCACAGTCCATCAATCAGGTGTGCCAAATGTGGGCCATGTTTTTTGATTCGTAGATCTTGTTTACAGTGCAGTGACACTGAATCATGCCCTTAACCCAGATAACAAATGCTTCATTTGCCTAATTTTAACTAGAAAATCAGGAAATCTGGAGCAGTCACAATGGTTGTCGTCAAACACACTGACACTTTAAGGATTGCAGATATGCTCTTGAATAATTAAACAAGTTACATGTTTTGGAAAGCTGTTTTTCTGCATTTCACCCATTTTTTAACTATTTAGGAGCAGTGGTGGAGTCACAGCTCTGTGTAATAGCTTACATGCATGTCTTTTGATGTGGGAGGAAGCACCCGCAGCATCTCGAATATACTCGCTAACAGAACATGCAAACTCCACATAAAAAGTCCCAAGTTGGGTTCAAAACCAGAACCTCTTTGCTGTGAGGCAACATAATGGATGTGTAAACAGCAAATTGCTGGAAAGTTAGTAATATCAACTATATGAGACCTTAATTTTATGAACTGTGTTTTACAAAGCTTGTGTCTGAGCTTGTAAGCAGGTGATTTGGAAATTTGGATGCATTTGCAAAGGTGTTAAAAGGACACGTCAGTGAAGGTGCAGTACCAGGAGGGGGCGATAATAAGCATGAAGGACAATTAAATGAGGACTGATGCATTCATGGGTCAAACACAGGACTTGTACTCGGAAGAGGTTTGTGTCCTGTGTGAAACCAGAGTTCAATGTTGACTTTTTTGAATCAGTGTATCATACTTAACCTGCATCATGCTAGTTCACGTATATTCATACTGAACTCACGAAGCAAAAACATTTAATTAGATTTAAAATCTTTTCCATAATCTAACCAGGGAGCTTTGTCACCTGAACTGACGCAGAAAGCTTTATATTGCAAGTGTTATTACTTCACCATGGAATTAGGTGTCTCCACTGCTTTTCTTGATGAGTGCTCGGCCTTTGAATTGTTGCTTTTGTTGACTGCATTGGTTATATTAAGGAATAAGAAATGATACTGGTTTGGGTAAGAATATCAAGGTAAGTCAGGCAAAGTAGAATGTGGAGGCACAAGAGGGCAGGGCTTGCCAAGAAAAGCAGTGGAATCCGTAATGATGAGGTAAGTTCTTTCCATGCCTAGGCAAGGTAATATGTGACGCTGACAAGGTGAATTGGTGGATCTATTACACCCTTTGGTGATGCTAACAGGTACAAAGCTCCACCACTCATTTACCTTTAAGATTAGGCTCATATTAAATAAAAGAGATAAAACGTGTCGATCAGAGAGCTTTCGAGGGGTTGGTAGAGGTGCATGTGGAGCAAGAAAAATCTAACTCTTTCTCTCTGCTTTTAGTTTTTACACTAGGCTAATCACCTCCTGGCTCCAGCTCTGTACTTAACACACAGGCATGAGGGTGGTATCGATCTCCTCATCTAAGTCTGGGAAAGAAGCAAATAAGCCTATTTCCCAAAATGTCAAACTAATCATAAAATCTGTGTTTTTACAACAGTGAGAAACCAGTAAAAAATTTCCACTCAAGGGCAGTGAGGTGTTACTTTTGTTATTTTAGCCCCTTAAAAGTTTAGCTAAATCCAAACACACAGAGAGACAAATACAGATAAATACTGCACAATCAGTGAGACAAACACTTGCACACACACACAAACACACATTGCCAAAAAAAGACACACTGACACACAACAGAGAAAAATAAATGCAATCTTTAGGTGCATTGATGAGTCATTTTAATCGATGGGAGACGGTCCAGCTGCTTCAATCTCAGAGGACAGTGACTCCCCCTAGCTCAGTGGGGGAGTCACCAGGAGAGATCCACCAGATCGATAGATCACTTAAACTCGGAGGGAAAAGAGAGAAGCAAAACCGATCCATGCATTTGTTGAGTTATGTGTGTGTGTGTGTGTGCGTGACGGAGGGAGAGAGGAAGAGGAAAGTCTGTATGAAGAGTGTGTGGATGCAAAGTGGAGGGAAGAAAAAAAGATTTGTGGCAGTAAGAGCTCTTCTGGGT
>JAQNCA010000007.1:7523414-7538373 GCA_029783725.1 Acanthurus tractus | reverse complement strand
AAGTCTGTATGAAGAGTGTGTGGATGCAAAGTGGAGGGAAGAAAAAAAGATTTGTGGCAGTAAGAGCTCTTCTGGGTCTGCGATACCCAATCTCTTTAAAGGAACTTCATCATCCTCCCTTAGTGCCACTGTGTGTGTGTGTGCGTGTGCATGTGCAGATATGCACTCATTCGCATGTATGTTTATGTGTGATAACTGGGCGTAAACAGCACTGAGATAGTAATTAGGAATATGCCATTTCCCCTCTTTCCTAAGCTGCATTGTCTCTAAAGGTGCCTTTGATTGTGATTGATGTGCCTTTTATTTTGTGTTTCCGTGTGTGTGTGTGTGTGTGTGTGTGTGTGTGTGATTGTGATAAAGGGTTATTGTATTCAGACTCAAGCTGTGCTGCATTGAAAGGGGGCCGTACCGAGTCATTATGGTCAGTAAGACATCCATTGATCAAACTGTCAAGTATCTATGTTTGTGTGTATGTGTGTGTGCATCTGTGCAGTTTTGAGTGTGAGTGCTCTTGCCTGATAAGCTAATTGCCCCTTGGCCAATGGAAAAACACAGTCTAATGGCTCAGAAACATCTAGTCAATTAGCACATATAACAACGGGCAGCGATATAGTCACTCACTTACACGTTTCTCCTCATCAAACACATTATTCACCTCGCTCTTTTTGTTTTTCTTTTTTGTTTTCTTTTCTCCTCTCCGTGTGTGCTGCTGTTATGCACCTCGACATGTGATGTTAACACACAAGCACACACCCACTTGCAATGAGTCTCTCTACTTTAGTGCAAACGTCCGTGCACACCAGCTGAAAATGAGGCTGTATGTGCAGAGAGCTGAGAGGTGGTGATACCTTAGGGAGCTGATTTACAGTGCGAGAGCGTGTTGCACATTAACACACATGCACACACACGCATGCACACACAATGATGTACAAGAGACAGATACAGACACAGATGCTTGCCAACACAATAATTTATTCATTCTAAAAAAAGGAGAAAGCTACTGAGTCCCTCCATCGACACAAAGCCTTTAAACCTGCACACATGAACACGCCCAAGCAGCTTTCATATCTGCATGTTCAAAAACACACACGTGTCAATGGAGGTGCACACACATGCACACACATGCATGGATCACACTCAGATAAACACACACAGAGGTATGTGCAATAAAATGGGATTAACCGTGGCTACAGCTAATCCTGTTTGTTTGGTTCTTGTTGGTTTTTTTTCAAGTCAGATTTTTAATGCACCACATTCACAACAAGCTCTGGAGTTGAAACCCAGATCTGTCAGTTTCCCCTGTCTCTGGGAAAGTGGGCAATCACTTTACTGTAACTCACATATGTGCATGTAAAAAAACCCCCAAAAACTAGTGATAAACCGCATTAGTGTCTTTATCTCATCTCTGTATCCTTCAGAATGAAAGTGGGATTGGACTCGGCTCAGAACGTCATTAATTCTGTAAATATTTTCACTGCTCTGACAGATTAAAAGGTAAAAAGCTTGAGACTGAAAATTCTGGTTCAGCTCCCTGGGTCAGCTCATGGAAAGTGTGCTCTGAAAAAAAAAAAAGAAATAAAAAAAATGAATGAGAAAGGCAGTTAGCACTCACATGCTCCAGTGGAGCTGCTCAGCAGCCGAGGGTAGCAGACAGGGGTTCTACTCACAGGTGTGAACGCTTGTAAAAGCAGCAATACACCAGAAACAAAATTGAACTTGTGCAAATCCGACAGCTGTCCATCAGCATACTGTGGGCAACACTCACCACGACTTAAGATATGTTTGTTTAGGGCTCTCCAGAAGGGTTTGCTTGAAAATTGCAAGTTAAAAGGTCAATGGCCCAATCACAAAAAAAAAAGAAACATATTTCTCTCAAAACATTGTTACGTTTAGCCATGCGGAGAGTTTGGTTTTATGTGAACTGTGAAGAAGTTTTGAGATATATGCTTCTGAACAACATGCCTCCACCCCAAAACAATGCAAATCAATGGATATTTTTTGTTTGTGTTGCTCAAATCATTTTAAAGCAATCTTTAATTTTTAATTTCTTGAACTTTTAGTGGAAAAATTACACAAACTGTAACTAATTAAGGCGAAAATAAAGACAGGTCTGGGACAGATGTTGAGTTTAGCAATGAGCAGCTGTGTCGGGTTTATCATTAGTTGTTGATTTCCTTAAGGAAGAGCTACATTGATTCATTAATTATCTTCTAATAGGCTTGTATGTCAAGTTTCACATTTTTGCAAGTTCAGTGTAATTCAGCTAATCTACCTTTAATTTGTTTCCAAAGAAATAATTTCATACACATACAGACACACACACAAGTAGTCGTGTGAGCGTATTTTTCCTCTTGTGATGTTTCCAAGTCTTACAAAACAGATCTATCTTGAAAATCAGCTTGTTTATCTTATTATCCGCGCATCGCTGATGGGGAATTTCTTGCTTGGTGTATGCCATTGTTGTGTGGGTGTGACTGCAAAACATCCTGCATGTTCAGTGTAAACTCACCTTGGATGCATAAACAAACATTCAAATGATCAGGTGCGTCTGGTGCAGGGTTTGTGTCATTTCTTCCAAAAAAGAATGGATCTTTCAGTTTCAATTAAAAGTCTCTGCAAACCCTTCCTGCGGCTTCTGTCCCTTCGTTCTGTTTGACCTGATTTATCTGTCTAACTTCTGGCTGGCTAAGCCTTGCAGCTTTCTCTATGATCTTGTCTAAATTTACATCTCTCTACATGCTCCTCTAATCGTGGCTGAGGAGAAGTTCTCATCGCCGCTGATGAAAGAGTTCGAGGTCGATCAAATGCAAAGCAGTCTCTCCAAAGCCTCCTTTTGCATCACACATTGCTCTGTCTTTGTGGCCAGCGGCTCCAAACACCCGCGGGACGGTCTGACGGCAGCGCCCCCATGACAATCAGTGATCAGAATTTGGTATTCCTCCATGAAGAAAGCGAGAGAGCATTTTGTGAAAATATGAGGAGTGATTAGTGAATGAGTGTTTGTGTTCAGCTTTAATAAAGACAAATCTGTGCGTTGGGATGTCTGATCGGGGGAGATTTGAGAAAAAAAACAAATTCACTGGATGGTATCTGATGGACATTAGCAGAGACATTTCAGATACATAAAAGATGCGGTGTAAAGCGTGCTTGTCTCCATAAATCAATGTCAGGTTCAACATAGACTGCAATACAATGCAAAGACGACACAACTGGAGGAAAAAATTATGAAGCAGCATCAGATTCAACAGCACTGACTGACCAAAGCTACATGTTTCAGTCACAGACTGACAGGAAAACAAGGTATAGTTACATATATTCTCTATTGACAGTACCCAATGGTGGTTTTGACCACTGGTAGTGTTGTGGAACAATGTTTTTAAGTGAATATTCCCATGTTGTTTGTATGTTTAACACAGCTCAAGCAAAAGTGCAATACAATAAACAGTCTTTTTTTTTTTTTTTACCTTTGTTTAACATGTGCCACTGGAGGTCTCTCAGTCAAACAATTACAGCTAAAGATGTAGTTTGATTGTTGTAGAAGAAGCATGGGATCATGGGTTTTGTTAATTGTTTTTATGTCCATGTTTAATTTTCATGGGTAATATGGTCAAGTTCTTTCATTTTAAAGTTATAATATTAATAGATCTGCCACAGGTGTTATGCTATTCTGCTGCCTGGCAGTAGGTGGTGGTATAAAGCAAAGAAAGCACAGCAAAAGGCATTGAAGAAGAAAACTACAAGCTAGCAAACATGGATGTAAACAATGCACACTTTAAAATATTCAACAAATTTTTGAGAGAGGAAGATGCAGTTAACACACTTTGTAAGGTCTCAAGGCGTTTCAGAAGCTCTGGATGTCAACATAACTTTAGTTTGTTTACTAGAAAAACTCCTTGGGGAACCTTTAATTTTTCCAAGCAAAGATGGCT
Source organism: Acanthurus tractus (assembly GCA_029783725.1). NCBI lineage: Eukaryota > Metazoa > Chordata > Actinopteri > Acanthuriformes > Acanthuridae > Acanthurus > Acanthurus tractus. Next base: position 7,534,444 of record JAQNCA010000007.1, on the reverse strand, counting down.
TGAGTAAAGTCCCATCTGTTGCAACCCAGCCTGTCTGTTGAGAGCACGACAAACACAATGCAGCCAGGCTGCTGAAGCCCTTTTTAGAAATGCACCTCTTTATGTAAATGTAAATGACGGCAAAGTCATATGTTGGGCTCAAGTGGGAATAAGTGCTCGAGTCATTCTTACATAAAAATCAACGGCAATCTTACTAGGTTGGATCTTTTGAGATTTTCATAACATTTCCAACAGAGCGCAGGTTTATATTAGATGCTGTCACATTAACACAAAGGCTTCAGCAGCAGCAGCACAGGGTTGAATACACAGAGGGAAATTCAGTGCATGTGCAGGATTTTTCACTTTATTAAATATACATTTGTCAATATTTTTATATTAACAATCAAATGCCAACTGAGTAAAGTTTCTTCTTCTGATGAACCCACAGAGAATTCACACCGACTACCGTTCCCCTCAGATTGTACTGTCTTTCAACTCATTGTTTTGGTTTTCTGGGTCATGGACGTAGTTTCTGCAGCAGCAGGCAGCTGTTTTCAGCGGAAGAGCATCTCCAGCAAGCCCGAAGGTGACATCAGGACTTCAGTTTGCCATAACTTATGCTGTTAGATAAATTGTACAGTAGTATCCTTTATGTTTTATGTTTTATTTTGTATTTTCTGTCTTTCACAGCATACTTATGTCTGTTTTGCTGTTTGTTCTGTCTTTTACAGATTTAAACATTTCCTTTTTTTAACACAGTCGCTTTCAACATCTACGACTTGGACCATGAGACCAAATTGCTGCCCACAAAAAAAATGAGTAATAACAAACAGATATAGACTTCCAAATAGCTGAGAAACTACAGCCAGATTTGACAGTATGTCCAATATGTCTTCATCTGTTCTACAAATAAGTATTTTTTTGTCTAGCAACAACACTGAGCACGACAACATCATGTTCTGCAGTTTTATATAGAATAAACTAAAGAGCTCTGGAACAAAAAGAACAATAAAACTTCTAATGATTTCTATATTAAACAAAGAGCAAATGTCAGAGAAAAAATAATAACTTAGGAGAAATCAACTGAAATGAATTCAGTCTTTGCTGCGTTTCAGCTCCGTTTTAAGAGTACAGTTCCTACAAATGTCTTCTGTACTCCCACCCATAGCAAAAATAAATTGTTCTTTATGATAAACCATCCTGGCCTCGAGAAGCAATAAAGATACTAAGGACAATAAAGATGCTGAAGTCCGGTGAGTAGAGAAAGTGTATCGAGGTAACACAATGGGTGTTAGTGTTTTTCTATAGGTCTTCCATGGGTTTCCAAACAGGGAGCAAGTTGCGGAAAAAGAAAGTATTAAAGCCATTACTTAACCTTTAATGTTCATACAGGAACTATGACTTACTAAAATGAGCCTCTGATTACTTTAATGGTTGGTTACTGTCTATGACATGCTGCTGTAGGGAGCTGTTGGACTGTACTTGATTAATATAGCTTCATTTGCTATGATGGGCAATTTGTGTGGCATTAATTAAGTTTGTTATGGGTTAGAGGGAGACAGAAGCTGTGTTGTATACAGCAGCAGCATAGCGGTGGGCTTTTTATGGCTTTTAACAGGGAAATTCAACGATTTTTACACATCCAAAGGGAGTGCTACTGCATATGTGAAGGAGTTGTTAGAAGCCCTTTGTGACTCCAGGGGGAGCTTGTATGAAAAATGACACATTGCCTTAAGTGATGTCACCTGAGTCAGAGTCAGCTGGGGCGGCAGACTACAAGTTGAAGATGAACTGAATAAGAAATAAGAAAGCTTAGCAAATCTCTGTGGAATAACACATCTGAATCACCAACTGAACTGTTGTCACCCAAACTGCCTTGCTGATAATGTCAGTGCAAGTTTTTCGTCTTGTTTTGGTTTGTTTTGTTTTGTTTTTTCTAGGGGTGTTTCTGTATTAGCATGAATTCATACTTGTGCCCTGAGTAGGTCTTGTTTGTGCAAGAAGAGCGAAACGCTCTTCAGTGATAAAATATTAATGGGGATGTGCATGTTTTCTGTAATAGCTGGATAAATCTCATCTTACCAGGGGTAGAATTGCACAGTATTGCACATTAACCTGCCGCTGTGGACACCTCCAGTGCCACGATCTAGGGGAAAAAAACACAAAAGACAGTATATTAAAGTAAGATAAGATAAAATAAGCCAAAGTGGTAAAAATTTAGCAGAGGCTCACATTGTCATAGATGACGTTTGATCATTGATTGTGTGCTGAATTTTTCTGTTCATGCAGCAGATGGAGACATTGGTCAAAAGATTTTTTACAGAGCAAAGTGGTGTTCAGTTGCTGTAGCGGGACAGAGGATCTGCTACGATGCTTTCACACTGCTATTTACTTTTAAAATGTGTTAAAATACTAATGAGGCATCAGATCCTTTGTTTTCCCTTAAAATCTTAATGTAAAATTTATGTATGTGTCCCCTGGTGAATTTCTGCTGGTTTGAAGTCAGTTTTAGTTTGAGGTACCTTTTATGCCTCAAGTTTGTACCTTTTTTGTACGCTCCTGCCTCTTGCAGTTTGTGATGGGATAGACAATGCACAGGGTGAGCTCACATTCACTTTGATGATCCTGCTGCTTGAGAAATAAATGTTTTATATTAACAATTGATCAAAAGACTAGGCACGATGTAAACACTGTGAAACTACCCAGCTTTATCGACCTTCTTAGCATCTTTTAGCTCCTTTTCTTTTAAATTAGGCTCAGAATTTGAACGTTTCGGTTCACTGTCACGTCTCAAACCCATTGCAAGCTGCTTATCCTGCACCAAACAGCAGACAGATGAAGTTAGCAACCAGCTGATGAACATAGTGGAGCATGTAACAGCTAAAAAGCAGGATATTTCCCTCAGGGGTCGGTGCAAACCAAACAGAGCTGAAAGGAGAGTGAATATCGGACTTACATTAGTGAAAAGGGAGATTCTTTCAGCCTGGATCCAATGAAGGTGAAATCAATCAGGCCAGAGTTGATTCTTATTTAATGCTGGTTTATTCACGCGTGGTCAGATTCAAAGTACAACCAAGACTCTTTGTTGAGGCAAAGTTAGACTTTTCTTCTGTTTTTTCTATCATAGGATGAATTTAATCTACATAATTCCACAGTAGCAGTGCACGCACACACCATATGGACTACATGGGAGCAGCAAGATGCCTCCACTGCCCATAAATGCTTAAACACAGAGTCTGTGAGATCAAATGTTTGTCTTTTTGCTTTTCCTCCAGCTCTCTTGTATATATAGGTGAGAAATACAGATCCAATATCAAAGTTGCACAACATCTTAATACAACCCCAAACTGCAGGGACTGGCTCCACTTCATTAAACTGTAAGAGGAGGGATGTAGCAGGACTTGTTAAGGTGCAAGCTGTGCTGGGAGTCATTTGGCTTCCTGTCTTCTGATAATAAAGAGAAACAATATCAGGATCTGCAGCTCAGATGTCTGACACTGCCTCCTCAGCTCACAGTTATTTCCCCCTCGGTCAAATGTTAACAGCGGATAAATTATCACATATGGAGAAAGAAGACAAGTTATGTGAGATGAGAGACCAGATAACTGTGTCACTGCTGTCTAATATGTGTTTTCATGATTGAAAAATAAAAATAACAGGATAACTGTGATAGAAAAAGGTTTGTCTTTATTAAAAAGTTCACCTGTGCTGCTCTCGAACTATGATGGTTTACATAAAGTTATTTAACCACATTTTGCACAGGTTTGATTCTGGATTAAGACCAAAAAAGTCCTCACTGAAAAATCAAATGGCACTTGAACTGGATTTGAGATTCTTGACTCCACTCCAAACCTAAAATCAACTCCTGCTAATTTACATATATGGGTCAGGCACTTCCACAGTTGGGAGGACGGGAGACTCTGTTCTCTAAGGACGAGGCAAGGCTTTTGAAGATCTGCAGTATGAGGCTGACTTGATGGATCAACAGGGACCTGTGTGTTGAAGCCGTCTTGATTTGTCTTTCTAAAAAAGTGCTGAATCATTTGGAAGTGTAATGATCCGCTCACTCCTGAGAACTTCTTCTGCTTCTAACAGGAAATCTAGAGATGTCGTTTAAGTACAAAAAACCTATTACTTCCTCAGCGGTAAGTGTTGTAACAGTGAAATAAAATATGTCAGCATAAAAACACTCAAGATCCTCAAAAGTATAGGTTCAATTGGTTTCAGCAGACATTCAAGGTTTCCAGGATTAAAACAAAAACTTTTCATCTACTAACAACAGCTCAAGGTTGCCTGCTAACAATCTTAACTATTCTAAACATAATCTTTTATGCTCTGTCATTGTGAGCATTTTAGCATGATGATTTTAGCATTTAGCCATTGTGCCAGAGGTTCAAAGAGTCACTAATGTGTTTTTTGAAAATATTGCGATTTAGTGCAAATACAATATCAATGAAGGTAGAATTATTCCACATTGATGTGGCCAGTTCTCTTTAAGGCTTCTTGTATGTGACTTTTGTTATGTGCTATGTGTGTAGGCCTGCACATATATAAAAAGGTATTGTTTAATCAAATTAGAAACACACAAACTAGCAACACTATATACATACATCTACAAATACATGGCTATCAGAAGATCATATAATCTCTACTTTTATAAGTTTACATATATATATATATTTATCTGTCACGTGAAAGATCTTTTTAAATGCCATGTGTCACAATGAAAGCACAACAAATACATTGAAGCAGCACTGACGCAGCAACAGTGAATCTTGATTCAATGTTTGCCCTTTGGCGACACCTGCTGGTGAAAATAAAACTCTTTCTGTTAAAAAAAAGTTTGACTCGCAGTCAATGCTGGTAATAAATGTTGCCATCACGACAACCAATTCAGTCTGTCACCACCAACTCAAAATGCATATGTGACATCATATTAGGATTAGGATTTTTTTTTTATTAAGAAAAAACGGAAAGAGTAAATAAACATACTTCCCCCTATACTGTTATTTTTTACAATGCCATTTTACATTATGCTCCAAGAAATAACACAAAATTCCTTATCTTCACGGTAACTGGTTCACAACATAATATGAGGGCCATATTTGTAAACAATTGCATGGACCAGATTGAGAACGGGAAATGAAATCTAAATGCTTCACAACAAAATGACTGGAATGTGTTCAAGCAAGTTGCATGCTTTGCTCCGTTGTAATAGCTTATTCTCAAAACATCCTATCGTACTTTAATTGCTGTGGTATGCATAATCTCAGTCCTTTACTGCCGCTGCACTTCCCTGCTGTCAGACACACCTCACTCTGATTGGCTACCTATTTTAAGGACCCCCTGCGTGCCAGCGTCTGCTCATCTCGCTCCACCTGTGCGGCTCCCAGACACACCTGCTGCTGATGCTGGACGCCGACCTGCTGTTTGTCCACATGTTCTACGCAAATTGAGGTAAGCTTCCTTTCTTTCTTTTTTTTTTATACACTACTTGCAAAATGTCGCTGTGTAAGTGGGATAACTTTGATAAATCCACGGAGATCAAACACAAGGGCGACCCACTGACCTCGTTGCACAGTGGAGTGAAGTCTCCCCCCCCCCCCTTTTTTCGTTTTATACCAGACCGGACGAGCTTCTGCAGGCCGTGAGATACCACCGGTGATTTCTTGACACACATTTACCCAGAAAACCAGCAATTGATCACATTCGTCATTTCTATCGTGTGCCAGTGAATGCAACACAACGTACCGTGCGTGGTTTTACTGCAAGTCGCAAACTAAAACAGAGACAGATAACCCTATATAAAAAAAGAGATTAAAAATAGCACTTGAAATGTTGAAAAAGACAAATAACACACATGAAAAAATAAACCCAGTGCTTTGAACACATCAGTGTTACTCTGAAAAGATCTGGATTGATCCCGTCGTAGCAGTTTGTTTATGAGCATGTTCATGGCCTTAGCTTTAAACATGGAGATAAACGTAATACTAAACAGAGTAAGACAGGAGAGTTAACATGAGTGTTATTTAAGAAACTTATATCGGATTCACGATGAATGTTCAGGGATGGGATCAGATTCCTTTGAAATTTTGTTGGTATTCAAAAAACATGGCATTGTTATATACCTAGATTGGATTGGATTACAGATACTGTAATCTAATTGTAATACTTTTTGATTACTTTTAGTACCATTTTTTTCAGCAGTACAAATCGCACTGCACATAGGCGTTCTGTGTTTTTTTTTAAGTTGATGCCAGGAAAAGGACATCTTGACTCTTTTTTTCTTCTTCATCCAGATCTGCCACAGGGTGGAGCTCTTCTCTCATAAAGCCTCTGTATCACTTACGACTCAACAGAGCAAAAATTCAATGCATTTAGAACTGCTGTAGTTTACGGTCATAATCAAATATATTAGGGTTAACCTTGATAATTCTAATATGTTTTTTTTCAATTGTTATCTAGGATAATGACATCTATAAGTGATTATCCTATTACATGTAATCTCCTTTTACTCGACCCTGGGTTGTGCTAAAATGGAGCCTGCACAATGTGGAAAAACAGGCGTATTACAAACAGGAAAGAAAATGACAGTCAATGAAATTAGTGTCAATTACAGGGTGATTAATACTGAGGTTTTCCTCATTAGATGAATTTATTTCAATGATGTGGTTCCTGTTTGCATCTGGGTTGTATTATTGAGAGAAACAAGCTTGCAGATTGACTTTATCAAGTGTATTTAGAGGCATGGTTTCAGGTCTCTGTCTTTAATGGTGACTCTTAAATTTTCCCTCAGGATTCTTCTTTGGCTAAATGGACAAGTGGAAAAAACTCAGGAGGCAGTTTGTCGTCTTCTCCATCAGCATCGCCATCTTCGTGGTTGTGGTCGTGACGCTCCTGGGGACTTACAGGGTTGTCCCATTGCCGATCCCGAGGCCTTTCCGAAACCCGCGTCACATTACAAACGCTTGTCCCATACGTTTAGCCGACCAGACCATCACTCCCATCAAGCACACCAGGCATCTTCTTGTGTCGGCCTACATGGACCAGAGGGTGAAAGATCATAATGTACGCATCATTGGCATGTTCAAAAGGGACACCATTCCATCCCTTTACTGTGCTTTCTGCTGCGAAGGCCAGTTATCAAACACAACCCCAGCGCAAATGAAAGAAAACCCAGACAACTTTGGTTTTTCCTTCGAAACCACAAACGTCATGTGTCAGATCCCTGAAGACTGCAGCGCCACACATGTGACTCTTCTGACTCAGCAAGACGGTGCGGAGGACCCTTCGCAGGTTTGGCTCCCCATCAGAAACCAGGAGGCCGGTGGGACGAAGGAGACAACGATGCTGTTTAACTTTACAGTCTGCATCTCCAACCTGTTTGAACTGAACAACGCTCTTCAGTATGCACAGACCCTGGAGATGTACAGGTCTTTAAACAACACATGCTGAGTACAAACACAAACAGCAGCATCACAGTAAACTATGATCTCAAACAAGCCTCAAAAGGTTCACGAAGGTGCTTTTTACGCCTGGTTGTTGGACTGTATTACACTGTGCAGGTGCTGATGTCGTTATTCTCACTCAGGGTTGGTCCTGTTATAATGATGTCTGCATGATTTTTGCTATTAAGCCATGCTAGTGACTAAATAACAAAAGATAGCAATGTCAATCTGTTGTTGGTTGGTCAGTTCACCTCTTTTGTTTTGACTGAAATGTCTCAAATATGATGGATTGTATTAAAATGTTGTACAGGAGTTTAGAAAAGGAATCCTGATGACTTTGGTGAAAATTGCCTTATAGCGCCACCATGAGGTTGACATGTTCAGCTTTTAGTGAAATGTCTAAATCTATGAGATGGATTGTTTAGAAATTTGATACATGTTTACATTTGTAAGTTTGATAACTTACAGGTCCAGTCTGTAGGGTTTAGGGGCATGAATTAGCAAATATGGTAAAATGTTCATAAGTTTGTTTTTATAGGTATATAATCGGGTAAGAAAAGAGTCGGTGTGTTAATAATAACTTTTTTAATGAACCTTTTGTATTTACAGAGAACAAGTTATCTTCCACAAAGTCTATGTTGCACCATCATGTTTCTACATCTGATCTCTAAACAGGATGTTTTGCAAGTTTTGTGGCCGCTGTAGGGGTTCCTACTCTAAAAGGGAGGGACGACTCAGATATTGTCTGTAACTTAGATGCAACAAAATGCTCTAAGTTGACCTTTTCTTAAAGGGAAACTTTAGTATTTTCCTACAGAGAAAACTCTTTTTTTTCAGTCTTGTTTTGACTGAGCATGATGTGGTGTCTTTTTTTTTTTTTTTTTCCTTAACTTGAGCAAACTCTCCTTGCCACAGGTTGCTGGGTGTGGACAGGGTGGTGATATATAACACCAGCTGTGGTCCAGAGCTCAACCGCCTGTTGCAGAGCTACAGCCAGGAGGGCTTCGTGGAGATTGTTCCTTGGCCCATCGACCAACATCTGAATCCATCTCATGGCTGGATCCCCTCAAAAGACGAGGGGGACGTGCACTACTTTGGCCAAATAGCTACACTTAATGAGTGCATTTACAGGTCCATGGATCGGTCCCGCTACGTCCTCCTGCACGACATTGATGAGATTATAATGCCGTACCAGCACAACAACTTAACATCCCTCATGGACATGCTGCAACAGGAGCACCCTAAGGTAGGTTACTCTTTGTTTGTTTGCATTTAGTCACTTAATATATGACATTTGCAGTCACTCTTACTGATCATTTTAGACAACAAGCAGATGTTCTTACTTTCTTTCAAACTTTCATCAAACTTGCATCCATGCTCTGCAGGCTGGAGTGTTTTTTGTTGAAACCCATAACTATCCCAAGAAATTCTACAAGGAAACCAAAAGCATTGCCATGCCTGTGTGGAGAGGGGTGCCAGGCTTTAATATTCTGGAGCGGATCTACAAATGGGAGCCCGACAGAAGTACTCAGTACAATCCCTACAAGCTGATTGTTCAGCCAAGGTAAGCAGACTTTTTGTATGTGCTTTGAAACTACACTATAAGTGCAATGCTTTGTTATAGGTATCAACAGCAGCAGTTGGATAAAGATCTGTGAATCGGGTTTAAGAAGCAGGTTTGTTGCCAGTAGCTTTCCACATACAAGGAATTTGCTGTGGCATAAATGCAACACACTGACTGAGGTGGACAGACAGTTTTTGTCTGGGATGAGACGGAGTTGCTACAGCATTTCCTGTGTGCCTTCAGGACTCCAGGGTCCTGGAGGCGGGCAAGTCCTAGAGGGAAGGCAGATCACCGTCTCAGTGGAGCGAATGATGCGCTGCAGTCTGCTCACTTCCTTGGCAGCAGCAGCTCACCAGATGGTGACGGACGAGATGAGGATGGACTTGTGATGGCTATAAAAAACATGCACCATCACAGTCTTCGGCAGGTTGGATTTTTTACGCTGCTGAAGAAACTACATCCTCTGCTGTGCTTGTTTTTGATGATGGAGTGAATGATTTTGGCGCCCAGGATTAGAAAAGACAACATATTTTCAAAAGGGGGTCACATAGGTTGATAAGAGCAGGTCTTTGAGCTCAGGTGAGGTCACCAGATGGTCAATCCTTTTTTGACATTTATAGTGTTAGTGTCTCTGTGCTTAACAGGATGGTGGAACAGACTTCAGTGCATTTAGTGCTCGAGACGTTCGGAGAGCAGTTCTGGATTCCACCGGACTTGTGTCACATCATTCACTCTCGACTGAGCATCCCTTATTATCAGCCACTCGAGAAGATCCAGCTGGACACCCGACTCTGGGACTTTCAGGAAGAGCTGGTCCCAAATGTAAACAACATGCTGAGGAGAGCAGGGCTGCTGCGCTCAGTAGGGCAGAGATAACGGATGAGACAAACACAGAGACCTGGAGATGCTTGTAATGGAAGGTATGTATTATCATTAATATTTTAAATCATTCTAGCAGCTTGGTGGATGTTCCAGACGGAAATATCTTTGAATAAATTCCAAGAAACTGAGCTTTGATGGCAAATGTTGCATCTTTGGGCCTTAGTAGATGAATCCTGTTGACATTAGTGACTGTTTTTTCACCTTCATCTTTCACCATGGGGTTAACAGTTGTGGTTCTGGGTGAAATCTCTTTACAGCTATTTAATCAACTGCAATGCAATTGCTTTGAGAATAAGTTCTGATGACCTAGATCCCTGGTTTTGTTTTTTTCCATCTAAAGGTCAAACCTTTTCTAATTCTACAAAACATCTCTATCTGCTTGATTGATTAGCGCACAGCTTTTAAACAGACTTTGGTTTTGTTGCTTTGAGTAAAATGTTTGAATGACATGAATTGCCATTGAATTTTGCACATTCGTGTCACTCAAGATCAAGTCTGATCACATAGTAACTTTTCTCCTTTCGTTAATGTGCCATCCTCAGGTCAAAACACACATTTTTCAACATAATGGTGGGGTTAAACAATGACATTCCTGTTCTCTTCGCAGGCTTTTCTGTCACCCAGTGATCCTCCTGGATATGTTTTTGGTAAATATTAAACCACAGTGTGAACGCTTTTCTTTTTTTTTAACAAGAAGAATGTTGGAAAGACAAATCAATGACTATTTTCCTCTTTCAGTTGGGAGGGAAGAGGAACTGCTGCCACAAGGTCCTTGAATGGGCAGCCTTCAGAGAATCTCATTTGACTGCAGGGAGAGAAAGATGGCAGAAAACAGGAAATGCATACAACTGTACAAAATGGCTATTGTATTCTTCCACTGGCTGCTTCTTATCAAATATCAGCAAATGCATTCAAACGTGACAACAAAAAAAGTTAATTTAATCAACTTACAAACAAGTGAACTTCTGGCTTCAACTGAGCAAAAAAAAAACAACTTAAAATCACCTTTTTAACCTTCTTGCTGTTTGTTTTCTCTGCTGTCATTGCAGTGAGATCTGCGTCGCTCCTCCAACACTCAACCACCATGACTACAATTGCCAAGGCCCTCAGGGTTTTTTCTCTGACTCTATCTCTGCAAATCTATGTAACCGACAAGA
>JAQNCA010000007.1:7499925-7514082 GCA_029783725.1 Acanthurus tractus | reverse complement strand
GTTTCAAGTTTCACCGTTTTCAGTGGGACAACGTGCCAGGAGTAAATATTCTGGAGCACACCTACAGGGAGAAGCTAAATAAATATGAATTCAATCCAGCCAAGTTGATACTTAAGCCAAGGTATGTAAAATTCGTCAGACAGAAACTTATTTAGGACCAGGTGCTTTGGTCGAGGAAATTGATTTTGTACAACATTATATTACTTGATTACTTGTTTATCAGTTCATGAATGTTTGTCATCTTAAACTATAGTTTGAATGCTGTAGGAATTAAACTGAATAGTGACATCACACAAATTCCTACCAATACCAATAGATTCATTTTTTTGTTATTCCTTGAAACAATGTAGCTAAAAGCCCAGTTTGCTCCTAATACGCTAAAAATAAATTTAAAAGCACAGTTAAACTCACACATCATCCTAGAAAAAAATTCTTTCTTGAATCATTTTTTCCTCAAAATTATCACATACAAGGTTATATCAGAAACGTTTGAGTCACACAAAATGTGTGTAGTTCAGGTCCTGCTGATGATCAAATGAAGAAACTTGGAATATTTACTCATAAAGATTTTAGCTAACACCCGGTACATGCACATCACTGCGCCACGCTCTATTGCAGATTTCCCTAAAACATTGACATGAAACTGAATTGTCAGTTTGCTGCACTTTGTAATGTCTGACTATAAAAGAAAATTTGTGTCTCTGTTCATCACAGGATGGTGGAGCAGAGTTTGGTGCATGAAGTGGAGAGATATTTTGGAAAAGTGTACAGGGTTCCAGATGACATTTGTCGGGTTATTCATATCCGCAGAGCTCACCGCAAGGACTTAGCGCTGGAGCAGTTCGACATTGACAAACGACTGTGGGACTTCAGCAAAAAACTAATTCTAAATGTGAATAGAGCACTTAAGAGAGCAGGGCTGCTGAGCTCAGAGAAGCAGAAATCATCAACACTCAGATGAACAACACATGCTGCTCAAGTTAAACCTGACACAAATGTATACTTTTATCAGTGGGGATATTTTATTTGTACGAGTTGATTTCGTCATAATTACATTGAAATTATGCACCTTTAGGGCCACCATACCTCATTCCCACAGCAAAAAAGTCACACATTAACAAGGTGATGAAAAACACAATTCTTTCACTCTAGAATAATAATCGTTTTGAATTTTTAAAAAAAGGAGCTAAAAAAACAAATTCATGCCTTTATTTCAAGCTCACTCAGGGATGTAGTCTTGACTGATCTTTCAGAAGAACAAAAAAGTTGTCTTCTGGTTACTCTCAACTTTACAACTTAGCTGTTAACAACAACCATGAGGAAAGACCACTGGAGTTCAGTTTTGTCTGCTCTAAACTGGCTTCCTCCAATGTTCAGAGCTGAATTTAAGGTTCCCCTCCTTCAATAGAAATTAACTGATGGGCTGGGACTAAGCTACATCGCTAATTCTCTTGATCACTATTTTCCTAAAAGAGCACCGAATCACCTGTTGCTGGTTATATTTTAAAGAATTCTTTATTAAATCAAACCAAAAAAAAAACAATTGAGACAAAATTAAATAACTACTTCATCAAATTAGATTAACTCAATTTTTGATCATCTGCCTGGATGTCAGTGAGTCATGCATGCTTTCAAGTTCCTTTTAGTTTCACATTACTCAAAAATGAACTATTCCACTGAGCAACTTCAAAATTCAGCTTCATTTCTGTTTTACATATATAAATATCACCATTTCAGTACATTTCGATAGTACTTAACAGTTATAGAAACAACTGTTAAAATAATGACTGTAATAGCAAAAAGCAACTTCCACATGAGCAAATTTGTAATTATGATCTCAACCCAATTTGTTACATTATATCGTAAATTTCTTAGTTGTGTCAGTGAAGAATCTGAATATGCTCTTCTTCCATTTAAGCACAACAACTCTGGATTTTTTTTCATTACAAATAGAGTCAAGTTACTCAGCAGCAGGAAATGGGGATTAAAAAAACTCTTTTGACAGGGCTATTCTTACTATCCCGGTGCTCCAGTGGAACCGAACAGCTGTGTTTCAGCTGACCAGGATAAAATTAAGGAAATGGACTAGAACAGCTAGGAAGCATCTGTCAATCCGGAAGTGAATGTTCAACAGAAGGGCAGTGACACTGCCGATAATAGACTTTAAAAACATTACAGTTTGACGCAGACTGCTTGAGATTTGTTTAATCTGAGAGATATTCTATAAGGTCGTTTTCAAGGTTATTTTACACTTTCGTCAGCTATTGGTCCTTAAAGAGGTTCTCACAGTTACTGTGAGTAATGATTGACTAATTTCTCTGAATTTGAACATTGTTTGAATGTTTGGGACGATGTAAGAACACAAATCTTAAAAATATTTTAGCAACAGTATTGCGTTTTTTGGACCATTTTAAATTAGATAATTTATTTATTTGGATTATGACAAAGTTTTGTTTTTCAGACTGAATAAGCTTTTCACTCCAGACTTTTGCAAATGCAAAGCAGAGTGTAAACCTTTTGTGTCTCAGGATGGAGCAACGTGAGAAGTTTGATATATCACCTCAAGTAACTTTAGTCTGTGACAGTTGGAGCGGACGACCACAAATGTGACAATCAATAAAATCTGGTGGTTTGAAGTTAGAAAAATGTAAGCCCAGCAGACCTGGAGACCTGCGTCTGCACCATTTCTGCTAAACTGTTCATCCTGTGTAAGACAATATTAGAGAAGTACAAGGCTAAATCAGTGGAGGGTTTTTATAAATAATTACTTTTAATTTTAAAAAAATCTGGTGACCTGTTTTGAGTTAATTTATGTTAATGTGTTTTCAAATGTCTTCCATAAAAGTTGTCAAAAACAAATAAAACGAGATTCAAAACTGTCCTTTACCAGGTTGTAAAGTACAAAGGATGTATAGTTCCTTTATTCTTACAAATCTAGCAAATAAAATTAATGTTGAAATCATTAACAAGCTCAATTATATCTCTCTCTTTCTAATTATCGAAGTGCTACGGATAGGTTGAGAAATCTCTCTGCTTGAGGATAAAAGCTTTACTTTCGTCTGATGATGCAGCAGCAACAGCTGATTTTTGTATTTCTTGTCACATGGCAGCAGGACAAGAGACTGTGACCGGAGAGAGTAATGTATTTACATCCAGTGAGTTTTGCACCATCACCTCATCACACGGATATCACTGGGTAATAATGTAATTGGTGGTTTTAATCACAGGCTTCAGAGCCTCCTGTCCTAAGTGAGTTAATATATTGTACTGAAGTTTAACTTGTTCTAAGCCGGGCACATTACATGCCAGTTTCTGTTACCAATCAGAACGTTTGCAAGGCTCCTCTGTAAAAACTGAAAAGAACTTTGATCTTGTTAAAAAGTTAGAAGTTTTCAAAATTAGCAAAAATTACAAATCTCTTGAGACATATACTTATTTAAAAGTGCTACAACGGCTGTACAGTTAGTGTTAAGCTCATCTACTTCATAGATTTTAAATTTATTTTATAATACATTCAGGAGTCCAGGCCAAAACCTGGAAAAGCTGTAAAATGCTCATAAAACACCTTTGTGTATCTTTCTACTGATAAGCAGGATAATTGGCAACAGGTGATATTATCATGATGGGGTATGAAAGAACCAGTTGTGGAAGACTTTGTTCTTCAAAGGAGAGGTGGGGCGAGCTTTGCGATTATTAGGTTACTACATGAGCTCAGGAAAACCTTGTATTATTACGAGGGTAAATAATTTGTTTGCAGAGGATTGCATGTCATTTGCCATTAATTTTTCCACAAGGATCGGGGCTATTGACAATGAAGTTACTTTAAAAGAGATGTGCTGCCTGTCAAGTGATATTTTCATCTAGCATTTAAATAGGTGGAAAAAAACCTAAGCCAAAGTCTAACATGCCCTTATATAAATAAAAAGAAGTCACACCACATACATTGGACTCGGACACATTTAAAAAAGCATCATCATTTGGAAACTATTTATTGAACATTTGCAACCAGATATCAGTTAAATACAGAATTTTCAACTCTCTCTCTTCATCCCTCAACAGCAGGGACTGGCTCCACTTCATTACACTGAGAGGAGGGAATGTTAAAGGACTTGGTAAGGCGCACACTGTGCTGGAAGTCATTTGGCTTTCTGTCATCTGATAACATTAAAAAAAAAAAACAAAAGAAAAAAAACAAAAACAAAATCTGAGTCTGCCTGTTAAATGTCCAACACTGCTTCCCCTCCTCGCAGCTAGATCCTGCGCGTACACACCATGGCAAAATGACAACAATAGGAGCTGAGAAGAGAAAACCAGTATAGACAACGGAGACACACCCCTACTGACTGCAGTCTGGAGATGTGTAGCCATGTTTGAAAAAGCTAAAAGTAAAGTGAATCAACATGAATATATTAGAAAAATGGCAATTAGTCTTCAATAAACACCTCGCCTCACCTACTCCCAATAAGACCAGGGTTATAAATTAAAACTGTCCAAATAAAATCAATCAACCAAGACTTTGGGCCCATTCAGTTCCATTTCAAGACTGGAAAATCCTCATTGAAAAAAACAAATGGCACTTTTCAGTCTCTTGAAACTGGAATCTAGAAAATAGACTTCAATGGAATCGACCCCAACCCTAAAATCAACTCTTTCTAATTTACATATATGGGTCAGGCGTTGTTCAAGCTTCCACCATTCTAGCAGTTGCTCCCCACGGTACAGGAAGGGGGCGCTCTGTGGTGTTTGAGGGCTAGGCCACGGTTTTGAAGGTCTGCAATATGAGGTTGGTTTGGTGGATGAGCCGGTTCGCACTGATGAAGACATTTATTGCCCTGAGAAAACACAAAAATCAACAACATAAGAAAGCAGGCTGGAGAACCTCAAAGTCACTGCTCAAACAAATATCCAGCAACTGCAATGAAAACAAATGAGAACATGGAAGATCAAAGTATAACATTAGGTTCGGTTCACGAGTGACCAGCTGAACTATTGCAAGTATTCCTGCCCAAAAGTCTTTTGTTCTCCCTAAAGCAAATATGCAGGAGTTGAATGATTAGATCACAAAATAATGACATTTTAACTTCAAATAATCTTTTGTTGGTTACCTACATGAAAGGTAGTAGTATTTAGCTTTTGATGTATGTGTTGCATTGTTACTTGGCAGTGACTACCGGAAGTCTTCCGATCACCAAGAGGTTGGCTGACAACAAGCCAAGAAAACCAGAATCCCCAAAAAAGTCAAATGATTTTCTTAAAAAACAAAGTATGAGTATGCGATGATATGAGAATAGGCACGAAATCAACTGATTATCTAATTATTTTAATATTTTTCTGTCTCCACCTCAATAGCATGGAATTCAATAAGGCTTATGCAGCCCAAAAGTATATTAAAAATTTTAACTGCACAGTTTGTCTACATGCTGAAACATCATACAGATGAGTGACAAAGTCCGCCTCCACAACACTTTTACTGCTCCTTTTCATAGATTCTCTCAGGCTCTGACTCTTTCAGCACATTAATCTAAAAGATTTTTCCTTATTTGGTGTTTTGATGATGGTGTTGAACACATCAATGTAAAATCTCACATCTTTTCGATTGGAATAAGATTTGTTGACTATTTGCATATTGTTCACAATATTTCTGAACTAATCAATCATTAAATTACACCTTTTGTCCTGTATAAATGCATCTGCCTCTGAAACGTTAGTCTGCTTTGTTCCCTGTATATTGTTTTTTTTTTTAATTGATCATTTTAAGGTTCCACTTACTTTCCGTCTTTGAAGTATGTTTTGAGGGTGTCGCTGAAACTTTTGGAGTATTTCACAAACTCCTTTTTCTGATGCTCCAGGGCCTTTACAAACAGAAAAGCAAACACAGTTTAAAACATTAAAACAAAACAGGGTAAAGGTGAGAAATGTACACAAGTGCGTGTGTGTGTCCCTGCTACTCACTCTGCGATTCTGGTACTGATATTTCTTAATGACATTGTTGACTGTGTCCAGGAGCTCTTTTATAGCGCTGGCTATGTCTCTGCAGGAAACCGACAGCAACACAGGTGAGATTTCAAAACACAAGTTAAAACAGAAGTGAAACAGTCAGTTTCACTGTTTTTATAGCAACAATCGTTAGATCTTTGGAACAACAGGAATAGGGCTGGTTTGCAACTTCTGGATGACTACAATGCTAACTTGCAATATTTAATTACCCGATACAAAAATACCACAAAATTAATGATTCCAGACTTAGAGAGTTGAACTGCAAGTGCATGTAAAAAAAGCTTTGTAAATTATTTCCTTTAACAATAGGTCATAAACTCAAATAATCACCCTCATCATAATGGCTGTATTTCTGATACATTATGCCCTGGATAAATCTTATATATGTATTGGCCTGACACAGAACTTTGTAACTCACAAAGCCTTATTTTTTATGAATTTATTTCATTTCTGGTTTTGTCCTTGAATTTTAAGTCACTATTATTGGTCACAGTAAGTCACGGCTAACACTCACTTGATCGTCTGTAGGAAGCGTACTCTGTCGTTGATTTCATCAGGGATTTTGCTGAGGATGTGTTTCAGAGCTCTGGCCTTCTCATTGAGGTCCTGGAACTCCTGCTCCTGCCGGTCAATCATGAACTCTGAAGGAAAAGGCAGACAATTATTGATGTATGTAAATGGACAGAATAGCTCAGAACATTTTTTTATTCTAAAAAATTTTAAAGACTTGGTTAGACATTTACAAATCTGGATTTCATAGTTATGAAAGACTGTTTCATTAGTGCTTATTTTTTCTGCAAACACTCACCTTCCACGTCATCAGCTGCCATGCGCAGTAGGGATTCAGTGAAGTTGATTTGGACATTCTTTTTCTCCAAGATCTTCATTATAATGTCCTGAGTCAGACCAGGGTTCTCCCTCTCGGCCTGACAAAAGAGGAGAAATTAGGTGAGCAAGGTGAGGAGGAGACATAAGTAACTCGCTCCACAAAGAGCCTTAAGCTTGTCTCCTCCAGCAGAAGCAAGATGAGGCTGAGAGCTGTAGAGAACAAAGCCAGAACTTCATTGTCACTGAGTGATTTAATAACACCAAGCGAAAAGAAGGGCCACAAATGTCTCAGTAAGACAGCTGTCAGGTGATTACAGCTCCCCTTGACATGAATAACAACAAAGCTGCTTCTCTCTTATTAATATTTCATCTCTGCTCACTACTGCTCATCAGTGTCGAAACAGAGGTAATTATGACCACTAAGTCTTTGTTTTTCCAGTGCTATCAGACCAGTTCAAGACCGTTACAAGTTTCATCTGATGACTACAGGTATCAACTGCTAAAAGCCCAATCAGCGTGAATTTCCGAACCTTTGATGTAACATCGATAGTAGCTGAGTTATGTCATTTGAATATCATTCATATAAGATGTAAATGTAAACGCAGATACAATGTGTTACTTGGGAATAACATTTGGGAAATAGGACACAACTTGGATTTTAAATAAAAATGTTAGGGCAGGGAATTACAAGAGTCATAGAGAAATTAATGTTTTTTATATGTCAGGTTGTCTGAAAGTAAATGATCCTACCTTTATGAAGGCTGCTCTGAGTGTCTGAGCTGCTGATAGGTTGATCCTCTCAAGCTGGTAAAAAAGAACAGATATTCATCATCAATGCCAAAGCCAGAATAAAATTGCAGAGAATTTAAACCCAGCCGCATGCACCTAAATGCAAAACCACCGGTTAAATTAAACCGGATGTATGTACCTTCTATAGTCAGCTGAATTAAAGGAGTGTTACATTAAAGTTAGCAAAAGCATTTAGTCATTTTTGCTTGACTGATTTTACAAGAAAAAAAATCAAAATGTAATATTATAATGTAATATTTAACAGTGTATGTTTTCTTAACAGATTTAATGGTTATAAAAACAAAATCATCTCCTGGTAATTCAGGATCAAACTACACCACCAATTAAAAAAAAAAAAAAAACTGGGATGGTGTATAAAACTTATACATCCAGAATGTGGCATTTAGCTGATCTTTTTTACAAAGACAACACATACAATGTTTCACCCTAGTCATTCACTGGCTTTTTAAACAAGTTGGGACAGCAGTGCAAAACAAAAGGCTAGAAAAGTTGTGAAATGCTAAAACAAGATAGCTGTTTGCAACATTTCACAGGTGACAGGTTCGTGGTAACAGGTGATAATATCATTATTGTGTATGACAGGAGCATGAAAGGCTTGGATTAAAAAAATGGTTAAAAAATATTTTGACAGGGGCTCAGAAGTGCTTTAAAACTTACATAGGTTTGTTTGCAAATGATTGCATTCTGTTTTCAGTTCTGTTTCATGTAGTGTCCCATTGTTTTGGAAATGGGGTTGCAATGCTGTGTGATATAAAAATGTAAATAATTTATTAAAAAGCTGTTTTACCTCATTAAAAACTGGGTACATCACTGCGTACAGCGTCATGGATACCATGGAGTTTGTCTCCGCTTCATTCTTCATCTCCTCCATTGTCATCCTCCAGGGAGGAGCAGCTTTTGATGAAAGAGTGGAGGAAACTGCAACTTACACACACTCACACATACACTCACCCACTCACACTCACACACACTCTGCAAACCACACAAGCTCCAGAGTGACAAGAGCCTGGAGAAGGGAAAGTTGAAAGACAACAGCAGGGTGTATTGATTGAATCTGGTTTGGTGTAATGTACTTTTTTTATTAAAAGCAAGAGGCTGCATATATTTTAAAAAGTGCACAGTATATTTCAGTGAGTATCTCTTATCAGTTAGTAGTTGACATGCACATATCTGATTCACTATATAAATGAAGTTGATTGGATATGATGACAGGAGCCATCCACATCAAATACAGTTTCCTCTGCAGTGTCTTCATAATGTCTTCATCTTACTGGTGGCATAGGAATCCCTTGCCTCATGTTGTACAAGACTGCTTCTGATAAACGTCTAACATTGAGGTATAAAAATTTGAATCTACTCAATACTTGGTATTAGCATATATTCTGAATTTATAGTACTGAAAAAGGTTGAATCTGTATGTGATCTGTATGAATGACATTTTATAGTTAAAATACAAAGTTGTCCACCTTCTCTGATGTATAAACAACTGAATGACACAGAATCTGAGTACACCTTTGGTATTTCTCCTTTGCATTTACTTTTTACTTATCAGCCAACTCAATCTGTGACACTGATAAATATATATATATATACATATACACAATTACTGTACACATCACTGTGCAGTATAAGCTACTTAGGAAGAAAGCTTACTTTTAGAACATATAGTAGAGATGATTTATTAGTTTGTGCAACTTGAAGGAGGGGAGTGGCACTTATATAGCGTATATTATTACCTGGCATGTAACAGCAAGGACAATGTGACCTTAA
Source organism: Acanthurus tractus (assembly GCA_029783725.1). Lineage (NCBI taxonomy): Eukaryota > Metazoa > Chordata > Actinopteri > Acanthuriformes > Acanthuridae > Acanthurus > Acanthurus tractus. Next base: position 7,504,677 of record JAQNCA010000007.1, on the reverse strand, counting down.
ATTAAACGTATTTTAATGGAAATATTACGGAAACAACGTGCAGTCATTACAAGCAGGAAGCTATTCCTCTATAAATGGTTTGATAAAATAGTCAAAGTCAAATTTAAAGAGCAACAATTCATCACTGAGATGGTAATGTTTGGCACTGCTGCTCAGCTCTTAGCTTGCATTAACTACATTGTAAACAGAAAATCGACTAGCTTTATCAATTACTTGTGCCATTCTTGACCTACACTAATACTAGGATATTCGGTCGGGCTAACGGTACTGATTTATTTGTAAGCCATAGTTTCTGATGCGATGTCTGCTCAAGTTGACTGGAGGGCTAAATTGACGAGCGAACTGAATGCAGATAACCGCTAGTCTGCTAACTGAACATAGCTAACAAAGTAGCTTATGTGCCTTTAACTGAAGGTTGCGGTTTCGTAGAGGGCAAAAGATTTTTAAAATCATTTGTAAAAACGATAACTGGTTGGGCAGAGAAACAAATTTACCACGATCTGGCCAAAGAGATACCTTATTGAGGCCTATGGCCGACCAAATCGATGGTAGCGAACTAATAGCAGTCAACAGCGTAGCGTTACGTTACGTGCTAGCTTCAGTAAATTGAAGATTTGTATTTATGTGTTATCTAATATACGCCAACAAACTGTATAAAGTCGTGTTGAGATTTGGTATATGCGTGTCAAATGTGTACTTTTATCTACCTTTAATCTTGCTTCTTAAATGGGTTGGTTATGCCGTCGATTGCCTTTTAGCTGCTATGTTTTCTTTAAGGCGGAAGTTTTTTTAGGACTGGCCTGAGCGACATCTTCCGGACCGTAGCTACGTAAGCGCACGCCCTCCAATCAGAGGGCGGATGATTACAGCGAAAGGTACGTCATAGAAAATTGCAGCCCTACTGTTATTGAAGTATGTACATGTATGTGGGCCCACGTTTGAAATTAAAATACAGTACTTGTGAAAAAATACCGTTTTGACTGACAAACTTAAGCGGCAACGTTTTTCATAATCTTTGACATTTAATTTACCAAAAAATGCTTAATTTTTTAAGAAAACGTGTTTGTAAATCTGTACTTTTACCATATTGTTGTCAGTGCAAGATCACCCTCATACAACCGATTGTGCAGCCAAAGGCCTGCGATGAGCCTGATGTAATTGCTTTTAGGTCATAAACAAGGGAATGTTTCTCATCTTGTCCCTCAATTTCGTATTATGTGAACACAGCATAAGATGTAATAGAGCTGCATTCTGGTATTTCCAGTGTTTTGGGACACTGTCCTGTACCAGAGACCAAAAGTCAATTTAACCCATTTCTTTTCAAGTGTGTCTCGAGAGTCACCCAGCTCTGTGGATATTTGTGTAAAAAATTCTGAAACCTTTTATTTGTTGTGTATGTTTGTTTGTTTGTCTGCCTGTCAGTCAGTTGGAATTAAGAGTTTTAAGAAATCACATCTAGATGTGTTAACTTGCGATGTGCCCAAACAGCAGGAAAAACTCCAAAGCTTAATGTAGAATGGAAGGTCAGTTGCAGCCCTAATTATTGATATACTGTATATATGATATATATAAATGTCTTGAACTTTCTTTCTACAGTCACAGGAAGCAAAAGTTTGAGGTTTATCGAGATATACCATGCCTTTTTACCAACTTTTACATGAAATTGGCAGAAATATATTTTTTCCCCCTTAGTGCCCCATAATGATGTCCATATCTCCATTTATATTCTGCACATGTCAAAAGGTCAATGGGCTAATTTATCTTTTACTGAAGGAATGTAGAGGTCATTCATCACACTGTGAGTTCAGTTGTCTGGTTAGTGTCACTTTGATGGCTCAGAGGAGTGCCGGCTCCAGTTGGAAGAGGCCTTGAGGCAATATCTTTGAGTGACCATGTCCTACCTCAACTGTCCACTTGGTGCCCCCATTGAGTCTTCCTCCTTCTCTTCCTTTCAGAACTTTTTATAACACTTAGAGCAGATGTTTACATTTGTAATCCAGATAAAAGTTCAAGCAGTTGTCCACTTGTCAGTTACATTTCCAAATGTAACACTATGTTTGGAATTATTTTACACCAAGAGCTACATATATACCTAGGCATATTACACTGATTTTCCACGCATGGCTTTTTATAGCTATGCATGGACAAAAAAACATCAGAAATTTGGTTAAATGTGCTTTTTGCATCAAGACTAAAGTATAAAATACAGCAGGGGGCATTGTATGTCTTTTTCTTGCATAGTTTGCACAGTGCCGTCAATAAGTGCATGTTCTGGCAAACTGTTGGCTCTGTAACTTTCAGCATAACATGCATATTTCTGACTTAAACCATTCAAACCATAGGAGAACAAAAGTAAGTACAACTCAAAAGTAGCAGCTAAAAGGCAATCGACGACGTAACCAACCTATTTAAGAAGCCAGATTAAAGGTAGATAAAAGTCCACAGTACACTCTAAAATCAACTCAAATATAGTCAATTATTTTATACTTTGGAAATCAATAGTTAAGGTGAAGATGCTTGTTGTCTGTGGTCTTTACTGCAGCCATCTTCACGTTTCTCTTGTTTGGGGGGTATGTGTATGTAATCAGGTTTTTATCTAGAAAAACACAAGCTCTTTGGACTGAGGTCAACTGACTGGCTGACACCAAGATCACTGTTTGGATCTCATTGATTGTTTCATCTGTATTTGAGGAAGATTGCCATGAATGCCTACTCTTAAAAGCTGACGGGATTTATTGTACTTCACTGCGGATCCTCAACATTTGTAACAGGAAATTTACAAGAAATTTCTTTTAATGAAAAAATTTAACTAAAGTGTTCGATTACAAACATTTATTTACATGAATACTGATCAGAGAGTGATACTTGGATTCTAATATGGCTCATCACTGGGGGCCTTTGGGCTGCTCTACCCGGAGGCCCCTTTTTCCCCATATCAAATTGCTGTTGGATATACCTGGTATTATTACAAAGAGTTACTACTACAACTATTATTTTGAGGTAACAATACAGATGGAAGTGATGGTTGTAATTGCTGCACAGAGGCATGCAATGATACATTCCCATGTGTTTCATACCGACAAATATGTCTATATTATATCAGATTTATATATTTGGTCTCACATTTTTGTCCCATTTAAATAATAATACAATAAATACAAAATAAATAAATAAAAATTATTGATAAATGCACAGATATCTGATAATACACAAGTTATGTATTTTTATTTAACTGAATAATTACATTTCCAATATACCCCCTCTTCTGTGTTATTCTAGAAAGACGAGAAACAGCCACCCTATTAAATGAATCCCTATCAAACACTCAGAAATCTCCAGAAAGTAATATTTTAAAGCTAGATAAATAACTAGAAGCAAAGCCATTGGCTGCTGCGGCAGACATCTCCATCCTCGTGGGTTACGTAAGAGCAATGGTGCAGTCTTATTGGCACGTGCGCCGGTCAGCCCAGAGAGGAAGGATAACCCGAGGAGCTGAGCTAAAACTGGTCACCAGGCGGCATTTTTATGAGAGAAGTACTGGAAACTTCCACTCTTAAGATACGGAGAGCTGCCCGCGAGACGCATCGGAACCGGCTAAATCTAGGCATCAAATTACAGACATTTTTTGAAGCGGAAAATAGGTGAGGCTGATGTTTATGGTGTCATTTTTAACGCGTGAAATTCATTTATTATAATATCTATGTCTGTTTTTTTTAATAAATGAATAGAAATAGCCCTATACGGTGGGTCATGAATTGTTAATTTAATGTAGTAAGGTCATGTAAGGTGGCATGAAATACCACATCTAACTTTTCGCTTCCTCATTCAATAGACGGTGAGCTGGCTCTCGTACGTTGTGACGTGTTGAGGAAATGGAGTATTACCCATGGTGCCATTTCGACGACAATGAATGTGGTTGATTAATTTTATTTTGTATCGCTCTTAACTATTTGCAGACTCTACAGCCATGTCTGTGAACATTCGCATCAACAGCCCGAACGTGAAGTACACGGATAAACACATAGCAGCTCAATATTCCTACCACGCCACATCAGTGCACAGAGACGGAAACAATGTTACGGTAAGAGGGACTTTATTTCATTTTTGTGTGCCCACATTCATCCATGTGTCATCTGTGCACCAATCTTTTTTCTCCTCATGGTAAACAGGTGAACCCTACCACCACTGAGATGACATTCCGCACCGAGAGACACGTACCCCGGCTGGGTGTGATGCTGGTGGGCTGGGGAGGCAACAATGGGACCACAGTCACAGGAACTGTACTGGCCAACAAGATGGGTCTCACCTGGAGAACCAAGACTGGAGAGAAGGTAAGTGGGATGACATAAACATGCTCCTGTAGACAAATAAACAAGACAGTGAAACCTGCCAGTTTAAATTCAATTGAGTACAGTGTAGAGAAATAATTTGCACAAGACTGAAATTTGTTATATTCAGGATGGGTATTTCATATGTAAATCAAATTTACTCGAAAGATAATAAATTTATTTTTTAATTTTTGCAATAGTGACAATGATTTTTTTGTAACTGTATCAAGTAACTTTTTACTACTATTACTACTGAAATGGATGGAGTAAAAAACAAAGATCTACTGTATGTCTTGGAACTGGCATAAGTTGGTTAAAACATACAAACACAACAGTGATGTGAATGTAGACTGTGAATGTACCCTTTATGACCAGACTATAAAAGACTGAAAACCAGAGGATGCCATGAGGGAGCTAACAGAGA
>JAQNCA010000007.1:7456187-7481692 GCA_029783725.1 Acanthurus tractus | reverse complement strand
AATATACATAGTGCATCAGTGAAACAAGATTCATTTTGTCTAAAGTAAATTTGTTGTAAAGTGCTTAATTTTATCTTGTAACCACTGTGCAATGCAAACATTTGTTAAATTTGTCGGAAATGTTCAAAAACATAATTTATATTTTTGCTGGAAACCAATATTGAGCATTATTTGGCTCTGTAAGTATTAAAACAGGTATTCTGTTATAGGCAGTCAAATAAAGAATTTAAGAATTGAGACACCGTTTTATGTTGATCGATAAAATATTTTTATACATAAAACAAGGGACAGCTTAGTGTTATGGAGATGCAGATCCTACATATTTCTGAATAACGAGCGTCCTTTGTTTCCCTTTCCTTATTGAATGTGTACTGTGAGCAGATGTGACACGCAGGTGCGCTCCAAGGCCACAAGATGACGCTGCTGTCACGGCACACGTCCTCCACAGCCGTCGCTAGTCATTTGTCTAGTCTGATGCTTGTAGGTTATTGAATAAGTGATGCGAATTATCGATGCACTGAAATGTCTTGATGATTAGGTACCAAACTGCATCACAATAAAATATATTATTCAGCAATGCCCAATATTGTGCCGCTCGTAAACAGCGGGTCGTGTGCTTTTGGCATTTTATAACTGCCTCACGTGCAACATCGAGGATATACAAAACTAAAAATCAGCCCTTTCTCTTCATGCATATTTGGTTTTTTTGCATCTTGTCATCGACCCTGCCCACAGTCGGATACCACCCCGTGGACCCGCCTCGTTCATTCAATTGGTCTGTCACAAACCTGTTTCATGCTATGCTTCGTCTGTCACTCAACACCACAGTATCTCCACCTCCTCGCTTGGCATCAGACTAGTGTTGTGTACCGACCTTGTTCAAGCGACGAGCTACCCGAAAGCCAGCTGTTTGCAACGAATACAATTCAGGCGAAAGCCGCCTGTCCGGCACGCATTTTATCCCCTCTGTCGGGCTGTGGTAGTAGCCGTGTATTTTACCGTCAAAATGAGTCGGGGTGTGATGGGGTGCTGCCCTGCTGTCGCTAGCTAGGCGGACAAATTCCTTCAACCAGCTTGCTGTTTCAATCACTGCGGGTTGACACCAGCGTTAGCCGAGGCGTTGTTAAGTGAACTAGCGGGCTAGCAAGGCAGCTTTCGTAGCCGTTACGTGTAATTTGGCCAACGCTGGCTAATGTAGTTACGGACGCATTGCTGCGGCGTGGATAGTGCAATAACGGTTATTACAATAATGTTAGCTTACTAGCAAGGACTACTACTTCTACTAGCGTAAACTAGCTAGCTAACGTTGGAGATACTGCACAGATATTAACTGTTACGGGTTTGGATGTCGCGACACTGCAGTTTTGAACCACTTTTGACGGATTGTGAAGGTAGAATTGGACCCCAGTCACAGGCAGAAATATAGAATTGGACCACCGAGTTAACAGAGGGGGTTAATGCTATAAATCAGGTGTATTAAGGGACTAATCGGTTGCAATAATTTTAACATTACGTTAGCTGTATTAAGGAAGAGCATCTCGGGGAGGCCCCACCGTCTCCTGACTCCCTCCCTTGTCCGAATCTCCCGTGATTTGCCGAGAACACCCGGGTGAAGTCGCAGTTGCTCTCGGCTGGGGGGACAACTTGACAGCGAGGCCCCTAGCTAGTCTCCCCTCCCCCAGTCCCGTCCATCCATCCGTCCTGTACGAAAGACCACCTCCTCGCCGGAGACTGAAGCGAGTACCGGGGGATTCGGTATAAGCTGAAACCTTGTGCAAGTGTTCCCGGGTCCCGTCTAAAGTGGGCTGCCAAAACCAGAGGGGATGACTCTGGAGTCCATGATGGCTTGCTGCCTGAGCGAAGAGGCGAAGGAGTCGAAACGAATCAATGCAGAAATTGACAAACAACTCCGCCGAGACAAGCGAGACTCCAGGAGAGAGCTGAAATTACTTCTTCTCGGTATGTGACATGCTTTTTCTTCAACACATTTTTATTGTCATTTTTTGTGTTGTTAAATGGAAAACTGACGCTCCTGGGCCTTCTTGACAATGCTAGCAAATATGCTACTAGACAAGGTTGCTAGCTGGAAGCCTTGTTTCAGTATGTGTGTAACGCTATGGCTATATATATAAAATGTGTAGCTTGTCTTTGAGCTAGCTGAGTTAATATGAATTAGATAGGTTGTCCAGGTGCGTATCAGCAAGAATTGGTCGGACAGCATATTATCTCCTATTTGAGTTTTGTTGTATTGGCAATGGGTTGCAGACAACAGCTCATCTGGCAACGAAGTGTCTAAGATGTCACCGTTTACAGGCTACCACATGCTTGTCAGTAGGCCAGTTTGACATTATTGACTAGCCCTCAGGCTAATCAATTGGTCAGCTTCAAAACTGCCACTGTGGTTTGTTAGCTATTGGTAGTTAAAAGGTAAAGGTGGTCACTTGATAGTGGAAGACGCAGCAGCTTTGGGTTGCTGTCTGTGGCTGTTGCTTTCACCAGGTTGCATAACATTTGTACAACTGGATGAGGCTTTAGGTACCTCGGCTAGATCTCGCTTGGTACCCATTCATCAAGTATATCAGTTTCTTTTAATTATCAGTCTACAAACAATATCACAAATCTACCCTTCAACAGGACAAGGATACTGAGGGATTTACCCCCTCATCCTGTAGTCTAGCTGAGTAGGTAAGCTATTTTTATAGCTGGTGTGTGGGCAGGTGGGAGCTGCTGTTGAATAAGTTGCTCTGTGCTGCATTGATTCATAGTTCTGTGGACTCACAGAGGAACAATAGTCTGTGCTTTATGATAAAAATGTGCTTTGCATCGCTTACAGGAAAATGTATTTTGCGTACATGCATATTCTAACAGGCTAACTTTGTAACTGCGTGTGCACGATGTGACCTGCCAGTCACCTGAAACAACAGAGTGTGAAAGCTCCTTGGAAAAAAAAAGCAGGTGTCCAGTTTTAGGACAGTTAGAATTATCTAGGTTGCATGCTTAGTTTTAAAACGTTTGCTCCCATTTCTCGCCCACCTAAAGCAGCCCTGGTTATTTGACATGTGTGTCTCCTTTCATTTCCCTCCTGAATACCTCAGCTTGGAGAAGTAGGCCACACTAGAGCCATACAGTTGATAGGACGCACTCTGTTCTGTGCCATACATTTAAATCTCTTTTGCACTGTACCTGGTGACGAAGGTGAGCGGGTTTACAGGGGGGTGTGTTTTTGTTTTGCAATTTTGAAATGGCTTGCCTGTGTGTTGCAAGTGTATTTCTCTTGCCAGATGATCAATGAAGGGTTGATGGAACGATCCCAGGATATTAAGTAATGTGGACATTTAAGCATAGCCATTGCATCTAGAATTTTATGATACCCAGTATATTCTGATTTTGACAGCAGACATTAGAAACACTTATGAAAGTGTCAGTGTGTGAAAGGCAGATAGCAAGCAAGACCTGCAATCAGTCGTGGTGTAAGTAGCCCAGCCTGTGTGAGTTAAGGCTGTCAGTGGATGCCCGGATAAGGATGTGTAAGGCAGGATTAGTGCAGGTCTTAATAGGCTTGGTTAAACACATCCGCTGCTCAGACTTTAAGATGTCACTGACTCCTATTATCCCGTAGCATAATTGTTAGGCCCTCAGTGAGCTGCCTGCCTTTCCTCACCTCACTGCGGGAAGAAGACAACCTCTTGTTTCTGAACACTTCACAGCCACATACCATTGAGTGTATTTGAAATGGGAGGAAAGGTGATATTGAGCTATATATTGAAAACTGGACGGTTATCCATCTCAGCTGAATGTTGTGGGAGTTGTTCTGTCCTTAGGTGCTCTGCAGTTCGGTCCTCGTGCAGGAGAAAGGTTGTACATTTCAGCAAGGTTCAATGCAATGTATACAACAGATGCTTCTGGTCAAGTTTTGTCAAATTTAGTTGTGTATAATGTCTTGCTGTGGACTTCTGTAGCTTTAGTACTAAAATATTTTAGTGTGGAGGCATGCAGTTCTTTTTAAGGTATCATCAAGTCACTAATGTTGCGTGCTTAGTTCAGAACAGTTGATGTTGAGTAAAGCAGAAAAGCATTACCTATTGATTAAAATAGAATAATTCTGTGACAATTGTGATTATCTAAATAGGCCACAACACGATAACTAGTTTCATCTGACAATATGTGGTGCCAGAAATAGTTGGGATAAATAATAATATACATTTATTAGTCACTTTAACTCAATTTTATTCCTGCTATAAAATGATAATATAATGCAAGTGAATTCTTTGTTGGAGCAGCAAGCTCTTTTTAATGTCCTAACCTTTACTGTTTAGCTTAGAGAAGTTGTGATATACTGGTATCAACTATGTTATTTAAGAATTGATATTTTTAGTGTGCAAGTTTTACATGTTGATATCATGTCATTAATACAACACCTATTAAATAATTTCTGTTTCTGCCCATTTCCACATAATTCATATGTGGTCATAATTACCACATCTCCACATCTCCACTTCTTTATGCTTATGTTTTGTGTCTAATTAACTCATCAAAAAGGAGACCAAACACGCATCAAGTAAAGTAAAAAATACATATTTGACAGATGCATAGACAGACCGATTTCTTTTTTTCAAACACAACAAGCAACAACAAAGTCTGCAAAAATGATAGAGGTCATAATCATATATCACACAACGAGTCTGTACATCTTCACTTTGGTGCTATTTCCATGCATTGTTAAGTAAGTTGAAAATATACTTATGCAGGTTATTTATTCAGGAGAAAAACCATTAGCTTCTGGTTCTGCAATCTCCAGTGAGACAAGTTGCAGCTATTTTCTCTCTTATATCATTTCCAAATTGCCCATAAAGGCTAATCAATTAATCAGAAAAAAGTGAAAGAAAAAAAGTGAAAGTGAAAGGAAGTGTTTCATCTTATTGTTAAAAATGACATAAGAGAAATTGATTATCAAAATATTTATAGTTGTTTCATTAACCTGCTAAACATTTGAGGTCTGGAGAGATACAAGAGCCACTGCCAAAGCTTCTTGTAGAAATTCCCCCAACAAAAGGTTTTTCTCTCACTAACCCAGGTCCACCCTCTCTCTGTGTCTCTCCCCCTTCCTGGCAGGGTTAATGTTACGGCCAGGGTGCATTGTCAAATTAACTATGTCTCTACAACACTTATTAGGTTTGGTTCCACTTAATGCCATACACAGGCATGACACTTCCTGACTAAGAATAAGGTCAGGGTGAATGTTAGAGTAAGTTTTGTAGGTAAAAGCTATAGCAACCTCAAGCATAGCCACTTGGTCAGAAAATTACAAGTCTGCCAGGGCTGCAGCAGTGCCCACAGTCTGGCTGCCTGTCACTGAGGGCCATATCAGGCCATACGGCCAGCTTCCTGCTCAGCAGACCCGTGGTTTGCCTCTACTTGGTCAAAACACAGTAGGCCAGGAGCTTTGGCCTTTGCTGCATTGGGTAAATGAACTGCCGGAGCAAGCGAACGGTCAGTAAAGCGAGATGTAAGGGCAAACGCTTTAGTGTTTCCCAAAGTGCTGACTGAGGTAAACTCTAAGCTCCCAGCCAAGCTGTCGGTGTATGAGTTGGCATTGGCTTTTCATGAAAATATGTGTTTCACATGAAAATGAGTAAAAGAATGCCTGATTGACAAAAAATCTATACGATGATGTCAGAAAGGCATTCATGGTCATCAGAGAATTTGCCAAAAACAGTATTTAAGAAAAGAGTCTGACTGGGGCAAAAGTTGGCTCAGCAGTGAAAGTGTTGTAGATGGCCTGGTAGCACATCATCTCAGGCGGAGGTTTAATGTACAGCCGTTTGCCAAGTCCTCATTGATTGAATTGTTCTTGCTGATCCTCCCTAGCTCAGCAGTATGTCTTATTACCAGGTTAAGACATCCTTCAGAGGAACAGTCTGATTGAACCAGGAAGAGGATCAGGGGTTAGGCTCAGATGTTTATTGCTGACCTTCCTTCTCTTGCCAAGCCGTCTTATTTTGATCATATATGGCAATAGGGATCTTCTCGCTCTACTCCTCAGTGGTTGTGTGTGTCTGTGTGTGCGTGCGAGCACGGTACTTGTAATGCCAGTGAATGTGGAGCTATGTGGATGGTCAGTTATTACTGAAATCCTTTTTATCATGGCCAGATCTAACACTTTTTAATATGGAAATCATTATGAAACAGGCTTAAGCAGTATTATAGAGTTTACAAAATCCGCTGACCTATAGACTGATATGAACTTATATTATGTCAGCTTTTTTAATAAAGATTACTTGAATGAAGCTATTAAAGGATTGTGATGAAGATATGTACTTCATATGTTGAATAGATTTCCCTGACACTTTGACCAGAGTAGCTAATTCATGACAGACTTTGTCCTCATTATCTGCTTTATGGCGTTATAATCTTTTTACAGTTTATGGCTATTTTACTAAATAATAGCATACATGGACATGGAAAAAATGCTGTCAGTGTTTGTGTAGAGACTTTTTTTAGAGTGTTTCATCTCAGATGTTGAACACTTTGAAACCAGCACCACTATGCAATGAAAAAATACATAATTCCCAATTTTTGTTTTTTAACATTTTTATTTCATGTCTTTTCATCCATACAGACATTGTGATTTATTGTAGATGGTTGTTTTGCAGTGTATTAGGTATCCCAGAATAGCTGTATTGTAATACCATATTTATTTTTGGTATCTTATCAATTGGTGGGTTACTTTGTAGTTTCTGCCGCTAGTGTACTAACTATGCAGCAGAAGTACTGTTTTATTTGATCTTAGACGTATCTTCAGCGTTTCTGTACTGCGATATGTCGTTACTTATTTGCAGAAGTATTGCTATAGTTCTCCAATGACCTGTGTGATGATTTTCAAGTTTTTTTACTGCAGCGTTTTTTTAAATATAATTTTATTTAATTTTTATTGCATTTAATTTTTGTTGTTAATGTTTTCCACTGTAGAGAGTAAATACAGCCTTTTTTTCTGCAAAGAAAAAGTAATAGGTAATAAAAAATATTTATTCACATCTTTACATGTCATATCTTATTTTTTACACCAAATTATGAAGAATAGTATTAATAAAAGCATTGATTTTATTTAATATGTATCAGTATTGTCATGAATAAAATCCTGATGATACCAATCTCTATTTAATCTTTGGAAACATTGCGAGGACTGTGTGTGATACTTAAGTTAGTTAAGAAATGTTTTGCCGTGGATGAAATAGTGTATTTAGGACCATGTGTTAGATCATCTCATGAACCTTGGTTGTTAAAGGTTTTTAATATAACATCCATCTTATTAAATGGACAGATAGTATTATTTACAAGGTTGAAGTGCAAAAGTGTAAAATTTGAAAATCCACTCCAAGTCATTCATTAATCTTGAAGCCACAGTGAAGTATGGGCTCACAGTATGTTCTCCATCACAGAGCAAAGCTCGTGCCTCTGTACAGACTTTTTTCTGCTAGTTTTCCAGTGAATATTCAGACTTCAGCTCAGCCAGCCTTGGCACACGCTCTTTGCCTCTCTCTATGAAATGGTGTCTTCCGCAGAGTGGCTTATATTGCTCACTAGAACACAGAGGAACATTTAAGCACATATTAGTGCTGGGCTGTATATCGCTGTTTTACAGTCAATCAGTGTATTGCGCTTTTAAATGATATATACAAAGAGATAATTTATAATTGATATAGTTTGATGGTGAGATGAGAGAGCCTTTAGCTGCGTTTCTCCTCTCTCACTCTGTGCAACCACGTTCCTGTTCTCCTGCAACATGGAGGGAGACAGTGCTTGTCAAAACACCTGAGCTGTTTTCTCATATAAACTCTAGATGATCAAGCCTGAAAATTGTCTGGTGTTGCCCTTTCACACATTGCACACGTCACGTAGCATCAATTTTCCATGTATTTAGACATATCTGCAATATCAAGGAAAGAGTGAAAAGCAGTGTAGGCCCTACAGGCAAGCAGAAGCGAGTATGAAGCAGCTTAACTCTGTGCAACCTCATCAACGTCACCACTATTTGCGGTGCATGATTAAAAGACTGATTTGTAAAAAGAAAAACTAGTGCAGTTTTTTGGAGATAGTTTGGATTTAAAGGATCAAATAAACAGGAGAGCCAATGTGTATTTTAGTTACATATATTATGATTGTATCGTTTTCTTTTATGCAGTGATATATTGTGCAGCTGTATGTTTATCAATAGGGAAGGAGACTGTGTTTTCCTTTTTTCTTTGGTCAGTTTAATTTTAATATAATTGCCAGTGACATCTCACATGTGACTTGAAACATGAAACGGCATGTATATCATGTATGGCCATTCAGACTGAAAATACAAAGAAACTATTTTTGATCCATATCTCCCAGCCCGACCCCAACACACACACACACATTCGTTCCTAAATGGGGTCATGGCTCGATCTCTGGAGATATAGGGATGAATGAGGCTAGATGGTGACTGTCCCACATAATGCTGCTACCCCAGTCCCCAGACAGGACGGGGACATGGCCTGCCTCTCTGCTCACTGCCAGTATCCTCAGCCCTCTCTATGTGCTGACAGGGTGGCATGTTCATTTACTCCCACCAGCTCCTGTGTACAGTAAAGCCCACACATCTCTGTGATTGTTCCGTTTTAACTTCTGTCACTCTATCTTTCAGTTTCAAGTTAGATTGACAGTGCTTACACTTGCCTTTTTTTGGTTGATGTTAAGCCTGCAATGGGGTTTTGATATCTGGTGTGAAATCCATGCTGCAGAGATGTGTAACGTGTTCTGCCCTTGTGTGGACACAGTGATGTTATCTTAGAATCTCTATGATGAGATTTCCTAAAAAAGTGCCGCGGCCTAAGAAATAATGTCAACATCTAGGATTTAGCTGTTTTAGTTTGTAGCAGCGGAGCACAGTGTGTGTATTGCATACCAAAATACTGCTGCTTGCTCCAAATCTTTTGTAAAGCCAGTATTTGATTTTTCTTTTCGCTCACCCACACCCACTCGACCAGAACAGCACTCTACGCATACTCACTGGTGAACAGACAAAGCAATCCTAAGGTGGTCAAATGAAGGTGTGTGAGTTTCCAAGTGTGTGTATAATGTGCAGTGCATGCTGTAGCATGTATATTCCATTTACAGCTGTAACGCCCACGCACATGAAGCTCTCAGCAGATGCAGAGACATCAGCACAAAGAAGTAGTGTTTCGCCTAGAGTGTTTTGCCTAGTGATATTGATGGAACAAAAAAAAGAAAGAAATTTAACTGCAACGGCAGTGCAGCCCCCAGGACAATTTACAGCAATCCACATGTTAGAGTTATCTCGTAACTGTAAATGATTTCTCCTTCAAAGAACCCAGTGCTTTCAAACATTTGGTTTGATTTAATGACTAATGTTAAATGTTATCTTTGCAAGATGAACATGAAATATTGTTAACTTCACATACCATCACTCAGAGACTTAAGCTTGATTTATGATATAGTGCCTAAAGCATTTGACTAGTGTTGCTCAACAGAAATGATGTATGTTCAATAGAAAATAATCAATAAATGTAGCTACTAATGAGCTTAAAAAGTACAGCCGGATATTTGTGTGATATGTTGATTGGTTATCATCGAAACAACTGAAACCTTTTTTCAAAGACATAGTACAGAAAATGTCACAATCATTTACGTTGAGTGACACACATTATCAGGAGTAAGAGCACCCTGTAAATCAGCCTTAATAGTAGTGGAGCAGTGACCAGACCAGCTGACCAACCCACCTTGAAGAATTAAACCACTTAAACCGACCCTGAGGTGAAGAAAATATCTTTGTGGTCAGTATGTTTCACCTCAGAAGCCCTGCGCCGCTCAGCATCTTGTACAGTGATAGCTTCATCTTAGCTAAAGGTGCAGCAGAAGAGCTGCTCTCAGCTGATGGAGATACAAGGTTAATAACAACACAGCAAAGCACTACCCCTTATGGTATTTTCATACAGACAGGAGACTGTAAGATACTTTAAAATTTATTAATTCAATTATAAATGCTATTAACTTTTTAAAGTTAAGAGCTGTGGATAATTAATCTGTGAATAAATCTTAATTGCCAGATATGTTTCACACTTTATGTCAGTGGACTAATGATGACCGTAAATGGTTTGGCACACAATTAACTGGAGCAATGACTTTCCAATCATTAACTCAAGAATCAACCTTTTAATCAAGGATTGTTCTGAGTTGAAAATCAGTTTTTGACCCCAGGAATCAAAGTCGAACCGCGTGATTCCAGGAGATTCATAATCCCACTGGAAAGCTGCAATAAAACTGCTAGAGACGCAGTTCTCTTTCCTTTTGTCTTTATGCTTGTGTGTGTTCTGCTGAAGTCCTTTACTGTCTGTATTATTGCCCAGATCACTGCAGGAAAAAGGAAAGAAAATGGGCCATCACACTGAAGGTAACATCCATGCCTTGAGGTTGACCAGAGGATCTGTGTGTGTTCACAGGTGGTTAAGCAGCTGGTGTGTTTGTTGTGTAGCTCCAGGCTGCCTTGGCTCAATTCCTTTCCTTTGTATGCTTGAAAAAAGGCCAGTTTCCAAGATGTATTTTAGTTAAAGATTGAGACCCACGCTACATTTTGGTTCGCCTTGTGACTGCCTGATTCATACGATATCGTTCCAGGGCGCTTATAAAAACGGCTAACACCTGGCTCGTGCCAGTTCTGAGATATTTTAACCTCTGCTATGTCGATGTAAATATCTTCTCTCTGCTGAGATTGGATTGCTATACACTGTCTGAAAGGACAGTTCATAAACCTAGATGAGCCAACACTTTTCATACCACTGTATGTGGTAGTGAATATTTGCATGCAGGTTAGCCATGATGCTGATAATCTCCATTTATCTTCATGGAAAGCAACGACAGGCATTACAAAGGGAAGCAGGGGTTAGCAGAAGTGCTTGAGCATGAGGCTTTTAGTTGCCACCCTTGCCTGCATTTCAAGCACAAGGAAAAAAAATTGCAGGATATGAGCCGATAGAGTAAACAAAGTAGGCCTTGCATACACAGATTTAACCAGATAGACTGACAGTTCGATAACCTGGGATCAACCAAAACTGCTGCACTAAGACCGCGTGTCAAGTCCATCAGGTGTTGTGTCATGAGCTGACATCAGCCGCATTATGTAAAGGCTTATGAAAGCCTGGCAACAGAGGTTACAGGTAAAGTGTTTAGTGTCTTTACATGATAGATGATTGTTACTATTTACATTCTGTTTTCATCTCAGTAGTTCTTATTAATGTGGCTACTCAGATGATATTTAAAATTATGCTGATTGTTGTCAGGTTACATCTGTGTGAGACTTCTAGCTCGGTTCAAAGAAACACATCAGTACCACAAAAGACCAGTGTTAGCGTGTGGGCTATGAAGTATACCTTGCACATTGGGGTATAATCTGAGCACATTTTCCTCTAGCACTCCTGTAGCTACCTGGAACAGAAAGCGTTATCAAACCCAAGTCGTGTGTGAGCTATTAAAAGGTGACCTCCTTTTTCTAGGTCATTACCAAAAAAGAATGGATGGATTCTAGTTATGAATATCCAAAATTCTTGACAGAGAGGGATGAGAATGGAGAGGCATATTTCTAGCCTGAGGGAGGTTAGGAGGGGTTGCGAAGGAGGGGAGGAGGGGAAGGAGAGAGAAAGAGTGTGTATTTGTGTGGGATAACGGGCGAGTGCACGCAAATGGTTGTGGCTGTTGGTGGTACAATCTGGAGAGGAAACGGGGAAGACAGAGGCCCGTAGTGTGTTGTCTGGTGAAAGAGGGACACGGACAGTTAAGAGAACACAGCAGAGGGAGATCTTGTGATGGGGTCACGAGAAATAAATCAGACATCAAGCTGGAGAGTGATCCTCTTGCTCCTGTGTTAAAGCAGTCTGCAGTCACCACTAGGACAGTACCGGTGCAGCACAATGCAAAAAACACACTCTCCATACCTGACCCCTTTCTTTAACTAGACAATCACAGTTTTTACTAGGTTGACTACCTTGTAGACACTAGTCTGTAGCAACGAGCAAATTCATTGGTTCACTCAGGATGCAGTTTACAGATGAGGCCTTTTTACTGTATCAAAGGTCATCTTGTCTCTGTTCTCCAAAATTGGATTTCTTGATGTAAGAGAAGACAGAGGAGGGTCATTTCCCCTTATGGACAGAGTGCTGAAACCCCAAATTTTTATCAGAGATTAAGGCATTTCTTTCTGCATCAGTGGAAAAGCAGCTATCTCTCCCAACATTTTTGCAGTCCTTGGTGTTAGGAACCCCCTGGTACTGACCTCAGACCAGCCTTTTTCCCCCCCAAAGACTCTGTGGAGCCAAGGCCCTTCTTCTCTGTGGTTCGCCAAAAGATGAAAAGCACAGAGCAAGCCTGAGGGGCTCACAGTTATATTTACTGTCTGCTACGAAAGAGAGGAGAGAGAGAGAAGGGGCGGATGGGAGGGGTTTATTAAAAAGAAAAAAAACAGGAATGAAAAAGAGAGGGAGACAGAGGAGGGGTTACCATGGTAACGGAAATATGGCTGCTCTTCAAAAACCTTGAATGTAGGTGGTGGTGAGATGAGTGTATGTGTTTTTTTTTTCCTCCTCGTTTTTCCTTTTCAGTTTTGCAGATATTGTGGATGTGCTGGATCCATTTTGATTTCACTGAGGACTGAAATGCCATCAGCTCCTTTTTTTTATGGCCTGGGGGTGTTGTTTATAGGCATGTAGAACATAAAGGCAAGTGTGAAAAGTGGGTTAGACCCAAAAGACCCCCCAGCAAGTGGTGGTTTTTTTGGCAAACACTGTAGATTCTGAAAAGCTTGAAAACTGATTGTGATTTCTCTTTCAAATGAAATGAATGAGATTTGGTGATTAGAAACAACAAAAATGTTTTAACGTGTACGCCTATAGTCCAAAGCATTTTCTTAGGCTCTTTACCATGTATGTAAATCTGGAAACCTTACACCACTTGAAATATTGCAATGATCTTACAGCCTGATATGGACTCAGGAGGGCAGAGAAGGATCTCTGAAGGAATGCAGCCTTTTGACAACGACCCCTGCTGTCACCTTTTGGCAGAGGCAGTTTTAGTGTTAGATCCTGAATGTAGGACAAGTTGTCTTAATCGTCTTCATTCAATTAGCTTTTCTCTTTTTTTCCCCCTCTTCCACTCATCCCTCCTCTTCTCCTTGGAAACATTTTTGATTCGTTCTCTTTCCAAACTGTGTGATAACATCCTGATGCTGAACAAAGAAGCTTTGACATATTAGCAGTCGTAACCAGTTTAGTTAATCAACTTGGAATTTCAGTTGAGGGATTTCATAAAGCGTAAAATTTACTTAGATGAACATCCCACGTTGTGAGAGAGAGAATTAGTTTGGCTTCATTTATACCATGTTGTGTTGATTTGCCTTACTTATCGATTAAATTAATAAATACTAATTAAACATCAGATACACAGATAGACTGCAGCATGTTCTTGGATCCCTTTAAGTTGCACCAAAGTTTTTGGTCATTTTTTGCTTTTCATGGGGCATCTGTCTCAGGTCACAGATTTGGCTGGTTGTCATCGTCTTGGCAAAAAAAAAGACTGATTTGAAATGAGCTATCAAGTGAAGGTGACAGAGACTAGTGCCTAATATGAGTGGGCACATGAGTAAATCTGATCACAGTATCTGTCATTAAATGCACAATGTGATTTGGAAATTTCTAGAAAATAACTGAAACCCTTTTTTTTATTAAACATACAAAAAACAGTTTTGTTTGACCCAACAGATTATTTTAAAAATTATGGTACTGCATCATACTATCATAAATTACCATGAAGCAGTTCGAGTCATTGATTATCAGTCACAGATGATAAAATATTCTAAGGCTCTAATCAACTTAATCTAACATCATTACTGTTTTCCTGCTCACTTCACCTCGCAGAACATGTATTGCAAACTGCAGTCATATTGTCTTTCTTTGAAACTCTTAAATAAGCGTACACACTGGTGATGGCATGTTGGGTCTCTACTCTGCCACTGTGTGGCGTTATGTAGGTGCAGCAGCTTAAAGTAAGTGCTTTGAAACCTTTTTTGGCGTTTTTTTCTCCTCACATTGTTTCTTCATCTCTGTATTAATTATTAATTAAACACCAACTTTAATGGTGCATATCACCACCTACGTGTTCACAATGTGTAGATCATGCACTCATTAGGTCAATAAAAGCAATTTGACAATTTGAAAAAGCAGAATGTAAATTGAGGATAAATAGCCCATAGTAGATTTCCTATTACATCCATATAATGTATTGATAAATATTGTGCAGTTTCAATCCAAACCTTTTCCTGTAATTGTTGTGATGTTACTTTTTGTGGTCAACCATTTCCCAAGTATTGGAGGATAGCAGTTTCATTCGAAGCACTTTAGCACAGCCAGCACCATGTAGCTGTATAACTAACCGGGTTTGTATTGTGAGGGGGGAACAAGTTATTGTGAGCAGTAGTTGAAGACGTCTCATTCTTGCAAGTTCGTGTTTTGTTTGCTCAACAGGTTTATGATTTATGGTTGCATCTCTGAGGATATGAAGCAAAGAGTTCTGGCTAGAGCACTGACTCTCCCTCTGTCTCAGGGGGTTTTCAACATGGCTGCCTGTGTGACACTAAAACAAAGCAGCATGTTTTTTTTTTCTGTTCATTCAGCTCATGCTTTCAGAAAAGCTTACAATAACAAGGAAACACATTTTTTAAATATTTTATCATAATTTTAGCGAATTCCACAATGTTTTGCTGCTATGATACTAATGTTTTTCCAGTGCAAAACATGGCAACTGACATGTTTGGGTCAAACGTTACACCCCTTGTCTCCTGTTTCTTGACTTTTTTGTCTTGCACTGTTCATTTTCTGGCCGTGATAACTGGCCAGACCTTATTTTGCCTTTCTGTGTTGTCTCATTACGACTAAAGTGTAACTTTGCTGCACTCTGTCTCTAACCCCGCCCTCCTTTTTCTGTTCAGGTACGGGAGAAAGTGGCAAGAGCACCTTCATCAAGCAGATGAGGATCATTCATGGAGCTGGGTACTCAGATGAAGATAAGAGAGGCTTCATCCGGCTTGTTTACCAAAACATCTTCACCTCCATGCAGTCGATGATCCGTGCCACTGAGACCCTTAAGATCCCCTACAAATTCGAACAGAATCGGGTAAGGACTGACTCACAGAAACAGGGGAAGGAAATGTTCTTCAAGTCTGTCCCATCTTTGATGTCAGAGTCCCCTACAATTATTTTAAAGTCGTGGCAATTGAACTTGGTATCTTTTGTACAGCACAGTGTTTTATATGGAATACTTCAGGTTGTATTTAAGCAAGTACACAAGTCCCCAGCCAAACTCTTTTTTTTTTATTGTTAATCAGTTATTGTACATAGACATGCCATTTAATACATTAAAATGACTGAAAGTGAACTAGTTAGCAGTGGTGTGGGCACAAAACAACTACATAATTATAGTCTATTATTGTATGCTACAGTGGTTTTCAATTCCAGTCCTCAGAGCCCCGCCGGTCTATTATTGTGAGCCTCTAACTGAGGGACAATTTACACCTGGGATCAAGGTGAATGTAGTCCGCTGCTTAGTAGGACAGAAATCCACCAGCACGCTGCACAGTTGCTTTAGTAGTGAGACGGAGAGAGCAAACAGTCCTGTTCCATAGCAGTGCTTGCAACTGATGGCATCTACAGATAATTAAGTGATGCAAATATTTGGTGTAGGGAGGCATCACTTATATAGTTAAATTAAAGAAATATGTTGGAAGGTTGTGTGAAATCCATCAGTTAAAAAAATACAAAATCACAAAATGTCCTTTTCAGGTGACTAATGCAGCTCTAGTGCAGCAGTTTGCCATCTTTCTTTCTTTTTTTTTAGGAGGGGGCACATAAGAAATACAGACTGTTGTTGGGGGGCGACACATTTTGTCATGCTGTAGTCTCATTTTATCACATGATAAAAATTACAGAAAACATTGTACCTATTCTTCAAGTTTTTTTTATAAGAAAAATCACTTAAAAGTCATCTCACTAAGAGATTACATTAGGTAATCTATAAACTTAATGCACAGTACTGACTGTTTTGAGTGAAATGTTCCCATTTAATGAAGTAAACATCTTTCAGTTTAACAAAAGCTTATATTCATATTTGTAATTTGGCAAGCAATGCTTCAGCTGTCCCCACCTTCTCATTTTGTGGCAACTCATCTTGCGGTCTCTAAGTACAGCCATGTCAACACAAACTAAGCTTTTCAACCAGCCCCAGTACAAAAAAATATTTTGTAGTGTATAACTTATTAGACACACTCACAACACGTTATCATTTCAAAATAAAAGCTGATTCCCTGTATTTCATTAGGTTTGTTTTTTTTTTTTTCATTTCTTCATAAGTAAAATATCCAGGCACAACCATCACTCAGGGAGGCTGTGCAATGCCAAGGTCTGATTCTAGTGTGACATCTTTTACATATCTGATTTTTCATTATATGAGACATAAGTCATTAATTAATTAGATCACTGGTAACAATTAGGAAGAGAAACTTAAAGGTTGTCAAGTGGAGACATAGTGTGATTTATGTTCCACATATCTAATATCATGTCTTATCTGGGCATGAAGAGTCCTTCTTTCTCTTAAAGCACTCTAAATAAATGGTAACAGATTCTTCCTTTTTGTATAAATTAATGCCTATTTTGTTGCTTTTTTTCTTAACTATTTGTCAGTCTACACTCTCTTGTTTTCCCCAGTTAGACAAACTAAACGTTGTTGATCTTTCCTGGGAAAAATCTTCAGATGCACAGGAAGTGATGCATTCATGTCTGGCAGAAACGTTTTCTCTGGAAAAAGTAGATTGTGTGGGTGGTAAAGATCGGCCACCAAGTCCAAGCAGATCTACAGCTATCTTAAATATATTCTGGTATAAATTTAAGAAAAAAGTATCTGGTTTCTATTTCTGTTTGCGTTAATGTCTCTTTTTGCTGCCTCTCGTTCATCATCGTCATCATCCTATTTGCTCTTCGTCTTACCTTTTTTCCTCCTTGTCCATCTCGTTCCAGTCTAATGCCATGCTTGTGAAGGAGGTGGACATCGAGAAGATCAACGGGTTCGACCAGCCATACATCGCAGCGATCAAGAGCCTGTGGGCCGACCCAGGGATCCAGGAGGCCTACGACCGCCGCAGAGAGTACCAGCTCTCTGACTCCACTAAATAGTATGTCTGTCTCTCTCTGTCTGTGTGTTTGTGTCTCATCAAGTATGATCTCTGTCTGGGACTTAAGAGCGGTATATGTGTGACTGTCTGTGACACAATAGGTGATTGCTAATGTGATTTTGGTGTGTGTAGGTCTGTGATGCTGGTTTAGGAACTGGTTAATGTTGTTGACGTTACTATTGGTTCTTAACTTTCCCTTGAAATTATGCTATTAGATCTATTTTTGTAGATAAAAAAATCCAGATTTTTTTCAAAACCTTTAATTTCTTGTGTGGCAGGGAGATGTCTGCAGGGATTAGGACCCCATTTTTTATAGTAATTAGATTGTGTTGGTATGTGTGGTTGGTGGCAGGTTATGCGTATATGTTCCATGTGTAATAACCATGTGGGTTTTGTAAAATTCAGGGCAGAGCAGCACACATCCACACGTGTGATATGAGATGACAAATTTCATAATTCACAAGCTAATTTCAGGATTGAATAATCTCATATGTGAAATGTACATGCCAAGGTTCATACAGTGATGTTGTAGTATAATGTTTTATTGGTGTTATAACTGAGTGCACTAGGTGTAGAGGCCCAGAGTTCATTCTGTCTCAGCAGAGCAGGGATTTTTAAGCCACAATCCTGTCTTTGTTGTTGTTCTAGCCAAATGTGTCAGCCTCCTCTTCTGTGTGTTTCCCATAATCACATTGTAAAAATATAGAACCCAAGGCTTAATGGCCAAAGGCCTTTAACTCACTTTCTAGTGCCCCCTGGTTGTAAATTTCCTGTACTACAGTTTCAGGCTGCTTTAAGTCAGCATGAGAGCAGATGTGCTTGCCATGTTGAGAATATGTATGGTATGCTAAACATGTGAGCTATGTATTTGTGAGTGTGTGTGTGAGTGAATAAGACAAGGAAATCATTGAAAATGTCTATTCCACACTGTTGTGATATATATCTCCAGTTACCTTAGTGATATAGACCGTGTGACTGCGGAGGGATACGTTCCCACCCAGCAGGATGTGCTCAGGGTCCGTGTTCCCACCACGGGTATAATAGAGTACCCGTTTGACCTGGAGAACGTCATCTTCAGGTACCCCCGTGGCACCAGGACTGCAGCATCACCATAGCTAGAGGACAGAAACCACTGATGGCTGCCAGGATGTTAACACATTAATTCAGTTGGGGCTCATTCACTTGCTCTACTTGTACTCAAAAATGACCACAAAATGATTTTAAAAAACTACGATGTCAGTGTTTCCATTTTAGTAGCCCAGAATTTTGAACACACAAATGCCCCCACATCACTATGGTGAAAGCACAAGTTAATTAATAAGAGAATGATCGACCTCTTTGTCCTACTGAGAGAAATAAGGATTGGTGTATTTAAATCAAGAGAGCCTGATGACCAGATTGGTTAACCTGATAAAAAAATCAGTGGTTTGTGTTCAGAATTGTGCTGAGCTTCTGGCTCCAGGATCAAAACGAAGAGCCTGACATGTTGCACTGAAGCAGGTGGGGAACAGCCACCAAATACCAGATGAAGAAGGATTGGACAGTGATGGTAAAGATTACCCAAGTTGTGTCTATAAAACTAGCGAGGTAATTGGTCAGTGTTCAA
Source organism: Acanthurus tractus (assembly GCA_029783725.1). NCBI lineage: Eukaryota > Metazoa > Chordata > Actinopteri > Acanthuriformes > Acanthuridae > Acanthurus > Acanthurus tractus. Next base: position 7,462,835 of record JAQNCA010000007.1, on the reverse strand, counting down.
AATAAGAGTGAAACTTTTTGAATTGAACTTGATATGAAATGCCTTTTTTTTTTTTTATAAACCTTTCTTTTTTTTTTAAAAAAAAGACATTTAAAAAAAAAAAGAAGGGAGTATGTTTCTAGCTATCCTTGATACCATACGTACCCAAACCTTCTTTATCTAATCCAGGTGCTGCTTTCTCTACTGCTGAAGTCACTGCTACTACTGTCACTGATGCCACATCACTGTCTGCAACATAATCCACCACCTCACTGTAAATCAGATAGAGTCAAATTAACTCAAAGCCACAGTTGCAAGATAACAGATAATCCAAGAAGTCTAAAACAGTCTATGGACAGAATGTTGGTGGAGCAGTGACACTGACTAACACCATTTCATTTCTGAGATGTGGACTTTTCTGTGAAGCTTCCTCAACAGGACTGATCCACACTTCCTGGAATGGCAGGGGGGTTGCGGTAATTGCCTGTCACGCTTTATATAACTGTTTTCCTGTCTTTTTTTTTTCTCTCTTTATCTCTCTTTTTCCCTCCAACTGGCCTGCCTGTAGTTATCTTTCCGATCTGGATCGTATTGCAGATTCCAACTATCTTCCCACTCAGCAGGATGTGCTCAGGGTGCGCATCCCCACGACAGGAATCATAGAGTACCCATTCGACTTGCAAAGCATCATTTTCAGGTAGAAAGATGCCTATTTTGCCTTAGTCCCGCCTTGCCATGTCATGACACCATTAACCCCTATGTCATTTGATGTATTTTTTGCTAATTCCCAAATAAACCATGTTTTATGTGATCACAACTAGTTGAAAATACCTGTAACCCATGACTTTAAAATCATGCATTTGACAGTTAACCAATCAAAGAAAAATAAGTCATCACCATTTCATAGTCTCTTCATAGTCCTATGCTTTCTCTTACCTCCTGCCACTGAGAGCAGTCGTACCACACACAACACAACCCCCTGATGAACATGAAGTCCTACATTCTGGTGCCCAGTCTTTGTAAATGGGTCGCCTCCTCTCTTCCTCCTCTCCTCCTCTCCTCTCCGGCTGGCGGAAGAAACCAGGTCGTCCTCTCCGCAGTGGAGGAATGTTATTTTGGGCAGCAGGTCCTGCAGGGCCTATATTGGCCCCTGGTCTCTGTGGACCACAGTGGACTGGGCCACCACTAGGGGGCACCATAGCATTGTGAATTATACTAGATTTTTTTCAGCTGTCTCCCATAGACTGTGTACACCTGGTCTGGAGGCTTGCACCTGTGCGTCCAGAGGTGCAGCTAAGTTTAAAGAGTTGGGAAATGAATTGTACTGATGACATTCATATAATAGCTTGACATCAGAGGTGCCTGATAAAAAAGATTTTACTGAATCAGTTGTCACAAATGAAGGCTTAATGAAACTGGGACCTGAACTCCCTGACGAGTGAAGGGTGACTTTGTCAAGGAGAAATTTAGGAGAACTGAAACCTTATAAATATCTGCACATCTATAGGCATTATTCCAGCCATGAATGCTGTTCATGAATGGCTTTAGTGAATGCCAGTTGTCTGCCTGCATGCCTCAAGGCTGAAGTCAAAAATTTCATGCCAGTTTTTACTTAGTTAGTTGTGTTAGTCCATCTCTGAGTAAATAAATATACATTGAACTTAAGATGCAATTTTCTCAGCATGTAGCCTCTCATTAGGTTACATAGGAGCTGTCTTTCAACCATGAAAAGGACCCCCACCATCACAGGTGCCCCCTGTATCTTTCATCAACATCTCAACTCTGCCACCTGTCCTCTGTGTGTCCTCTGTCTTTTGTCCTTGATGTCATGTTCCTCCTGTTCCCTGATTTGTCTTTCAATTTCAAAACTTCAGTCGTCTTTTTGTGTTGCCTTCTCACACACACCGGGGTAGTTTAGAAAACTCTTTGATAGATAAACGAATACATTGTCCTCCCACTTTCACTGTATCACATAAACTGAAGAACCGACTGATCTAGTATCAGATATGATGTTAATTTATTGTGTGATCAAAAGAATGCCACTCAGCTTATGAACTCTAGTGAGGTATTTCCTTTAAAAATATGTATTTTCTACTGACGCACAACCAGATTTCTTGTTTATGTTCCCTAAAATGTCAAACCAAGGCCACTTTGTCTTTTATGTGCACATTTTGTCTCCAGAAAGTTGTATTCTCATTCCTTTACTGAGGGGGGCGATGTCTGTCACAGAACAGATACATCAGTATAGAGCAGGGATGTAAAACTCGTGCCATGAAGGGCCGAGAGGCTGCAGGCTTTTCTTTCCAACCAAAAACTCAACCAGCTGATTTCACTGATTATTCCCTGCTCTCTGCTTGAAAGTGAGGTAATCAGTGAAATCAGCTGGTGGAGTGTTTGGTTGGAAAGAAAGCCTGCAGCCTCTCAGCCCTTCATGGTACGACATCCCTGGTATAGAGAGTGGGAGTTTTACATGAGCACAACCACTAGCTCTGTCAACCTCTGCCAGTTACAGCTAATTAGTAAATCCAGATTTTTTCAATGAGGGAGAAAGAAAAGATCTGTCTCCAACCTCCTATCAGTCTTTTTATTTTTTCACTTTTTAGAGCCAGAGCTAATGTAGCTTTTAAATCAGATTTTTATAGTTAAGTTGCTTCTTTTCACAAATTGTTACTTTCTGGACTTTTGACCAAACCTGAGTGGCATTTGTTTAAAAACTGATCCTAGATCTGTCTTAAATGGGAAGCTATAGCCGTTGTGGTGCCATGCATGACTCACACATTTAACAAGGACAAAAGCATATTCACACTTCACAACGGTTTCTTATTTATTTGTTGTTTGTATCTATTTTTGTTCAATATAGTGTGCTGCACATTTTTTTCCTCTGGAACCTTTAAAGCAGATAGCCATGAAGTTGTGAATTTGGTTCATCCTTCTTTGAGGTGTTGAATCCATCATGAGCCAATTCTTTTTTTTTTCCTCAAACTGCTTAAAATAAAGTTAATAAGACCGCAGAAAAGTCTCTTTTTTAAAACAAATGATCAACCCAAACCCAAAATAAATGACAGTTTAAATATGCTTGCATGAGTCCCAGGATGAAAGACTATATTTTTATTTGGGTCATGTGCTGAAAATTTTTTAAGGAAGGCCTATACCAGAGAATGTCTTCATGATAAATTTACACATGAGAAAGTTATTGTTCTGCTGTAAAAATGTTTTCTTACAAAGCAAGTCATGTTATAGTATGTATGTGATAAAATATCTAAATTAATTAATCAATAAATGAACATTACAATTTGGTGCCATCAGTTAATATATCTTGATGGATTCAAAAACCTCCTTAAAAAGCAAACTAATGTCCTCGAAGCCATTCCAGGACTTTGAGAATTTGCCTAACATTGAGCACCATTAAAATACTAGATTGAAAATGAACCAAGAGATATATGCTAATGTTTTTCCTCTTCTTTTTTTTTTTTTTAACTTGTTATCGCAACTTTTCACCTCCATCCTGCCATCAGGATGGTGGATGTAGGGGGTCAGAGGTCAGAGAGGAGGAAGTGGATCCACTGCTTTGAGAACGTCACCTCCATTATGTTTCTTGTGGCACTGAGTGAGTACGACCAGGTCCTGGTGGAGTCAGACAACGAGGTAAGTAAACAGCTTGTTGTGTTCCCTTTCTTCTTCTTTTGGCCCTAAAAGAATTTCAAAATTAAAGCATATACTGCAAGGATAATCAATGATATTTGATCGCTGATCACTGAATTATTATTTTATCATTACACCCATTATGCTTGTGTCTCTAAATGCATGAAGAATTGAAACTAAACAACTCTTGCTCTTGCATGCTCTTTGCACTAGAACCGTATGGAGGAGAGTAAAGCTCTATTCAGGACTATCATTACCTACCCATGGTTTCAAAACTCCTCCGTCATCCTCTTCCTGAACAAGAAGGACCTGCTAGAGGAGAAGATATCCTACTCACACTTGGTGGATTATTTCCCTGAGTTTGATGGTGAGATCACAAATATGTTGGTCGTGTGTGTGATTGTGTGTGTTTCTTACTTAGTCTAATTTTCATGGACATAAACTTCAATTAATAGAGGACAGCTTGTCCAGTTGGGTACAAAAGCCTTAGAACATGAGAGAAGAAATGAACCTCTGTGGATTATCTAACCACAACATCAGTGTATTTGTCCCAACATAACATGTATGATATGTTAACAAGTATACACAGAGTGACATGATGCATTTTAATGGAATTGTTCATTGCTTTGGGAAATACTTAACAAGCTTTTCTGACACACTGTTAGAAAATAGTTGTGGCATGTATGCTTCAGACCAGCTAACACTAGAACTTTGGCTTGCAACACACTGCTGCCCTCTTTTGTGGGAAGACAACTCTCACCATTGACTTTAATGTGAAATAGCAGTGCAAAAAACAAAAGAAAAAAAAAAACAACTTCCCAAGCCTCAGTCAGAAATTTGCCATTTAGTACTTGGATATTAGTACATATTAGTACTTGGCAACATGAATTATTGTGCTTGATTCAAAAGGATTTTTTTAGTCATCAGAAAGAAATTAACCCTGAAGAAGAGTTCTTTCTTACATTTTGATACGTGAACGTATAATTGTGCTGTGTTGGCAGCTGTGTTGGTCTGATATGTCTTTTTAGTAATGAGCTGAAGATTGAGGCAGACTAGCTTTTTTCCCCTGCTTCAAGGTTTAATGCTAAGCTAAGCCTCCCTCCTAAAGCTGAAACTGAAATTTTTAACTCATGAAAAAAAAGAGAACAAACTTATCGCCACATTATTTTAATTTACTCCATTAAAGGACTTTTATGTTAAAAAATAAATTGATGTTTGCATGTGCTTGTTTGTCTTTTATGTCTCAGGTCCCCAGAGAGATGCACAAGCAGCACGAGAGTTTATTCTCAAGATGTTTGTGGACTTAAACCCAGACAGCGACAAGATCATCTACTCTCACTTCACCTGTGCCACGGACACTGAGAACATCCGCTTTGTGTTTGCAGCTGTCAAAGACACCATCCTACAGCTCAATCTCAAAGAGTACAATCTGGTGTGAGGGCTCACGTACGACGCACATCTCCTCCCGATTGCACAAATGCACACCTCTTTGGGAAGTGTGTGCTCAACTCCACATGCATTACACAGCACACCATGCTGGCTCACACACAAACACACACCAACAGAACCCTTCCTGTTTTTTTTGGGTTTTTTTTGTTTGATTTTTTTGTTTTTTCTCTGTACAGTATTTTCACAAATCCTCCCACCTGCAAACACCATCCCTCCTCTTTTCACCAAAGCTCGCCCTCTCTTCCTCCTTCGCTCGGCAGCTTGTTGTGTCAGAGTCCTCGCTCCTCCCAAAGCTGCTCCGTGTGTCAGATTTGGCCCCGGCTGCTGGCTCTGGCACATTTCATCTGGCACACAAACCTTTCACACAAGCTGTACAATGACTGAAGGGGACTTTGGTGTTTGTGTGTGTGTTTGTTTGGTATGTGTGTGTATTTGGGGAAGTGTTAACTAGCGAGGAGCTGTGTTTTGGTGAATCGCGGCATCAAACCTCTTTTGGCCCTCGGGAGTTGACCCTCAGCGGTGTGAGATCAGATCCTCTGTCTTGTCCTTTCTCGGCCTCTGTGGATGGAAGTACATACTGAATCTCCTGAAACCAACCAAGGACCCAGTGAGTGGCATCATGCTTCTTCAAAGAAAGTGATTTAAACAGAAAGTGAAGTCGCACAACAGACACAAGGATGGGGCTGAGGATCCTGTCTCCACCTAGCATCTATGAATGTACCCACCAGTATGAGCATCGCAATCGCAAAAAATAATAATAATAAAAATAGAACTATATATTATGAAGTAAATGCATATGTAAACACACTTAAGACAAAAAGCACGATAGGGGAAGACATCGCTAATCAAAATGTGTTCATTGCTGAGATTTTTTAAAATGTTTTTAATGATAGAAAATTTGTTGCTACGTCTACTTCTATTTAACAAATAATGGCTAAAAGGAATGGTGATTAGAAGTGGTAAGAAAATCTATAAAAACTTTTAAAACAAAACTTTGCAAACAAAAACATCTTAAAAAGAAGCAACCAGAACATTTACTTGACCTAAGTATCCTTTAAAGATTTCTGTGGGATTTTGTGTTTTAAGTTTAAGTCAATCACATCGCTTCCCTCCTCCAGATGTTTTTCTGTATGAACTCGCAAGGACAATCTTCCTTGTGACCTTCACAGCATCTGGCTCCACCGACACACACGCACACCCTTATTACAAAACACTAGCAGCGGGTGAGAGGCCCGTGCTTCCACCACAGGCTCTTGCTCTGCTCTGATTGGTGGAAGCAGATGTGGAGGGGAGTGTGATGTCATCAGTGGTTATCGGTCCACAGAGCACAGCTGCAGCTCAGGCTGCAAGTAGCTTATTTAACAAAGTAAAAGATGTAAATTCACACCCAAAGTGTGTCAATGGAACCCATGCGGTAACATCTCTGATGACCTCACACCTGCATCACTCAGCCGTCCAATCAGACACTTCCTGACAGTGACCTAGACTTCACATTAGGATGTGCTTCTGTTTACTTTTTCTTTTTTTTTTTGTTTGTTTTTTTTTTTTTTTTAATGTATAGTCAGTTTGTTTTTATAA
>JAQNCA010000007.1:7439581-7456087 GCA_029783725.1 Acanthurus tractus | reverse complement strand
GCATCACTCAGCCGTCCCATCACCCCCTTCCTGACAGTGACCTATACATCCCATTAGGCTATGCTTCTGTTTACTTTTTCCTTTTTTTTTTCTTTCTTTTTTTTTTTTTTTACTGTATAGTCACTTTGTTTATATAAAGATTGCTTGCCTGTTGAGTGGTGAGAGGAAGGGGGGCGGGGCTATGAACCTTTCACGGAAAATGCACTCTGAAGTCTGCAAATGTTGTTTGTGTATATCTGTTTGTAAATACATATACACAAAACACTCCTGTACAAAAACGCTCTGTGGTACACCATCTTTGGCAAAAAAAAAAGACAAAAAAAATCAAACGAAAAACAGCAAAAAAAAAAGTATCAACTTCTTTCATTAGCATACAGTTTTTTTCCTATGAATTTATGGTAGTAGTGATACTGTGATTATGGATTTTGTTCACTTGATTAATAGGACGACACAGAGCTGAGTGGTGGTGAGAAAACAAAACGGCAAGGAGCAATAGTCGGAGAAAAGAGGTTTCTCCCAACCGGCCTCTCGACTCCACGCTACTGCAACAGCTCTGGCTTCAGAGTATGCTAACTAGGGCTGGTAAAAATCTTCAAAGTATGGTGACAAGATGATTTTAAGAGTAATTAAAGATTTTTTTATTTATCTAATTTATGGACCAGGTTTGAAGGTGTTGATAATTTGACTGCTTTTGATTCTGTCATGTTGAAGTGCTCCTTTTCTCATGCCGGAGCCTACTTGAGTCTGAACTGCTGTAAAAACGAATGTCTGGTATAGTAAGGACTTTTATCTCTGCTTTCTATTTCTTATTGAGACATTTCCAGTTGTTCTTTGCCATCACATCTCCATCCATGATAATACTGTTTCTTTAGAAGCCCTCACATTCGTTTTGTTTGATTTGAAATGATTTTTTAAAGAAACTTGTATTTCCTCTCAGTTTATAGACGCAGCGCTGTAATGCATACCTAGAAAAAAATGTACAGTACGAACGTAGGTGGACTTTTTTTTATCAGTGATTGAAGACCCACGCGGTCCATGCTTGCTATTTGTAATTTAACACGAAAATTCTGTTGTTGGTTTTTTGCATTGTTAATTTCCAGTTTTTTGAGGCTTGCTTTGATAGTGCCAGTGAAGTGCAGATATACTTTTTTGGTCTTTGACCTTTTCTACAGGTGACTTATCCTTCATCGTCATTAAGGGCTATCACAGTGCATCAGGCATCAGAACGTGGGGAGTGGAGCACAGGACCACAGTGAACCAAGTCATCCAACACTAATCCTTGTTTATAAATGGAGATTACTTGCAGTATGTGCTATAGGAAGGACAGGCAGGGTGTTCGTGCAAACGTAAGGTGTGTGTGTGTAGAGAGTTTACCAACACTAAGCAGTTTTTTTCTATGTATTTCTTTATGTCTGGCCCTTTTGGGGAAAGACATGGACCCAGTATCTGGCTCTCTGACCTTCACTACTCTTTGTGTGTTTGCATTGGTGTCACAGTGTTACCTGTAATACCTCATGCAGTATAGAAACACTTATCACTAAAGACACTACTACCAGGACAAGTATTGCATGTTTCCCCCAAGTATTTGACTTGTAGCTTATAGCCAAGTAATGACCATGCTTGTGGCTTTGCATGTTTTAACCCATTAACTACAAATCTCATGCTATTGTTGCCCATTTCTGCAGTTCATGAATTGATTTCCTACTTTGCATACAGCTATTGGTTTCAGTTAGTGCTAGCAAGGTTTAAATTGTAACCTGCAAGGAGTTTAAATAGCAATTCATATCACAGTGGATATTAAATCAGTGGGTTTTTTTCTTTCACAATCCCTTGTTTTTGCAGAGTTAATATACAAAACAAACTAAGAAGACAAACATATGTGTGATTTTAATGACCATGTGAATTAAGTACTTTTTTAAGTGACACCAAGTATCATTCCTACTAAGCAGAGATGCAAAAATCAAACTCTTTCACTCCTGATTCCAATTCTAATACATAAACTTTGAGTATCTCTCTTGTTTTTCCAAATCTAAAATCTGTGAAGCACAAGATGTTGACCAGTAATTGATGTGGTACTAAGAACTGAGTCACTGAATGAATGTAACTGATAGATAAAACACTAAATTTTATAATATCGCTGACAAAGAAACTGAAGTTTATGTGGATATGTTGTGTCTGACCATTACCTGATCCCTCAATTAAATAACACTAACTAACTGACTGAAAGGTTGATTTTCTTAAATGAACAGAAACCAAAGGCTGTCAATAAGATGGGAAATCAATCAAAAAACGTAAGGTATTCTTTAAAAATGGTAAGCTATTATGTAAAGTTTGAACACTAAAGTTAATGGGGCTAAAATATATATAATTGTAACGCCAGTGTGGTCCTTAACTGCCATTTTTGTCTGCTGAAAGTGACACTAACCTTTGAGTGAAGGAAGCAGACAGCCAACCTTTAAGACTGCTGTCGATGAAGAAGGTCTGGATGCCAGTATTTCAGTGGAACGATAGACCAGTATAGATACCCAAGTATTTATCACTAGTTGTGTTAAGATTTACAGTGTGTTAAGTGCAGCTCACTTCCATGTTGTATTATTAGACTTGACACTACAACTCTGGCACATGGTGAAGGGCTGACTGGCTGTTAGTGTGGGTTTGGTAGTGTGTTAGCAGCCCGGTGTTGCACAGTGTGTGTGTGTTGTTTTTTTTTTTTTTTGACACATTCAATCTCAACATATATGAGTTGGAAAGAGGGAAGGCTATACTTGTATGTAACTTAAATCTCCTTCTCATTCTTTCATTTTTGTCCATTTGGAGCAGTGACCAGTGGAAAGACTGGATTGTTTTTTTTTTTCTTTTTGCTATACACTTATTTATTGCCTTTCATTGCCTTGAATAAATGAAAGATGGTGTTGCTGGCCCCTTTTTGGTTATCTGATCTTGCTCGGTGACCTTTTGGGTGGCCGTCGTAGTGCGATGTCCCTTCCTGTGGGCTTAACGTGAGAGTAAGTGTAATCAAACTTATCTGTTGGAAATCAGCATGGAGGCGATGCATATTCAAAAAATTTTAATCTTGTTTCCCTCTTTTTTTGTGTGAGTTTTCCATTTTTCTTTTTGATAAAACATTATCAGAACACTATTGTTTAGGACCACTTGATTTTTATTTTCCTCACTCCAATGAAACCTGAAGGTCAATTGTGTAGTGGTGTATAAAATGCTGTTTTTTTTTTCTTTATTTTGTATGTAAACCAAATGTAAATTATGTATTATACTGAGTGTGCCAACCCCACTCTCTCTAGAGCCAGGCTCTCTCTAAGTGCCAACGCTGTGGTCATTATCAATGGACCACCACCTGAGATGGTCCCCCTTTTTAAATAAAACACACCGGAGACTAAAAGGATAGATGATTAAGTACACACAAAGACTTTATTCTGTATTTAAGATTGAAGATTTAAAAGATAATCTGCTGTTTTTTAAGAAACTGTAATTATAATTGCATGTGCTGTTTATTTTGTGTTGGAAGTGGGGGCTTTGATGTTTTCATTAAAGCAGAGCCCTTAATGAAGGGGTCAATCAGTTGGTTATTATCGATTATTGATTTTCATAACTTGCCATATTTTTTTATGTGTTTCATGTATTTGTTTCAACCACTGTTGCCTGATCCTCATTCAAACATGAACATGACTTATGATCATTGCCGCCTTCTAAGAGAGAAACATAATGACAAGGTATCTGTTTTAAATTGAAATAAATTTGTTCCTATACTTGCTCATGGTGTGTGTGTTGTCTGGATTTCATAATTATATATGTTTTGCAGTGTGCTTTTGAAAGTTTTATATAACTTTACATGGTTTTAGGTCACTGACTGTGTTACAAATAGTACATTTTTACATGTCTAAGACACCCGAGGCAACAGCAACCAGTATTTCTTTGTTTATAGTGGGGAATCTCAGACACAAATATTAGTCTTTCAATGTTCAAAAGGATCTTAAGTTTCAAATGAGTAACTAAAATATTTCTAGTGGAAGCACATGGCTCATCCAAATACTCTTCAGGGTCTGTTTAGAAAAATATCCTATGAGCTGACTGTGAAGATGCTTCCCAACTGGGGCACGTGAAGTTATCATAATAATTTATCCTTTTTTATATTAGTCATAAAAATACAATGCAGTGAGCAAAAGTAGGACTGGGCAGAGTTGTAAGCAAATCTGGGTGCCACAAATGAGTTGAAAATGACCTTATACAAATAAAGTAAACTCTTTGGGTTGCTTATCTAGTTATGATACATAAAAACAAATCAAAGAGCCATGTGTGTAATGTTGTATACTCTCTCTGACTCTCTCTGCTCCTTTCCATCAGCTAAGTGGAGCTTTCCGGACATGTTCAGGAGACAATATATCTCCGGTGGGCACTGTATAAAATTTTGAAACCTTGTAATTGTTCTTTAAACCTTAGTTTATATGATAAATTTATAACTTAAACAACTTAGTATATATCATATAAGCAGAATTTAAACCTGATGTCCCTCCAGGCCCAATAAATACACATTCAAAAATACAATACAAAAAAGATATAAATTGCTGCAATTATCACTGAGATTGTTTCCTTTTTATAAACCAGAACTCATTATGTTATGTGCTATTTTCTCTTACATGGTGTAAGTAGGATAAGGGAGACCCAAATGTTTTCTAATAGCTTCCCATCCTCAGTGCATTGCATATTTACCCTCTCCCATCCAAGTTCCCATTCAGAGTTTTGCTGACAGCAGATTGCACAGGGCAGAGACCACTAGTGTTATTAGGCAGAGTAATACCTGAAGTTCATATGTGTCCATTTGTGGTGACTTCAATAAATGCCATGCACCATAAAAATAATAAAATTAACATTTTTTTCTATGAAATTTATTAAGATGTACAATGAGTGTATGCAAACATAAATATACTATCATGGAATGAGATTTTAAGAAGGAGCCCCAATTCATTATATGGCCACATCACATCTAATGGATGATACAAAACTTAAATGGTACAATTTCCCTAACAAATTTGCAATTTATCAATTGCTCAAAGCAGATAATACACCGTGTTACTGGGACTTTGGGGGGCCCATCTGGGGTGCCCGCTGAGCCCAGGTAATAATCCATCCCTGGGTCCCACACGCTGCGTCAGGGGCCCCGATAGCTCCGGCCCTGGCGGCTGGCGATGAGCGCTTCAGTTCAGCGCTGTGTCACACGGGGCGCCCGCTCCTCTGCTGCTCGGTTTGTTTTCCGGGTGATGCTGCTCTTCTCTTCAAAGCAGAGGAAAGTCCGGGGCTCATGTGTCAACATCCAGGGTTTCCCCGGGGAGGTGTAACGTTAACGTTAGTCCAAAAAAACCTGATGTTCCTTTGAAGACCGTTTTTATTTTTTTATTTTTTTTGTTAGCCGACTCATCCTCGGAAGCGGCGGTTTTTCTGACCGCAAAGACCAGAAGAAGATCTTCGGCTCCTGCTGCTTTGACATTAGCTAACGTTATTTTAAACGATGACAGAGTACAAAGTGCGAATAGCGTCTCCAATCATTTAATAATATCTGGGGACCTGTTAGCTTAGCCAGCTAGCCTGGTTATTCGATAAGAACAAGGAAACACGGCGAAGCTCACTGCTGACATGATGTTTCCTCAATCAAGGCACTCGGTAAGTTGGCTAGTTGAACTTGTCCCAGTAGGAAACTAAGCAACTATGCAAGCCGAGCTAACGCTAGCTAGCAACCGACAGCTGATACTTAGCTGTGCTGGCTGCAGGTTGCTTGTCAGTTTGTCTTACAAATGCATGACCTCTGTACATTTCATCCCGATGTTTATACTGTTAAAGTGAAGAAGGTAGTTCAAAGCTTTAAATTAATCCAGATAATAGTTGAAAATTGATATTTCTGGCTGCTAGCATCGTCTGTTGCTAGTTAGCTGTTGGTCAAAACACCTCATTTAAGTTGATGGCTAAGTCTGGGAGAGTGAGTTGATGTGTTTTTCTTCGTCTGTTGGCTTAAATCTTTGTTTCTACTGTCGACAAATCAAGTTGGTCAAACATACGGGCACAGCAAATGTATACGTTTGACAACAACGGACTTTACAAAACAAAACTTGAGTACACAGTAAGAAAAGAATTTAACCCTTAAAAGATATGAATATAAATAGTGTTGCAGTTATTCAGCTGATAAACTTTGATGAGCCGCATTGCAATATGTGAATTTAACGCAAAATTAGTCTAATATTTGCTCTTCTAGACCAAAAAACTGCAGGTAAATCATGCAATAGGTTAATTTATGTTTTTGATAAGAAATCCTAACTAACCAAGGCCAGAATAAATACATCAATAAGTCACTGTCAGCAAACAGAAGGTGAAGAAAGGGAGCCTTTCAAATGATGACCAGGTCAGGCAAGATGTGCACTGAAAATTAGACACATAATAGTCTAAATTAAAGCAGCACCAGCAAAACCAATGATTGTGAAACGTGTTGCAGCAGTGTGAGTACATACTTTGTAAAAATTTGGTGGTAACTGAAGGTTATTTTCTTTATCATGCTGATTTCTAAATTTATCAGCTTTAATTTGTTGCAGAAAATACTGAAATGGTTCCTTGTGATTTTCCAAAGTCTAAGTGGGCGTCTTAAGACGTCTTGTATTGTTTGACTAACAGACCAAAAAACAACATTATTCACTTACCAATGATGCTGAGAAAGAAATGCTGCAAATCCTTGGAGAAGAAGGAACTTTTCTTAATGATTATTACATTGTTTGAGTCCGTTTTAATGCAAAACTGCTAATAATTAACTGCTGCTGGACTCATAAATTTGATACTATAGTGTTTTTTTTAGTGCTTCAAAATCTACAATAAAAGTAATTATTGGTTGCTGCTCCTGTTCTTATTTTGTTAACTTTTGTTAACAATTTAAGAAAAACTAATGCAAAACAAACTGCAGTGAGCGACACAAATCTCAAGCAGGAAATGACCCATGCAAACCACAATTGAGGAACCATTAACCAAATCACCACAAACACCCACGCTGTGGTGTCTCATGGTCATATAAGGTATATGTTGAATATTAGCTAAAAAAGAAAGCATGTGTGTTGTCGTTACATAGTTTCAACATGTGATTGCTATTCCTCTTTTTGAGTCAAAAAGATCATCTAAAGGAAACACCAGCTGACCTGCCCTATTGTACGGTCTTTAAACTGCTGATGGCTTCCCTAGGAATATAACATAGTTCATATGTGTTTTGGGAGTGCTGCGATTGACATTATTGATCAGTTTGATAGTATATTATTCATAGTTTATCTTAAAGGTCAGAAAATGTCTGATAATAGTGGAAAAATTCCAGTCAGTGATTCCCCAGTGATCAAGAGGATGTCTTCATAATAGCTTGTTTTGTCTGACCAATTTCACCAAAACCCAAAGATATTGACTCACAATGAAAGGAAAATAACAAAATTGCTGCAAGTCTTGACATTTTGAGAAGCAGTAAAAGGAGCTTTACTAATTTTCTTGTAGAGTAAGTGATTTTCTAAGTGGTTAAAGCTAGAAAATATTTAAACAGACCTTTCAAACATTTTTCACAGCTCAAAGTGACAGCAGTTGTTTCATTAACACTCATTGATTCTAAATCTTTCAAGTAATCAACGGATCAACTAATAGTTACAGGACTAGATTACATACAGTATTTTACAACAGTGCATTTATTGATGCAGAGTTTCAACCTCTGTGTAATCAGGGGACTCCATCTTCTCTGTTCAGTCTCATAATCCCACTGGTAACCTCTTGCCCTTGTGCCACTTATTTAGAGAGTAATGAGGTTTAAAGCATTAGATAAACCGTGGATTAAAGCTTTGGACTGATGGTTTAAGTGTAGTCTATACATATCCAGACTTCTAATGCAGCCTCGAAAATGCCTCTCACATATGGTCAGCATGGGCACACTTTTTAATCTTGCGATCTGTAAACACATTTCCTTAATAACCACCACACTCAGGTCCTGAAAGAGTTTCGGAGCGGTGGTTTTCGATGCACAGATGTTGCATATTGATTTGTCAGCAAGCATTTGTAAGCACACTGTCTGCTTCTCTGTATTTTAGCTATCCTCTCAAAGGGTTAATCTCAGAGGTCAATCTAATGTTTCTAAACAAACCGGAGCACAGATTGCATGAAAGACACATTTTCAGAATTAGTCCACAGAGATGAACGCCACTGGAACCAGTTTCTGCAAAGATATTTCTGATTCCTTTGTCACTGCACCGAGAAGGGAAGTGGTCAAGCAAAGGTTGTGCATCCAGACAGAGGGTTGTTCTGAGGAAAATAAACAAAACTGCTTAAAATGCTTGACTGGGAATTAATGAGAGAACATTTTTATGACCCTATTCCACAAAATCTATTTGTTAAAACACTTACTCCTTGTCGTGTCCAGGTCCCTCGTATGCAACAGAATTTGTTATAAACAAGTAGTCAGTGTTGGTAAAAAAAAAAACAAAAACAAAAAATAATCGACTTGTGTAACTTCAACCACATCCATAAAATACAATCTATGCACGGTTAAATACACCTCCTTATAAAAATAATAAAAAAACATAAAAAAATCCTTACACGCTGATATTAGATTGGTACACTTTATCAGCAGATGCACAAAGTTTTTGTATGAGAATTGTCATTGACGGACAGTGGTGTCAGACTGAGGGTCTGGACCTGGAGCAGCCTACAATGACAGAGAATAAACATCTTGTTTTGGTGCCGGGCTCTTTGTGAATACATAAAAAAGGACAGTGTTTTTGTGTGTCCCAGGCGTCCTCTCAGTCCGGTCAAGCGCTCAAGTTCACCACTTCTGACTCCTGTGACCGCATCAAGGATGAGTTCCAGTTTCTGCAAGCACAGTACCACAGGTACGCACCTAATACACCTAATACAACCAGACACTTTTTTAATTAATTTTAGTTTGATTTTTTTTTTTTTCAGAGAATGTTAGATCTCATATTGAGCTGGGTTTAACTTTTGTCATTTCCTGGAAGTGTAATGTTTGATTTTAATTTCTTGTCAGCATGTCAGCTGCTTTAGCAATATTACGTATACAGAATATTTTATCAACATACATAATACAGTTTGTCACTTAAAACTCTCATGACTTTGTAAAAGTATGGCTGAAAAAAGCGGTCAAATCTGCTTTGATCATGATGAACCACTTTATGAAATGCAGGGTAGCCAAGGTTGAACATCTATTATATGAAAAATTTAATGTCCTGTAGTCAACATTTTTTATGCTGTCATACACTCTTGCATGTCCAAAAACATGATTAACAAACTAGACATCAACCCTGTATATACAGTACAAAATGCTTGTTTTACCTCAATTTAACAATAAGCATAATTCCCAGAATGTCCCTTATTGTTTGATAATTCAATCCTCTGTCCCCAGTTTGAAGTTGGAGTGTGATAAACTTGCCTCTGAGAAGTCAGAGATGCAGCGTCACTATATCATGGTAAGTGTCACTGTAACTTCTGTCGGTGAGATGTGAGTGTTTTTCTTTATCCGACCATCTGTGACATACCAACCAACTCAGTGCTGCAGCAAAAGCATAAAAATTCAAGCGGAAACCATTCATTTCTAGATTGTATCTATTCGTTAGTTCAGTCGTATGTTAATCACAGATTAGTGAACGAACAACATGTTTCTTTATATCACTTAAAGCGTCTCTGATATCCAGTGATCAGCTGCAGATCATGTGACAAAAGCATGAACATTTCTGAATGCATAGCTCCCATTTGTAAGCACATTTAACAAAGTATCCTCTGATTTCAAATGAAGTGCGTATGATTCCTCTTCCTGTAGTTTGCCAGGCGGTGTTAACACTGAAGGATTCTTAGTTTGCGTTTGTACAAAAATATACAGAAAGCAGTTGTCATCAGTTTATTATAACGTTTGTCTCTGTCTCCCTGTCTTTTTTTGTAGTACTATGAAATGTCCTACGGGCTGAACATTGAAATGCACAAACAGGTAATTACTGTCTAATGTAATAAATCCTTTTATTAGTGACTCCTATCTGGCATTTTTCTCGTTTAAGCTGTTTTTTTCTTCTTCTTTTTCCTCCCTCTGTTTTCTTCTCAGGCTGAAATAGTGAAGAGACTGAATGGGATCTGTGCTCAGGTGCTGCCTTACCTGTCACAAGAGGTAAAGACACACATGAATATGTTCAACCTCCATCTGCAGTACCTGAGACTCTAGCTTTGGCTAACAGATTATACACAGTTGAGGGGCTAACGGGATGATGCCATGTTATCAAACCTTTGACAAGCTTGATTTTGAAAATCTGTAGTGACTTTCTTTTCCCCTGCAATTGTCAAGTCTCTCTCACTCATTCTCTCCTTTGCTTACATGAGATTTCCAGCCGTGTTAAATCAATTTAAAACCCTCATCAAGTCGACCACGTGTTGTCTTTGTTTCAGCATCAACAGCAAGTCATGGGTGCCATTGAGAGAGCCAAGCAAGTCACACCCCCTGAGATGAACTCCATTATAAGGGTGAGCTTTACAGTGTTAATCTGGAGCCACTTTCCTCCCTGCAAGTTGGCTCTGATTAAAAAAAAAAGAGAGAATAATACAACCAAATGCTAGAAAATAGTCTTTTTTTGTCACTCAGAATGCTACAAGTGCACAGCTAGTAAAAGTTTCTTTTTATAACAACTTATAAGGTTGAAGTGAGAAACAGTTCTGAGAAGGTTATATACTTTATGTAACACAGTGCTTATTTGAACAGGATAGTATGGCATAATTTTGTATTAAATAGTAGTGAAAAAATGTCTTCATAAATGTATAACTCAAAAAGACACAAAAATTAGGAACAGCTCTCTTTATTAAGAACTGTGTGCTAATTAGCTACTATTATTTAGTATGACATCTAGATAATGTCATTGAATGCCATGGAGTTCTTTACCAGGCTGAGAAGTGAGAGGTTGCTGCCTGTCGTCTGCAGCTCTTCACCCAACAGCTCACTGTGGATGCTTGTGGATGCCGACAATACCTCAACTGATTTTCTGGCAAAAAATTCCAAAAATGACTGTTATCTTAATTTGAAAATGCATTTTTGATTGATGATAGCAATACCTGCTAAAGTCACTGACACATCGCATTCCTTTGGACTACTTGATGATATATGTTAGCTGATGTTCAATACTTTTAATCTGAAGCTGCAGCAGTAAGAAATATTGGTTTCTATAAGCGGTACCTTCATACAGGGCCCTACAATTTATGTTTGTGTGAACTGTAACACCAGTGTTATCTTTAAATTATTCTACAGTGTGAAGAAAATTAGAAATTACAAAAAATAAGCAATTTACAAGCTTGCAGAGCTTAAAAAGAAATGTTGGTAAAAGCGTCGCGCATACATGTGACATTATACTGCATTGTCCAGTTCTAAAAGGACATGCAACACAGAGACAGATTGCACAAGACATATAACTTAATAGAATATGGGACACCAATGTTATTAGAAATATGCACTAAATAAAAATATTGTGCTGCACTATTAGGCAGGAAGTTTAACATGCAAAGCAAGCAACAACTTATGAACTTAAAGTGTTTGTACCCTGTGTGCGTTTTCAGCAACAGCTCCAGGTGCAACACCTGTCCCAGCTCCAGGGCCTGGCCCTGCCTGTGACCCCGCTGCCCCTGGGCCTCACGCCTCCCACCCTGCCTGCCGTCTCCTCCAGCTCCGGCCTGCTCTCCCTCTCCTCCATCCTGGCTAACTACTCCCATGGCCAGGCCCAGGCAGTGAAGGAGGACAAGGCCAGGGAGGCTGCAGAGAGGGTGCCCCGAGGAGAGGACGGGGACAAGTCAGACTAGTGCAGACACAACCAGAAGGTTTGGAAGGGGGAGGGGGCGGGGGTTGAAGGATTGAAAAAAAGGTAAAACCGTAACTGTAAATGGAGATTGATGTAAGTCGGGCTGCCTGTCTGCTGAGTGTTGATGTAGGAACTGCTGAGATGATGGCGAGCAGAGAGGACAGAGATGAAACTTGCGGATGTGCAGAAAATAAAACTGCTGATTGGCTGAGAGTGAGAGTTAAATGTTATTATTACGTAGTGGAAATAGACTCAGTTCAGGCTTCTAGATTTTAAATAGATGCATTTTTAGTGTAAGCCACTGTTGTTAGGCTTAACCAAGATATATGTTTTCTCATTTGGAAGTGAAAGCTGAGGATGAAAGCTAACAGCAGTGTCACTTACATGGATCTGCCTCTCACAGGTTTCTATTTCTTACCTTTTTTTTTTTTTTTTTTGGTTATTAGATTTCAGTGTTTTTGGTTCTTGCCCTCTTTAGTCCCTCCAGATTTTTTCCTGCTGGCTCCTGTCTGCCAGTCACAGTAAGCAGTTTTAAAAAAAGCATCTCAGTTCCCTCTGACTCCTTTCCCTGCACCCTCCCTTTACTTGGAGCCAAATTAAATTTCAGTCTAATGTTAAATGGGATATTTTTAAAGGGACATGTCACTCTTCAGGTGAATTTAAACCCTTCTTAAGTAAACCACGCGACTTTTCTCCATTTTTTGTTAATGCGACCAACCAGTGGATGCGTCACCGTAGCTGTGTACTTCAATTCCAAATAAATGGGATTGTATTACATTTAAAAGCCTATAGTTTGTGTACCCATATTGAGGGTTGCTTTGTTTTTCTTAGTCCTAGCTGCTGCTGCTGCTACGCGCTCTACATGGCACGGACCATGACTCGTCTTTAAATGACAAGAATTGAAGCTCTGACAAACGTTGACTTTATTTTGACATGTTGTTTTCGTGACGTTAAAGACAGGCTAATTAGACCTTCAAAATGTGTCTGTGTGTGTGCTTGAGTGACTGTGATCAAAAAGAAAAAAAATACACTTGTTTATTTTTAATTTAATTAAATTTTTTTTTTTTTTTTTTTGCTTAAAGCACCTTTTTGTATTTCCCTCCCTCTCCCTCCTGCACCTGCCCCTTTCTCATACTGGCCCGCTCTTTTTTCTGACCAAGACAAACTTGAACAGGATCTAAACTAAATCAGACGTTTGTAAAAGTCATACTTGTACTGTATGTCTGTAATTTAGCACACCTCAGTTTATACTGAGACTGTATCAAGCACCTGTCTTTTCCTGTCTTGTTTAACTTGAGAGTAGTTGACTTTTTTCTTTTGCTTTGTTTTAATGAAGAATGCGTTCAAGGTGAGTTGCTAAAGCTCTGCAAGCAACATCAAATAAGCCACAGAAAACAATGTATTCATTCACAATTTTTAGATTCAGTCAGAATTTGTGCTGGCTACCAAATTGTTGTTTCCTGTTGCAAAAAAAACAAAACATTGTACTTGAACGATTAGAATCAGAAAAACAATAACTATGGATATCTGGAGTCAAGCCTATGAAAAAAAAAAACACTGTCAAAACGTATTTAGATCTTGTTTGTATGGCAGATTTAAATTCAACAAACGATGCAAGAGTACTATATGGGAAGTGGTTCTTGAGGGTTTTCTCTCAAACACTTTTCATTAGTCATAATCAGAGTTGCTGCGTTTGACAGTTTTCTGCAACTTTCCGAAACCAACAATCGTTGCAGTGAGAAAGTTGGTCAAACTCTCTTTTCATGCCTCACTCAACGGTTTCTTTCATTTTGGGCTAAAAGTTTAGTTGCAGGTCAAAGTCTCAGTTGAGGTGTCACAGGCATGGCTTTTTACAGGGCTAGGCAATATGGATAAAATCAAATATCACAACATTTTTGACCCAGTGCCTCAGTATCAGGTTTTCAGCATTGTCACAGAGATAACTATTGGTGATTTCACAGAACAGAATTTCACAGGTGAATGACGTAAATAATTATTTTACTTATCTGTAACAGTTTGTGAGGTGACATCTCTTTACTGTAATGCAGCATTTAAAACCATGAAAAGACAGCATGTATGTCATATTGTAATATAACAAAATCCAAAATCTAGGATGGTATGTCTTTTTATCAAGATATCACTATAATAACAGTATATAACCCAACCCTACTTTCAAGAGCCTTTAAAGCCTTTATAAAAAAGCATGCCCTACTTTCTCTGTATTAAAACAATTATATCTGTTGCAAAACAAACAATTAACGTCCACACCTTTCTATTGTGATCCAGCTTTACCCCACTTTTTATGTGACTCTTTCTCTTTCTACAGTCCACATAAGGAAAGACTACAGGAGCTGCTGCACTCAACTAGAAAATATTTAAACTAGATAACAAGGAAATAGAACAACTCAGAAAGTTATTGAAAAACATTTTGATGTCTATTTGATATAAATTTTAAACAGCAATGGCTTTCTAAGATGGCAGTTCACCTGACCTCGAATGAAGCAGTGCTTAAAAGGTTAGTACATAGTTTGGACTGCGTGCTCTTAGAATGGAGTCAGGGATAGTGTTTATGTGTTCACGTTTCAGGCAGCAGGGGGCAGCAGTGCTCTCTGACTTTTCTACCAAAAGAGGTTCAAGTCAGTGAGTTGTGTTCACCTTATTGTCACCGCTTCCCTCCTCTCATCCTCATTTTCTGCACACTGCAGGTGTCGGCTGTTGTTCATCTGTAATGTGAGCGCTTTAGAGAGCTTTGACAACTCACCTTAAACGCCCGAGCATGTCCAGAATTGGAGCTTAAACCCTTTTCCTCTTTATTTTAATTTGAAAAGCACTTAAGTTGCCGCTCAGTGCTCCTTATTTGTGTTGTTTTTCTTCTTTCTTTCTGATTAGAATAATTTTTCCTCCCTAGAGATTTGACCTTAATATATTGAGTGCGAGAACAGATCAGTTAGTCATTTGCACTCTTTATGCTGATATCAGTCTCTGTACAAAACCTCCTTTTGGCAAAACTTGGACATATGAATGGTATGTGTGTTTGTTTTTGCTGTGAAGGGCCAATTTGTATACATATGAATATATCAATATCCATATTTTTTAAAGCATTTTTGTATGTTTCAAAGCTGCTTTTTAACGTGTGTGTATCATGGAAGACTCGGTGTTGTATGTGTGCATTACAAGCCTACAATTAAGAGAGGCACAATGTTGTATACCATGTCGTTTTACCTGTTTTGTTTCTTTTTCTCCCATTCTCTCAGTAGTCAGTAACACTTAACATTGTTTTCTAGGTTTGTAAATGTTTTAATCTTTTTTGTGCAAACAAAAAACCAGTTTAATGTGTTTATGAATACAGTCTCCTTAAAGATACCTGGGGCAAACAAACCCACAAAGATGTAAACAAGCAACTGTGTACTCTAATGAGAATGAATCAACCTTTTAGCAGTAAGGAAGCTTCTCTGGTGCCTTACAAATAAAAGACATGATTGAGAGTGGTCAGTTGTCTTTGGTTGGTAACTGTTACAGAAAAGACTGAAACGGTTGATAATGCAACTTTGAAGGGCATCGAAATCCCTTTAAGTCAGATACGAGTTAGCATTTTGCTGAGACATGCTGGGTCACAGTATCATATAAAAACAAAGTTCTCCTAGGATTAGTAACACCTCACTGAGTGAGTCAGAGCCAAACCATCATGTAAGATTCAAGGAGAGTTTAAACTTGGGCTGACCTTTGATAGACCTAAAAAAATGACGCTGGCAGTGATGAGCTTGAAGAGTTTATCACCTAAAACTGCCCTTCCAGTTAGTAACAGCTAACTGTTAGCTCTGTGCTAAGTGCCATAAAAACTAATCTGAGTCATTGACCTTGACCTCTTGCCGGCTTTGTGGTGACGATTTGTTACGAGAATTTTTCATGCAAATATCAGTCATATAATACAGCCCACTGCTCAGTTAATCCCACATATAACCTGACTGCACGTTTCCTGCCTGAACCTAAACATGAGAGACAACGCTAGCAACTAGCTGATGGAGCTATTAGCAACAAAAATGAAGATATTTCCCCCAGGACTTGGTGGAGAACAAAACAAAGCTGAAATAAAGAGTAAATATTGGACTTACATTTGTCAGGAGACCAGATACACAACTCCAAAATGAATGATAATCTTGTTTTGTGTCAGCTGGTTGTTTAAATCAACTACTTTTTGCTTAGAAGTTTGCAATATCTGCTTTATAAGGCCCACGTCAGTGTTGTGTTTGCAGCTTGCTGCAACAAGAGAAAAAAAGACATCATTTTCTCTCTTTGAGCCTTGAGACACCAAGAACGAAGTATTGAAACAATAAAATTACAAAAATGTACCCACCTTTTCTTTTCTGTGTACTTGTTGGTCAGAAAAATTCCAAGAACATGCTGTGAACATTAGCTGTTAACAAGACGGATTTTAAGAGAAATTTCACGGTAGAATACTTCAAACAAATCTACCCACAGTGAGGTGTGATACCTGACTAGTGCTTGACTTTTAAGGCTGGTGCTGATATTATATTATTTACAAATACCTGATAAAATATCTCCATATATTTCCCAAAACCCCAAATTAAAAGTGACAGTCTTTCTTGCAATAAAATGCATTCTTTGCATTTATATGTTGTATTCTTGCACC
>JAQNCA010000007.1:7419441-7430349 GCA_029783725.1 Acanthurus tractus | reverse complement strand
AACTCACTGAAATAAACATTAAGATTACTCATCTGAAATCAATCTCTCCATGTGGGATGCACTCAGTTTATCTAGTCGAATATTCAAGAATGGCTGCACTTGCTATTCAGCCTGAGGTTTTAAAAAAGAGGCTCAGACAAGACTGTGCAAGATTTGTTCCTTGACATGACGTTCCACAGCTAGCATTGCTGGCTCGGCTTGCTAAGTTTACGTGTGTGGATAATTAACATGATCACACTGGCTCATACATACCAGGAGCTTCAGAGGCTCCTCTCTAAACAATTTATCAGCACCTTCCTCAGCTAGAGGAACCTTACTGGGAGTAAGAACTTGGAAACATTTGTCTTTCACAATCTGAGATATTCAGTTTTCAGTTTATTTAACAACAATTCTTTCCTTTTGCTGTTGGATTACGTTTTAAATTGTTTCTGATCTTCTGTCTTTGATATTGTTCACTATTTTTGCTCCTTGTATTAATGATTTTTGTCCTAAAGTTTGTACAATAAAGTGCTAATTTTGCCTTAGAAACATCACTTGTGTTCATTTTTTGGAAGGAAACTTGGGGACAGAACTTTACACAGATATGTTTGACATAAAGGACTTACTGTTAACTTTTCGCCAACATGTCACTTAAGGTGGAGTTACCATATAAGCTGTAACTGTCAGACTGAAATAAACAATGGGTGATTCTTATTAGACATACTGATGTGATTTATCTTTTTATGGGTCTTTTTATGGGTGTTTTTATGCTCAAACCAGTTCAACCACAGCATTAACATCTGTGCCAGTAACTTTCCTGTTTAAATTTACATAACGGATCAAGACTCCCCTTCATTGTTGATCTGGTTCTTCAAACCAGAGATGTGCTCATGACATCACATCAGGTCTAACTCAGTGTTTCTGCTCTGGATTAAAACAGGAGAGGATTTTACCCAGAATGAGTCCAGCCCTCAGCAGGCAGGTCCACACCACATCCATGTTCTGCCCCATGAACACCAGCCGGTCTCTCCTAACACTGCAGCCCTGCTCACTGACTCTCCCCCATCAGACTACCAGAAGAACCTAAACCGGATGCCATACTGTCCTTTCCTGTTGTCAAAATTGTAAAAAAAAACAGCATGTCAGCATTATAAAATAGCCGAGAATGACTCAATTTAATGGTTAAATTTCATTGTTTACCGGTAATAGATTACTTTGTGGCTAATCTAGTTTCACTACAACTTTTTCGCTAACCAAGCCCTTGTGGCTGGGATTTAGTTGTGCCACATGGCATTGCAACACAGGGAGGTTTTAACCAACACACATGACACATTTGGAATTTGACTTCCTGAAATGGGTGCGGTGGGTTTCAGTGTGTAACTGAATGGAGAGTCACAGGTTCCTGCATCAAAATAAAGACAAAAGTGCTGGTCTGACCTTTTACTGCCAGCAACATAGAAACAACACCTGAGTGTTAGAGATCAGAGTCACTGTCATACAAACATGAAGGAGAAATGCGCCCTGCGCTCAGACTTTATGTGAAATCTGGGGTTAGGTTTGTTGTTAAATCGATGCATTTAATCCAATATTTGTTCAGATTATCACATTCCGATTGTGTTGACCCCTTGTGAGAGGTGTGTCTAATTGGTTTTCAGGCTTCCCATTGAGAAAGCATTGTGCTAGACTTTAAAAATGTAAAGATGTATTAAATATCTTAAAACACACTAGCATGTAGGTATGAACAGAGACAGATGTTTATATTTGTTTACAACTATAATTCCTACTGTGGGTCATCTACAAGTGGTTGCTTTATAAACAGAGATCAATGATTATACAGTACATCAGTTTTAATATTCAAACATGCATTGTACAAAATATTATAAATCAATTAACACTGAGAATGTTGTAAATACACCTAAATATACCTGAGAACAACTGCATTATAGTATTTTATAAATCATGATGTTTATTTAGTGCTGATAAATGTTATAATTGTTACTGACTTTCAGGTGGGACACAACTGGTATCAAATGAACCGACAAAAATGCTAGAAAATCCTAGGAAATGCTATACGAGACAACTTTGAAAAGGTTGTTTTCAACATCACTTAATAAGACAACAAGCCTTTAAAACAGCTTTAATAAATCTGAACACTACAAACTCCAACATACATCATTTCCATCTTGTTGGAAAGAATAACAACAGTTTTAGAACAAAATGTCCCCAGAGTAGGTTTTCACAAGTAAAAGCATGTAGACATCAGGCATGTTAGCAGCATTTCAATGTTGCAGTTGAGGTGACTTAAACCATCTTGCATGCTATTGTGTACATTTACAACAGAACATTAAACATTATTAATAGCCAGGCTTTTATATTTTGTCACTGAAATCCCTTTTTACAAAATAAGTACAACTAGCTATAAAATAAACTCTTTCTCTCTGCGGGTTATGGGAACAAAGGTATATGGTGCTATTAAATACCTGAGAGATGCGCAGGTTGTTCCATCGAAAGCACTCCACCTGCTGATTTCTTGCCGGTATTGTACTGATTCAAACTGTAAAGCTGTTAAAATTAATCGCAACGATTAGAGCTGCAAACACTGATTAATAAATAGATCAATTCATTGCTTTAAAAAAGAGTAAGATTGTCTTTTAAGAGTTCTTTGACGCCAAAAAATCTTTTCAAATGTACTTTTCTGACAAAGAGTACAAAACATATTAATTTCGCAAGGAAATAAGACAAAAAAAGGCCCAATGTAGATGCTTGAATCAGTAAAACGCCCATATGTGCTTGGAAAACTACCCGAAATAAAGTTAAAATAACAAAAAAAAAAAACAAAACAAAACATACAAAAAACTTAAAGAAAAGCCTTAAAAGGTCATTATTCCCCAACCCAACAACATAAGAATGAATAAATTCCTAACACAAACATGTTTACTATTATTGTTTTTTATATGTAAACTAACAACTTTTAGTTTTGTCTTTCCCTAATAACAGTCTACATTAGGATTTAGGAGAGCATCCGATTAATAAAGTTATGATTATCATATTTAAAGCAGCCTAACAGGTCCACGCAGCGATCTGTTTCAACATGAACCAAAAAGTTACAGTATCATTCACATTTTAAGAGACACTGGCGCTTTAATAAAAAAAACACGACTGAAGATGATTAAAAAAAAAAACACGCGTCCACTTACCGGCGTGAGCTCGTGCGACACGCGCGTCTCCTTTGGTCTACAACTACTGCGATCACACACGCGCAGCAGCCGCCTCTCAGCTTGAAGTAAACATCTGTCCCGCCCCGTCAGCGCTACCGGTCACGCCCGGTTTCCAAAATTGGGTTCCGGAGTCCTGTGGAGGAATATGTAAAGCTTTCAGCGGAGGTTTACAAATAAAGAAGTCACTTCAATTTTCTTTATTATGTGTAGTTCAGCTAAGGAGTGAACAAATGTGTAGAGGAAGTAGGTTTCAGTCTCCTCATTTTCAGTTTAATCCAGACAAATTCTGTATTTATGATGTTACAAAAAAAAATCTTAAACAACTTACTCTCCTTTTTTTTCTCCGTGAAACAGCAGTTGTCTTTTAAGTAGCGATTCGATTTTTTTAATTTACATTTCAACACTTCACTGCAGAGCACACTCACTGGCTTTCTGCCTCATATTTAACTAAGAAAACAATCAAGGAGTGATGGATGGACGCCGCAGGATGTCTCAAAGCAATATCAGCTGCGGTGATCATGGTTTGTCTATGTCATTCCTGCAATTACACAAGCAGCTGTGTTCATAACTAACTAATGACCCACATGAGAAAAACAAAATGCTAAACATCAGGGTGTGTAATTCATTCATGACGACATTGAACTGATTGTGGTTGATGCCCCTGAAACCAGAAACTAGCTTCATGCTTTCAAAGTTTAATATGAACAAATTTAGCACCAGTTCCAGTTCAATTAGTGTTGTTTACTGCTGCACAGTGTCAATGTCTTGTTAAAACTGTGCTGTGTGAGTACATATATGTATGTGGCAGCATAATATATATATTGACTGGAGGACATGGAACTGTTTCAATTCTGGGTTAGATTACAAACCACCTGGACAAAAACCAGGAGTCCTCAACCGCTAGACCACATGGGACCTGTGCAGTTTCTAGTTTCTGTGCTGTAGACGGTACTAAAATGTTCCATGTTGCACCTTAAAGTTCTGCATCAGCTTCATTATGTAAAAATTTGTCGTTTTGAGAAGTACACAAAAGAATTGCACCGCTGCTCTTCTGCCCAGTGCAGCAAAAGAAAAAGTAGTTTTTTAGTGGGTTGGGTGAATCCAAAATCGCAGTAGGCTACGGCTTGTGCAGTCATGTGACAAAAGCAAAAATATAGGCCTTTCTCTTCTCTTCTCAGGGGATCGGACCCCATCCCTCCTAGTTGGAGCTACATTTGCGAGGCAGTGGCAGACAGAGCTGTTGTATCCGAGGTGAGGCTCTGGCTGAGCGGGCTGCCCGGCTGACTATGTACGGGTCATATCCTTCATACACAGCCTTCCTCTCTTTGGGACTGGACAGTTCAAGGAGTCTGTGGCTGGCTTGGTAGTTTCTTGCTGCTCTGGAGACGAGCCAGCACACTGAGCGATCGCCTTGAAACTTAGGGTGGTCATGCTTGGGGCCTGCAGAGGCAATGGATTTTATGTTGAATAGCAAGTAAACCAAAGCAAAATCTAATTCAAAACATTGCATGGGGGCATGAAAGACTTACTAGCAAGTAGCTCAATGTGTGTTGATGCCTTGCGGGGTATGTGTGTCAGGGGTTCAGGTTTAGATTTGTGGCCGGTGCCCTCCTGCACAGGCCTTCTTTTCGGTTGGGCGAGCTGACAAATTCGTGGAGTGGCGACTACTGTTTGTGTCGCTCTGTTTAACTAGAAAACACATCTCAGGTCATTGACAGCGCCATCTTATACACACAGGTGCAGAAAAGTGCAATATTACACATGAGCTCCTTGAAATCAATCAAACAAATAAAAGTTGTATTGATTTCACCGACACTTGACCCTCAAATTTTACTTTGTTTTCAGTGTTAGTTGATGGAAATGTAGGTCTGTCAGTCTGTTGGTCCTCTGCTTTGGTTTAGATAAAAAATATGTTGACAGTTTTTGGTTGGATTGAATTTAAATTTTGTGCAGGTTTTCATGATCTCCAGATGATGGCACCATTCTGCTAGCGCCACCATGAGGATTCTGTTATGAATTGATAGTAATATAAGGGAACTACAACTCCATTTCATTACAAAACCTTGTGTTTTTAAATCACCAATAAATAATCTTGAATCTTGTTGTCAGAGGCCATTCTCTTCTAGAAAGGTACAACAAGTTTGTTGTGACATAATAGACTCATATTGTGAATGTATTCAGTGTGTTAAAGCTTAATTTAGTACCCTAACTTCAGCTGGCAGACTAAATACCTGAAACCTTGCACATACTACCATGACTTGCTCTGGATTTTAAATGACACAATCATTGCATACTTGATAAGCTGCCAGCAACCTCATGACCTACCACTTACACAGCAGCTTCTCAGGAAATGGAGTGTGTGCTACTCACAGGGCACAGCAGCTGGCGGTCGGGCTGCCAGCCAGCTGCAGGAGCTCGAGGTATGGCAAGCCTACACAGCCTATCGGACGCGACGGCCCTGAGAGCCCATTCACTCGCCTCCCATATGGGAGAAAGTCTGGAGGAGTAAAAATTGATAGGTATGAAAGGAGGCAGAGGTAGAGAAAATAGGAAATGGAGAGAGGAAAAATGAGAGCTAGAACAAAACATGAATAATCAAAAAGGTTTTGAGGGTCAAAACTTTCTTGATGATCATGTTTTGTTGAGTTTTCATTAACAAAGGAAAAGAGGAAACTGTAAACAAAGGCCTGTCACAAATAAAGGCACAGATCTCTTTGCCACAAAGGTTAAAAAAAGAAATCACACATGTTAATTGGTTAATAAATCATTAGTTCTTTGCATTAGTAGAATAGCAGAGGTTGTTATATTTACGTGTCTTGAGTGTAGAACTTTTTATTTCTACAAAGCTCTGACCAGCGTGGGGTCAACTCTACAAAGAAAAACAAATGTGCACATCATCACCAAAAAGCTGTTCAGGTCAGGTTAAGAAAAAGAGCAGACTGAATTAGAAAGGTACCAATCTTGGTGGTGGATCCAGTCGTTTCTGGCGGCAGCTCATCCAGCCAGTAGACAGAACGACTGAAAAATAACAAAAAGAAGTTTAAGCAGAGAAGCAGGGAGAAACGGAGACCGATAGATGGAGAGAAGACCACTCAGGCCTACCGGTCCGGGTATCTGAGATGGTTGGGTTTGGGTTGTGCTAGCTTCTGCATCCGAGTCGCCATGGAAACAGTTGAATCTTACAGGGTAACAGAGCACATTGCTGCTAAAATTATTCAATTATCCAACAGCCTAACAGCTAAATCTCCTCTCATTCTTTCTAAATGTAAGGTAAGCTAAGGAGAAACCCTCCTATAGACAGTTGAAACCAACAACAAAAAATTGATTTAATCTCAAACTGATAACATTAATACTCTCTGAACTTGCAAAAACGATAGGTAATTGCTAAAATTCAACTTACAACATTATTTTTTAGCATGAAGCAACGCTAAAGTTTACCTGTGTTACTGCGGGGGGTGACACCGACACTTGCTGGTTGCTAGGGGATCAGATGACGCTGGTGGGCTGTCACATCTGTGCAGGGCATGTGAAGATTGCCAGCTTTACAGATCTTTCACAATAAACCACTAAGTTAAGATAAATAACTACGACTGTTTATTTTCTGACCGGTTTTAGACTGTGAAACTGTTTTGTACCGTGGAAACAAGCACAAGCTTGAATATGATGTGGTTTCCAAAAAAGAACAGTAAACTTCAACCTTAAATCCTCTCTGTTGACGATTGTAGTATTTTAGTAGTATCATTTACCAAAATAAAAGCACCATAATTACAGGTGGAAGTATGTAATGTAATGAAATGTTCTTGCCAGTTTCCAAAACCTCCAATTCTTCAAATTGTTCTCTTCCTGTTCTTAATGAATCAAGATCTCAAATGTCTCTTACAATGTAAGCATTCAAATGGGAGATAACTCCTAAAAATGTCCCACCAGAGCAAATGAATCATGCTAATAACGTGTCAGCCTACCGCAACTATGTTTGGTATTTTCCCGAAATTTATTAGGCCCTTCCCCCCCCGAAATCAATTAACTGCCTGTTTTGTTCTGAAAAAAAAACCATAAGTACCAGAACAGCATATCAGTCATTCAGAAACTGTGTGAGCAAAGATATCCTAAATAATATGTTACACAGGTGGTTTGGGCCAGGTGAGTATTTATTATAGCACAAACACAACTGAATATTCTTAGAAAGGGTGAATCTTGTAGGAATACTACATGCAACGGTGTGTCTCTATGATCCTCTTACACTTTCGCTACTGGTCGCTGCTTGTTGCTTTAACCATGAAGACATGACACTACAGTACTGAGTATATGGGCTATAATACGGTAAAAAAAAAAAGAGTACTTATAGCATACAGACAAAACTGTCAGAGGGGCGGGACTAAATGAAAAAGGTGCAATAATAAATCCATCTGCTGCTTTGGCCCCATGAATAGCGGAATGGATTTCTTAATATGCAGCACAGTTACTAGCTAATATTTCAGATCCATTTTGGTCATTAGCTTAACCCCTCAAATTAGCTACTGGGTGATGTAATGCTTTATGTATAATATCAATCTGAAAAACTACCAGTAACCAGTAACCACTAGCAACTACAGTTAGCACTTTTGATTCCATACTTTTATTTCTACTCACATAACCTTGCCTCGGCTGTACAAGAAAAAAAAAGCATGAATGAAGCTAAAATCTTAAGTTTAGCTGCATGAATCTGTTGATGATTTTATGAAATAAGAACATGTGAAATACCTCTTAAACAATCATTCATTTACCGTTCACACACTGACATGGAGTGCAAAATTAAACAATGCAGAGACAGTTAAAAAACAGACAACACCTTTATTTTCAACAGACATTTTAAATCTTATAAAACAGCAAATAACAGTAAATAATCTACCAAAGCTTTTTTTTTTATAGTCAAGATCACAAAGCCACAAGCTTTCAATATAATACTGTAGTTATTATTCTCTAAAGTAGTATTGCAGGAGTCTGTTACTGTGTGAAGTTAACAAGTCATGTCTGTCTGACATTATAGCGTCACTCTGTTTTGGTTCACACATAACAAAAACTAAAGAGGACGCTGCAGGAAACGCAACTACAGCGTCAAATAACATTCACAGGCCTCTGAAACACAAAGAGAAACCCAGAGATGGCCAGGGTTACATACGTAGTGTTTGGTTGATACTGTATTCTAACACTTAAAGGATAATAATAACAGTGTTTTTGGCTGTTACAGCACTTGTTGTTACTGCATTTTCTACTTTCTACATCTAGTTTAAATTCCCATACCTCATATCCATTATTTTGTTATATTTTTTTTGTCACTTTTAAAGATAAAATTCACTTCAAAATAACTTCTGCCTTGGTTGAAAGTCAACCGAGACGAATGGCACAAACCAAACGAAAACACCACCTTTGTCCTTTAAGCAACCTGGAAGAACAGTCAGAGATAAATCTCCATGCAATTCTGTAGTTTCTACTGTCTGAGGACATCTAAAGACATGAGTTTGTCTTTTGATCTCTTGAAGTTTCTCCAATAATCATATCAAAGATCACTGATAATCTCTCAGGAGTCCATGGTATTAAAACATGGGAATACCAGTGGCAATAACAGTTCACAGGCATAAATTCATGAGGCAACAAGCTATCTTATTAAGCTGCCAGTGTAGTTTGCCGGGGTTAAGGTAAACAGAAAAGGTGGCACCAGACAGTCCAATCTCTTGAGAGCAGTGCAGGTAGAATGGAATTATAAAGGCATGTAGGAGAGGGCAGAGAAAGGTAAATGTTGAGTAAATATTGTATTCAGTAGCACCAGGAGAAGAAGTAATGAGATTATGTCAGTGTCAGAGGGTCTGTACAATGACAGGATACAGTAGGGACATATGCTCAGCTCCTCTGATTGGCAGCTTGTGTGTAGTGTAGTAGTGGATGACCTCCGGGATGGTGGAGAAGGGAGGGCTGTTCTCTCCAAGCACATAACGGCCGTCGGCAGACTGAGTGAACTTCATGTGCATGAAGCCCTTACAACTCCTGACACAGACAGAAAAGGAACGATTCAGCTTTGCATGTCAGATTCAATCACAACCAACTATTGTGACATTTATATAACCAGACTTAAAGTACATCTGTAACGTTCCAGACATTTATAACATGGAACGACATGTCCTAGTGTCCTGCAGAGAGATGCGGCTGTGCATGGGTAACTACATCTGGAAAGAAAAGCATCTAATTTTATGTTCCTAAAAACAATCAGTGCAACACACTCGTCTCTTAAATGGATTTGAGGAAAATGGTACAGGAACGCTTGTCTTTATTGTCAAAACACTCCAGATGGGCCCCGCATCCTAAATAAATGTTGCTCACTAAACAAAAGTGAATTCCAAAAGTGTCATGTGTTTCTGATCCACTATTTTCTTTATCTAATGACATTAAATGTCAAACAAATGCGTTACTTGATTTCAGTTGGCTAAACACAAATGTCTTCAGTTGGGTACAATCCAATCCGATGATTGGTTCACGATTTATTGGTTCAAAAGCCCAACTATTTCCAACATGCAGCTAAACCCTTGAAAAACATGCTTTTGTTGCAATTATTTATACAAGTTTAAAACAGAGAGGAGGTGGGGGTGGAAAAAGAGAGAGCAATACATCCGAAATGAATGGTTGGGAAAAGGGACAATGGAAAAATGGTAAAAAATTAAAAATAGCCACAGGGATCAAATCTGAGAAGATTCTCCCACCACCCACAGGCCATAACAAAACCGAAATGAGGCAAAAAAACTGGATCAAATAATTTTAGAAACAGTGAAATGCAGTGCAGCACACAGGGGCAAAATTTCCCTGTAAGAGTGTGCAATGATATTTTAAATTATAACAGAGAAGATATTTGGGTTTTTTTTAGATTTAAAACAGCTGAAATGCAGCTTGGGTCAAAGCATGAGGATGAGTGTCTACCTGAGTGAGAGAGAGTAGTCGGTCCTGCAGGTCTGGCTGTTTCTCACCAGGTAGGAGCTCTCCTTGCACAGAGTCAGTAGAGTCTCTGCTTCTGAGCGGCTCAGGGTCCCGTGGTACCACCTGCAGGTGACCAGCAGGAAACATTACAGCCAAAGAGTTTCACTTGAATCCATGTGTGTGGCAGTCTACAGCATGTCTCAAACCAAAACTAACGTTTCTTGGTTCCTTACAATTTAGCGCTTCAGTTCACTTTCTTACTTTACATGCTTGGTGCAGACACGTTTGTGGGTGAAAACACTCGAATATGCAAGTCAAAGGGATTCACCATTCACAAACCTTTTCCTGAATTTACAAAATTGCCTGATTTGCTTCATGGTGGGTCCCGTTTGACTAACAAAATTATTATTATACACAGACGAAAACTAAGACATGGATGGCTCTGATCTTAAGCAAAACAAGTCAAAGTGGCTGAGCTTCACGGGGAAAGCATCCAGGCATCCTCCAGACCTCTCAATCACATCTGTATTCAAAAGCATTCAGCAGTGTGGAAATCTGCTACTCTCAATGATACTAACAGTATCTATAAAAATTAGGGATGCACGATAACTGTTTTTTAAAACTGATACGATAACTGATAACTTTCAGCTCCTAAAGGCCGATACCGATAACTATAACCTATAACCTAGTCATTCTTTCGGCCTTTTTAAGTTCATGTTTCTATTTTTTTTATGTGTAACATGTGGGAAAATACTGCGAATATCAATTC
>JAQNCA010000007.1:7377596-7388882 GCA_029783725.1 Acanthurus tractus | reverse complement strand
CACTCAACCAGTTTGAAACACAAAGCATATGTATTTCCATGTCGTGCAAAAAAAATCATATTTCGATGCAAGCTCATAACCAAGTCCAAGCCGCCAGTCCACATGACACGGAGAGACGCAGGAATGCTGTAGAGCCAATGGCAAAACCCGGGTAGTTTCGGTGCCGCCCTCCTCCCGTCTCCGGTATAAAGAGTGTGTCGCAACGTTGCCAACAACAAACACCTCTGCAGAGACAGGCTGGATACCGACGCGCTGATTTTTACTGGGATTATATTTGGATTTGCAAACATGATTCCGGAGGAAAACTTCGGGCCCATCGAGAACAGGTGAGATTTACGGCTCGGTTTTGCTTTTTTTTCGCACTTAGTCAGATTTGAGCGGTTGTTTTTAATGACTGTGTGAGCCATGTGGATGGAAGTCATGTGCTGGACAAGGCTGCTTTTCGTCCTTTGACCCTTTTGCACTGCATGAACTGCAGAGGCTGATCAACAAAAGTCCCAATTTTGTGAGTTAAGACTCACAAAGAGTGCAGAGGTTGTTAGCATAAAATACTTTTTGCGCCGAAACTGTCAGCACCTTTTGAAAAATGTTTTGCACAGTAATTTTTTTTTTAACATATGGACATATCATAATGTGGGATGTTGATGCATAAATGAATACTGAGTTTATAAAGTTATTTTTTTTCGTTTTTATTTCCAATTTCAGGACATGTTTACGCAAAACTGTGCGTGCATGTTGCACAGCGTGCAGAAGGGCTGTGTGTTTACCATACAATGCATATTTATAGTCCCTTGATTATATCACAGTCACGAAACGTAACTGCTGAGACTGGTGTGACTGGAGGATATATTAATAATGTCTGCAAGCTTTTACCTGACTTTTCTGGACTTGAAATGATTATGCATGAGTGGACACATTTATTGAACAAGTGCAGCAGGTTGAGGCGTAAACCGTTTATTTATTTGATATCAGAATAAAAAGGCTGATTGTTCTGTCTTTTCCCTCATAGGATGCAGGCTGTAGGTTTGGCTCTGGAGGAGTTGCTGGTGACAGCTCAGAAACAAGACTGCCTGACCGTTGGCATCTATGAATCAGCCAAACTTCTTAATACGTGAGTTGAAACAATTAAGTCTGGCCTCACAATGCCTGTAATTTTTCAGGAATGCACAATTGTCAAGTAACTTCCATCCCAGGCCAAAGGGTGCAGATGTCTACCTGTAACTCATCTCTTTGTCTCTTTCATCCTCAGAGACCCAGACAGTGTGGTCCTGTGTGTCCTGGCAGCTGACGACGCAGACGACGTGGCACTGCAGATCCACTTCACCCTGCTTCAATCCTTTTGCTGCGACAGTGGCTTGACCATCCTGAGAGTCTCGGGAGTGCAGCGGCTCCGGCAGCTGCTGGGTCCTGTGGATGCCAACAGAAACCAGGAGGAGCTCAGAGACCTCCACTGCATACTAGTTACAGTGAGTTGACTCAGCACAACAGCCCTCTTCTTATGTAACTGCAAGGCAAAGTGGGAATGTATTATTACAGAATATTTTCATAGCTTAAATGTTTCTTTACGCTCAGTATCCGACTTAGCCTTTTATTGCACTTTCTGGAACTTTTTAAACCTTTTTTTTTTTTTTTTTTACTGCTTCTTGCATTTTCCTTGTGATTTTAGTTTCATCCTCTGAATTGCAAAAGCTTTCTGTGGATCAAATTGACCATTCAAGCTTGATCATGACTTTGATGTTGTGTTTTTCTCACGTGCAGAACCCACAGGCTGATCACTGCAGGCTACAAGAGGTGGGGACTTACTGCCAGGAGAGCCGACGCCTTGACCAATGGGTGCCTGAACTGGTCCTGCAGGAACGCTGATGGCTCTGGCATCCGCATACTCGAAACAAAAACAGGAGCTTTCTGGGTTCAGATACTCGTGAACCATTGGGATGGCCTGGAGTGGACTCGGTAGGCCTAATCCTCGCTGACCAGCAGGAGCCAAGGACTTCCTCTCAGTGACTAGTGAAACAGTCGGAGTGGAGACTGATTTACAAAATCTGTTTTATGCAAAAGTTACAGACAGAAAATCAAACACCTATTCAGGCTACGTTATTTCTACTTTGTCAGTAAAACTAGATCCATGCTTCTGTTATGTGCTTCTATTTGGCTACTTACAATCTTTGTGGGGTGTGACAATCAATAAGAAGATTAGTAGCATTCAAAGAAAGCTGTCCACACCCCGGCCTGTACCTGGAAGACCTGTGTGTTTTCTATGAGCCAGACAAGAATGCTGTAATGAAACTATGCCCAACATTCCTGTGTATTCTTACATGGGAGAGTCCTTGGAGAGGAGGTGTGTGTGAATGCGTGGAATGCGTGGTACAATACTCGGGTCTTTCTTTAGAAAAGACTGGGCGTGCGGCGTGTGCGTTCCTGAAATGAGCAGCTGAAACCAGCGGAGGAATCATCACCATGGAAACTGAAATGGAAATGATGTTGAAGCTGAAGTCACACAGGATTTAATGGCCAAAAAAAGCTGCAAAAAGGTTGCGGGACAGTATGTTTTTTGGTCACAGGTGGGATGAATGAGCATTATAATGAACTGTGTCTGATCTGTTGAAGGAATCAGCTGTAAATTCTTATTGTGCTGCAGAAGAAAAAAACAGTCATATTTGTGCCTTGAGAAGTGCTGCTTTTTTTTGATAAAATGCTGTTAAACCAATATGTACAGTTCTACATCAGTAATTTATTGATTGTATCCGTTGTTTGTGTAGCTATTTATGCTCAAATATTTGTGCTATGTTAATTAAGTCAATAAATTATTGTATTTGCAACTGATTGCTTTATTAAAAAGTCTGTGTTTAAATTTTTGAAACAAAAGCCATGTGCATGTGTAAAGAAACTGGAAATACACCTTAGTCATGCAACTACCAGTTTCATTTGGCTTGAAGTAATGGAAAAAACATGCACACCTAGGGAAAGGTCTCGGTCATGAGCCAGCTTCCTTGTTGTAGTAAAAAAGAAGTGCGTCAGACAGGAAAATTAGAGTTGAGACAGACACTCTATCTTGGAACAAACAGGCGAAACAAGCATGCAGACCTGTCCCGACAAGTCAAGCAGGTGAGGGGGGAAAAACTGCATAGAAGATGCAAGTTGCCTGCTTAAACTTGAGATATAATTTTTTTCTGAACCCTTTGCAATCTCAGTTTGGAAATGCTTCAAGTCAAATTATGCAGCTAAATTTGCAAATGCATGTACTTAAAGGTAGGCTTGAAATATTTACAAGTCTAGGTGTAACCCC
Source organism: Acanthurus tractus (assembly GCA_029783725.1). NCBI lineage: Eukaryota > Metazoa > Chordata > Actinopteri > Acanthuriformes > Acanthuridae > Acanthurus > Acanthurus tractus. Next base: position 7,385,596 of record JAQNCA010000007.1, on the reverse strand, counting down.
ACCCATGTTACGCTATCTTCACATGATCGGGCAGCAAGCTGTTCCTGCAACACAGCACAAGTGTTTTTTATCCTCCCCTCTGCCCTCCATTCCTGTGTTTTGCTCCCCACTCCACCCTGCGCTCTCACATGTCTGCTCACAATTCAGACTGCAGAGCAGAAGAGAAGGAACATTCAGGCACATGGACCTCCCATTTGTTTACCATCGGCTAGACAGGGGCGTGACAGAAAAGGAGACTAACTTCTGATTGGTTGTAGTTCATCCACCCTAATTGTGATTGGCTTTGACTTTCAGAAGGGTTTGGGGGGCTTGCAGTTTGAAACTTGAAGGAGACTCGTGACTGCTGAGACAGTGCTTTCTAAGGGCACGGAGACGATCTGAGACAGAAGACTTGGAACAATGACATTCCTGTCAAATGACCCAAACTGGAGGCTTTATTATGCCGTGCTTCTTGTTTACTTTGTGCAGCAGGTTTTAATCTTTCTACTGCACACCATGTACCTATTAGGGCTGAAGAGCATGTGTGTCCATGTGCACGGTGTACAACTGGTGTGAGAAATAGCTGGACCCTCCCACTGAAGCCATATGTGTTGTGGGGGGAATTTGCAGCACTTTTTAGGGCTAATAACAACTAAAATAAGAAAAATAAAACCATTGTTTTGCACAAAAAAATTATCATTAAATCTGAACAAATCAAACTTTGCTGCAATGTAAATACAGACATGTAAGTGATCATATATGATTGTAAGTGAAGAAAGAGAGTGTGAAAAAAAATTATACCTCAAATAGCTGGAAACTTTGTAAAAGATGTGCAAGCAAAGTTTGCATGGGGCATTGCATTTCTATGAAAGCAAGGCATTTCTGGATCATAACTGCTTACTGCAGGGCAGTCTGCGAAAGCAATTTTTGCATTCCTTATGCTTACTACAAAAGGGATATTGTGAACAGGCTTGCATGCTGTTTTTAGGCACATGCTTAAAGTCCATGGATTTTGAGGAATTTAAAACTGCAGAATGCATGTAATGTACCAAGCAATAAAGGATTTTATTTTTTTGCAACATATAAAATGTTCTTGGACAGACAGGGATGATTTAATTTAGGAACAAAAATTACACTTAAATGTTTCTTCTTGAGAGGATCTTGAGAGGATGTGAATTATCTTTGTTGAGTGGTCTTAAAAATAAAATTAACACAGAAGAATTTGTCATTATATCATCTTTTTATTAATGTTATCTACTTCTCAATATCATCTTTTTAACAGCAATATCCACAAAATATTAACAGTGTGCAAGAAAACATGAGTTATGGCACATCAGAGAACAGTTACAAAAAATAGATATATTTTCTTCATAATCAATCAAGGCAAAAAGATACATATACTGTATGCATACACAGGAGATCAGAACACAAAAGATGAGTCTTAGGAAGGGCTCAGAGCCGATCCAGTGATGTTTGATTTCAAAGTCCACCAGTGAGGAGCCTCAACTCTCCCCACCTGACCAGAAATGAATATCACTGGGCTTGCTTTGTGTCACAACACCAGTGGACTTCCATCTGGAGCCATGTGCTCTGCTTTAACACTGTTCATTCTGTTGATCTGATAACCCCAAGACCAGCATTAACACAATATATGCCACTATAAGGCAAACTAACAACCAACCAACCAGACAAACTGTCCGTCAAACCAGCGACTCAGGCCGGCTGTCTCTGATTGTAAACCCAACCAGCTATGGAATGATTGAAAAAATAATAATGATAAAAAATAGCATCTGTCAGGCATCTCTAGGACAACATCAGTGTGTGTATGTTCGTGTGCTGATATGCATGCTTGTTAGGTGTAATGTTAGGTGTGTCGTGTAAATCTTTTGCAGTTGCAATTCTCTTTGATGTGAGCGCCACCTCGCTAAGAAATTACAAGGAACTGCCTGTCCTTTCCTAAGCAATAACAATCTTACAATACTTCAGATCTGAGGAAAAGTCAACTTAACCCAGATCAGTATTTATTAATTACCTGTCACCTCAGTTTGCACGCAGGTCTGTGTTTGTACAGCCGAACTATTATATTTCTTTAGCTGTTTCCTTGTTTTTGTAAATTTAGCTCAAGTCAGTTTTCATATCAGCCTAAATTGGGTCAAATAATCTCTTCAGTTATTTCTTAGGATGAGATAAAGGAGATCTGCCATTTTGGCAGATATACTCTGAATGGAATAAGTGCTGAGTTTGATGAGAAGATTAGTATCACCCTTACGTGCTAATATGCTCATTTACTTTTCAAGTTATGAAGCTAAAGCAAACAGTGGGTTAGATTAGCCTAGCATGATGCCTAGAAACATAAGGAAGCGGCTAGCCTGGCCCTGTATATAGAGCCAAAGGGAAACTGAGACTTCTTGCATTGGAGTAGAGTCTTCTTAAGAGAAGCTCAATGTGTATATCTACAGTAGATATAGTATGGTAGGCTTGGTGGTCTGTTAACGACCATCTCTCAAGAGCTAAACATTTGATGGTGTAAAGTCACAATTTGGCAGGTGCGTGTCATGGCTACGTCAGTCAGAAGACTGAATGCCGTCTATGTTTATAGATCCCGGAAATTATGACCCGAATGGACGCTGTCTTGGTCTGGTGAAGTGACGACACAGAGCCTGGACTTTACAATAAGGACAAGACCTTAATAATATATAACCTGTGAACTGGTGAGCTTTAGAGGGGCTGTTTGGGGGGGTTTTGTTACCTTTGGACGGAGACAGGCTAGTTGTTTATGTCCGTTTTCACTCTTGAAGCTAAGCTAAGCTAACCAGCTGGCTTTGGCTTCATATTAAATGAACAGATGCGAGAGTAGCACTGATCCTCTCATCTCTCTAACTCTCTCTAAGAGAAAAAGCGTATTTCCCTACAATGTCAGACTCTCCTTTCTTTAAGGCTGAGATGAGTGGTGAAAATAACTGCAGGTATTATTATACATCTGAGTCAGACACAGAGCTAAACAGACAAAGAACTTCTTTTAGTAGGCTAAGTGAATTTGTCAGCTTTGTGACTATTACCGGGGGCAGGCCTGCTATTGGTCATCACGTAAAAAAAATAGCTTCCCACACTTCAACCGAACAATTTTAGCATGTGACAGAATACTTTTCTACTCCTCTCAAGAATATGCACACAAACCTCCGACTAAAAAAAAAAGACCACACAGCGTCACATGACCTCTCCTCTGGTCAGACTCACCCTGACCTGGATTTTCAAGGCTTCAGTACTGTAACATTACTATGTAACGCTCTGCACAGCACTGGAGGCACTGTGTGTTCTTCTGACACACTGTGTGCACAAATACACACTCTGCAATGCACACACAGAGCACGCACACACACACACACACACACACACACACACAGAGCACTCACACACACACACGCATGCACCTCTGCTCTCTCTTCTCCGCCTACCGCTCTGCCAAATCATCCTTTTAGCTACCTAACACTCGCAGCCGACTCCCCCACACACATGCACACACACACACACGCACGCACACCCTCAGCTCTCTCTGTGGGCTTCCTCCAGCTCCCGCTCCCTCTTGTTTGGAACAAATGAGTGATGAAGCTGGGCTTTGTTTCAGCAGCCATCGCCTACAGTGAGCAAGCAGTGATGTCAATTAGCAATTTAACCCTGGTTTAAATTTAAAAGTTGTGTTTTCCCTAAAAGAACAATAGTTTCAGAAATGTAGAAATTACATTTGTCAGCTCTCCTGCTGAGAGTTCGACAAGACAACTGATGTTAAATTAGGTTAAAGGTTAAATTAGGGTTAGGTTAAATTAGCTTAGCATAACAACTGGAAACAGCCTTTAACAAACTCAACCTGTGAACACCTGTAAAAATCGATCCCCTGAAGGAACTTCTCTGTTTTTTTGTTTTTATTGGGTTAGGTGTGTCGCAGAGAAAAATTATGCAATGATATGTGAATTCATTTTACTAATTTAAATAGAAAGAGTATTATTTTGTTTGCTATGATGGTCTGTTCTGGTCAAATGCAGTGTGCATTTGACCTCTCAGGCTGAGGTAACACTGAGTGTGACTTTTGTTTGTTTAAGTTGGCTTCACCAAAGTTGGCTTTAGTTTGGAAAACCCCTGGTCTTCACTCTTAAACAAAACATGTTTATTAGCGCACCTTTAAGGTACTGGTAACTGGATTTTAGTCGCAGTTTCACCCTGTTTCCAGTCATAATGCTCAGCTAAGCTAATTGTTAATGTTGCAGCTTCATATTAATGGCAAAGACACAGAAAATGTGGAGCTTTAAATCTCTAGGGACTACATGCAACATAAGATCATTTTTAAATTAGGCTTTTTTTGCATGTTGCCCCCTGCAGTCTGTCTGCTTTACAAACTGTGTGAAAACAGTTCACACAAAAAAAAAAAACAGTTGAAAACCGCTCGCCTCTCACCACCTCCAAAGATCCTAACTCTCAAAAGTCAGTTAGCAGATGGCTCATATTGACCTAGTGATTAGAGAAGAGAAAAGAAGAGGGTTCAACTCCCCTGACAGTCCATCAGCAGCTGTAAGTCCTGCCCAGATGGCTCCACCCTGCTCTGTCACTGTACGTTCCTCCTGACAAAAGCCTCGGCCAAATGCTCTAATGTAAATATGATGGTACAAAGCTCCTTTCTTTCAGCAATTAACCGTCAAAAGTGGCCCTCGATGCTGGGCCCAAACACTCCTTTAACCTTTGTCTATCAAACCCAAAAGACAACTGCAAGAGAGTGTGTTGTGTTCATGTGTGTGTTGTCCTGGTTGCCTGTCGCCCACCAAAATCAACACTTGAGAAAAAACTTGTGTGCTGCTCTGGTGTTAAAGGATAGATCAGGAGGTTGGTTTTTGCCACTGGAATGAGGTCCGATGTTGATTCATCCTCTATCAGGATATGATCCTAAACCTAACAGGGCATTTGTTTCTATCTTACATTAATTTTTAATATATCTTCATCAGGCGTTTGTATTTGTATCTGTGGTTAAAACCATCCTCCGCTATCGCAGGCCTCTAAAAAACCTGAATGACAAAAAATTAAAAATTAAAACAATTGAAGACAGACATGGTTTTGACTGACAGAACAGAATAAGTAGTACTAAAAAAATCCAACATCCACAGAGGGGGATTCTGTGTTTAGATTTTGTATCTTACAAACACTGTACAGGGTAATACTCAACTGACCAGGTTCCATGGACTCCATAGAAAGAAGAAACTCAAAAAATAAACCCAAAACAGCTACTCTTCAACTTATCACTTCTGCACGTCTGAAAGAAAGTTTTTACACTTAGTTTGTTTCTCTTGACTTCCTTCCCCCCCCCCCCCCCCACTTCGTCTTCAGTTTTTACAATCAAGTTTGGTTCGTCAGAGAGGAGGAACATCGTGGAGGAGAGGAGGAAACCGAGGGGAGCTCAGTCCCTGACCAGTTTGAGCTCGCGCTGCAGCGAGCCCTTCTATACTGGGTGGACTGGAAATGTTAAAGGTTGCTAAGCTAGGTCATGTTTACTTTAATCTGATTAAAAGTCAGAATAATTATGCATTAAAACAAGATGCATCTCCCTTCTCTACTGCAAAGGCAAATGTAACAAACACCTTCATCTTTGCACTTTGGATGCAATATATCTCTTCTTTTCCTTCATTTAATCTTTAAAAAAAAATCTGCCCGTTAAGAGTCAAACATAAGCAGAGAAGGCAGGGAAAGGATAGCTTCACTTTTACTTTTGAATTTAGGGTTTTCTCCTTCAGCCTACGGGTCTTTGCAGACTGATTCGCAGGTTAGGTCAGTCTGCGACCTCGCCCCCTCTCAGGGTAAAGCACAGGGAGGCTTGATGTACAGTAGAAATCTTTGTTTAAGATCCTAGCAAGTATCCGGTTAGGTATAACCCCTGGCTTACGACCAGATCTCCTGCCGTTTGATTGGCATTTAACATCAAACAGGTGGAGAAACCTGATCAGCCAGGGGCAACACCTATGTCAAAGCAAAACAATCAAAGAAAAAATGTACAGTATCTTATCTGTTAAGTAAGATAAACTTCAACAAAATATCAAAACGTACATTGAGTTCACAAACAAGTATTTCTTAAGAAAAATGCAGGAATTGTCCGCGGGGTTAATAGCTTTAGTTCTGTGCAGAGCAGTCCACTTTGTTGCCCTCATAGGTGCAGATCTGAGGTCAGCTTCGATTTCAGACATCGATTTCAACCAACAGCAGCCATAATGAACTGCAGTGGAATCGGTGACGGCAGATCAGCATCTAGAGATGACTTTTCTGTACATGTTGGCACAGCTGGAGGTTTGGCCAAAGGCTGCGGACGGCCATGGTGAGGCCACAGGCAGAGAGGGTCTGCTGATACAGGTTCGGGGTGGGAACATGCTAGCCCGTTAAAGGCAAAGGCTTCAGCCTCCAAAATGACCCGCCATGGTTTAGCACAGGCAGGTTTGAGGGCAGAGCTCCCAGACCTTTTTTAACAGCCAAATACAAGCATTATTGAGCTTTTAATAGGACACTAGGTCGTGTTTGGCACGGTTGGCAGGAGCGCCTACTGTCCTTCTCTGTTGCCCACATGCATCCTCCCACTCCTTGCCTATGTTGCTGCTGTCCATCCTTTACCCAACCCCTAATTTCATGACAAAAGATGCAGAAAAAAACCCAGTTTCCTAAATGTTTTTTTTTTTTTATGTCCAAATCCCTTTTTCAAGTTAAGCTGACACTTGTAGTTAATTTACCAGCATATGTGAATATTACCAAAGCACCTCGGATCATACTCAGTGATATACTGATCTCAGCCACTGTGAGCACAACATACCTGCCCCCTAGCTGTGGCTCCGGGGTATGGCGCTTTTCCAGAGTGGCTATTTTGGGAGTGTGTGTATTTCTCTGTGTGTCTGTGTGCTAGATGGGCTGCTTACGTGTGTGTGTTTGCATGTGTGTGTTCAAAGGAGGTCTCGGGATCAATTGAAGTACTTAGTGTGTATGTGTGAGTGTGTGTGTGTCTGTGTGTCTATGTTTGTGTGTGTTTGTGAGGGCAGGGGAAGCGTGGCGCGGCTATAGGATGATGCAGGGTTTCTTGTCCTTGAAAGGGTTTTCAGAGGTGGGAACCCCAACCAGCAGAGGGTCGCTTCGAGCGTGCTGCTCACAGTAACTCATCAGATCTGCTGCTGCTTTGGACACCTGGTGAAGAAGGAGGGGGAGAAGTGAAGGAGGGCAAGAGGTGGAAAGGGTGGAGGAGAGGGTAAGGGATTGAGATGAGAGAACACGAGGAGAGACATTGGATAAGTAGGAGGGAAAAAAGGATGGCGGAAGATGGAGGACAGAAAAATGGGAAGCAACAGGAGGCACAAGGGGAAAAGGGAGGATAAAAAGAGAGATATAAGGAGACAGAGGTCAGGTGTGGATGAAAAATCACACTCATAAAACCACAAACATGACAGTAAATATTGTCCTACCTTTATACGTTCAATCCCTGCCTCGATCCTCAGCTGTTCCACCAGTTTCCTGGCCTGGGCGATGTTATTAGTGGTAGACATACTGATCCATCAGACTGCACCAGCACAAAAGAAAACTAAATGGCAGAGAGAGAGAGAGAGAGAGAGAGAGGGAAAATGATCACCAAGCAGAATATGATAGGCGACTCTTTGCTGCTAAAAAATTACCTTGGAACATAGTTTTGCATGTTATGCTTTCAGTAACTGTGTGTAACTAGAAAAGAGACTGATCCTCATTGTGACGCAAAGGTGAACTGTGATTTCTGACTTTGACTTTCATTCAAAGTAAAGCTACTTGCTGTTTGTAGATGTATACAAACTTAAATTAAAGATACATTTTTCAGTCAGGCTGCTGATTCTTCGTATTGCAACTACATGTATTGATGAATGTGTGTATTTTAATTCTATGCCACTTTAAACTTTTACAATCCAGAGGAAAATAGTGCAGCTTGGGCACGAATGGATCAGTATAAATACATAACAGTATAAACTTTGTTACTCTAACAT
>JAQNCA010000007.1:7360719-7375691 GCA_029783725.1 Acanthurus tractus | reverse complement strand
AGAGAGAGAGAGAGAGAGGGAATGGAGAGTTGAATAGCCTTATATTTTAACACCTGATGAAATTCCATCTCTTTTTCTGTCTCTCGGCATCATACTTGTGAGCACATTAATCGATTGTCCACTAATTTAGCCCTAATTCTCAATCCTTATCCTAATCTCACCTCTGAGCACAAATCCTAATCCTAACCAGACCCTTCGAAGCCAATTGCCCTCACTTTGGGGGATTTTTGCCTCTCATTATTTTTGTTTATTTGTTTATTTGCACTCTTACACACAAGCAAACTTGTTTTGAAGGCTTTGCTTAAACCTAAATTAATTGCCTGGAGATTAAGGTTGATGTATCCACAGTGCAGATAAATCTTGATTAAGTATCAATACTTTTTTTTAATATATAATTGATACAAAGAACACATAAGTGCCATGTAAGATTACTCCCTGGTGGCCTGAACTCTCCTTTGTTTCTCATTGCTTCAGAGAATTTACACAATATAGTTGTTTTTTTGTTGTCTATCCTTAAACATCATCTCATGTAAATGTGATTAAGTAAATAACAGGCTTAAGTAAAATCCCTAATGTTTGATATGTTAGTGGAACGGAAAATGCATTCAGAAGTAGCTTTTTATTGATGCATTTACCTTATAAAAAATTATGGTACATTGTTCTCCCTGTACAAGTTCATTGCAATTGGTTTCATTACTGATATTGGTGATTGTAGGTATCAAGCAGCCCACTGTGAATCTACTTCCCGAATGTCAAAGCTCAACCCTGACTTGATCACAAAGAAAAAACAAGTTTAAACCTTAGAATTGCATTGGTGCTTTGGGGACCTGCTCTTTGTCCCCAAATACTGTCAAAAACGTGACTATGTAAACAAATACCTTTCCCCAATATATGCTTTATTACAAGACAACACACCCACACAAACAACCTTTTCGATCACAACATACTTTCTCATTATCTGTCAGTGTTTGAGGACTGTCCTTAAATCACCCCATGGGCAGTATCAGTGACAGCCAGCAGAAGAATATGCATTAAAAACAACAGCAGCTTCCACAAAAAAAAACACCAGTAAACACCGTAAACTACAGAAAAAGAGACAAACTACCACTTGACAACACATCAGCAGCAGTCACACAAACGAGAAAACCGTAAGCTATACTAAGAGGGCAGTTTTTGTTGTTAGTTCATATTGTCTCAAAAATGAACACGTTTTTACATACTGGGCAAAATAGATAAGTAAATATCGAAAGCAAAAGATCCTTTGTGGTTTTTTAAAGTGAATATTCAGGTGACAAAAGTGTTTTTGCTCAGAAATGTTTGCTTTTATATTTTCTCGTAGGAGTAAGCAGCAGAAGCCATTACTCACATGGACGTTAAGCATAATGTTAAGAAACCCTTTGCATAAATTACTTCACGCAGACTTCTGTTATGGCACAGTGCTTTGATTTCTTCAGCCTGTTGATTTTTTCAAACTTTCTGCTATGGCGCATTCCGCGCTGTGAAAATGAAGCTGAGCCCTCAAAAACAGCACTAATGTGACTGTCTGCCCCTCCACGGTCAGATCTGTCTTCCTCTACACCCACAACTGAAAACATTTTCTTATAAAGCCAATGCAAAGAAGCAAGACCTGTACAGTAAACTGGTCATTTATGTTGGTTTGGACCAAAAAAAAAACCCCCATCAACCAGAGCTGGACAGGCCCCGTCCAACCAGCCAGCCTGCCTGCCAGACAGCGAGCCCACAGCCGCTCTCAAGACGCGCAAAAATGCACCAATCCTTATTGATCCTAGCTGCTCCTGAGCGCCGATCGGGCCTGCAGTTCGAAGCCATGTCCTCCGCTACGGGCCCCGCTCGCTGCTCTACCGTGTGAAAACACAATGCGGGCATTTTGATGGATAGAACAGCATGTCCTCTCTCTCCCATGGCTATCCACAATCCACACACATACACTCACACATATACACACACACTCACACACACACACACACATATGCATACATACATAGACTGCGAACAGGCGCGCAAGCACAGGCGGACCTTGTGCACATATCAAAGCCTGAGATATTTTCCCAAGTGAAGACCGGACTAGACCGCTTCAGGTCTGCAAATATAGGCCCTGATTGTTAGCCGTGGGAGCAGGGTGGTGACATGTTTTGAGGGAGGCAGGCTCCAGCAGCCAGTATGAAACCCATCCAGCGACAATGGACACAACACTGGAGCGCATGCCTTTATGTTCCGCTATTATGCAAATTGATCGGCATACGGCCTACTTGAGCATATAAAATCCAGAGGTTTTTGGATACAGTGGCTTGCGCGTTCTCAGGAGTCCAGCCGAGCTGTAGGAAATCTTCCACTGACCCTGTCCCCGGTCCTCCCCACCCTCTCTGCCGGCAAAGGGCTGGGGAAAACCGGATTCGTGACACTGATGAAGCCCCTCTCCGCTGCAGCCGCCCTCGGTGACGAGAAGCCGGGGTTGCAGAGGCGCACGGACGCGTTACAATTATTATACACAGGGAGAAAAATACCCGAATATCTCCAAACTCACCTCCGAATGCGCTGTATTGGTGATTTAAAGGGCCAGATCCGCTGGTTTCTCACCCTCTCTGCTCGTTCACTCCCCGTCTTCACCGAGCCAAACGCCTCCCCCTCCGTTACCAGTGTCTGTCCAATCCTCTACCCCCTCCCCTTCCTCCATTCCTCCCTCTCTCCTTCTCCCTCCCTTCATCCGATCCGGTGACAGAACCTTCAACGAAGGGGGTCCTAAACAAACGTTTTCATACATCCTCGCACAGATCGCCCGAAATAATCCTCTAAACAACATAAAGTTGGAATGAGGATGTCATCCGGTGATGTTTAATTGAAGAAAGACATCAGAGTAGATCCCAGGTGCCCTCTGATCCTTGTTTAAGTATGCAAGTTTGGAAATTTTAGTGTCTATTTTCGGGTACCACTTGCATGAATAAAGGCCCTTTCAACATGAATTATCTGCTTTCAAAGTGAACACCTTTTTTTTCACAGTGAAGTCAACGGAAAATATTGCTGAATATGCTCGACCCCCCCTTTTTTTTGGATACCTTAGTCTCACCGGATCAGTGGTTGGGTGGTTTTATCTTACGGCACATTTAACCTCCAAGCTTTGTGTCTATTGTAAATAGCAGCTGTTGGCTCCTTTTCAAGGTAAATAATTAAATGGGGTTGATGCAGAATCTGCCTTGAAATTTTCATTTGCATTCGAAATGAACTGTAACGATCATACAAAATGTCAATCAACTTTGTATATAATCTCAGATTTAGACATCAAATGTCTCAATATTTTGCCACGCACATTGTTTGAATTAAATAGACATAATCACCCTAAATGCAGGACGAAACAGGGAAAAATGAATAATCTTTGTGTCTCTTTTGATCGGTTCTCTCTGCAGGATTTTTTGGGGGGAAACTAATTTAAAAAAAACTAAAAAAAACAGTGCCCTTATTTTCTTTAAACTTTTTTTTCGCACCTATTAACTCCTACTTCCGGGCCACCGTTGATCATTTTTTTCTGCTACAAAGCATTGCCTAAACATATTTTACACTCTGCCATGTTTTTTTTCATCCTGCAAGTTGTGTATATTCTGATTATCATTCATAGCTGGATCCGTGTATCACACAGTGCAAACTATTCTTCTCCACAAGTATCTACTGCGCGGCAGTGGCACACGGTGGCGCCGTTGACCCGGTAGTAGTTCCGTCTTCTCCAGGGAGGTGTGGGCCGCTCCTTCTATTCCTGGCAGGCCCGGCGCAAAACACGCATCCTCTGTGTCCACCGAGCTGTAGCCCCACTCCTCCACACTGAGCTAAAAGTGCTGCATCTGCTGCACGATTACTGGCTGAATGCAGACGGCGCAGCCTGTGGTAAATGGGACAGAAAGGTCTGCTGTGTGGGAAAACATCTTCTTTTTACACCAGATCTCTGTTTTTGGGGCCATAAAACCTTGGTGATGCTCGCAGAGATGGAGATACATTCAGTCTTGTATTGATGCTGCACTGATACACACACACACACCCGACACCTTCACTGATATATAGTATTCTTCATGGCTGTACAGAAACCTTTTCTGCTTATTATAGCCACGGGAGAGCTATTTATAACTCCCACAGAGTACCGCATTGGCCTCATTTTCACTGATGTGTAGAATAATGCTGATGTCTATACATTTCTCCATAATTTCCTCACCTTTTAGCTCTTTCACTTTCTCTCCCCTCCTTCATTTGTGTGACTTCCTCCTCGCGTTTCACTCCCTGAATCCCCCTCCATCCTCCCTCCCTCCCTCCCTCCCTACCTATTTGTGTGCCTCGGTGAAAAAGAAATATGGTTACGGTGGATTACAGCTGGGCTTTTTGACTCGGCGGTGGAAGCCCATGAGTCACGACCAAAAAAAGATGCTCCCAGTTTGACAGGTGGTACCCCCCACCTCCCAATCAAAGCCACCCACTCACGCAGGTCATTTCTGCCTCTTGTTCTCCAAACCATCGTGTGTGTTCTGGCTGGCTTCTCTTTGACCCAACACACGGACTCCCCCCCCCCCCCCGATGTCTAGAAGCACATGTGTGTGAGAGGGTCTTCTCATTAAGATCCAGCTAAGGGGTTGCCACACATGCCTCTGGGGATAGGGAGTTTTTTTTTTTTTCGTTGTTATGCACTACGGCAGCAGCCTGGGAGACCTCCGCCTGTCGTAACACATCTCTGTCCCCACCAGGGTCACACCACACTCTGATGCGACAACCGACGTCAACGTCACACCGTCTCCATGGCAACCGCGCTGGGCACAGCATCCCCGAGCAGATGTTGGAGGGTTAAGAGAGAAAGGAGAAGGAGATGGGAGTGAGAGGAGGAGTGGGAGACTGTGAGTCCAGCATCTCTTTCCTCCTGTGCTTTGTGTTTTATATACATAAGAGTCTGCAGCAGTGGCTAATGAAGCTGCTAGCACGGCTGGAACTTATGTAGGCTATACAAAGTTGCTTTGAGCTATATGCTAATGTCAGAATTGCAACATGTTCTTGATGGAAATGCAGATGTGCTGAAGCTAAGAATGTATAATGTCCAGACCAGCTGACTATGTTTACCATCTTAGGGTGTTTGCATAAATTAGTGAAATGTGAAATGGCTTATTTTTTCACTCAGCTACTGTTCTTAGCAGAACTGGCATATATTTTAGAATTAGTACAGAGCAGCATACTTTTAATGCAAAATATTCAAACATTAACTAATATTCAACAAAATGTGAAGAAATAATAGCTTTGCTTTGTCAAAAACTAGACACGGTCTGTCTTGCCATGTAATACCATTTTGTGTTTCAAGACCATAGTGAGTTGAACTACTTGAACTTTTCTTAACCTCAACCAAATACAACAGGAAAATGCTTCCTGCCCATTAATGCATCAGACATATTCATGTAAAGTATCTGCCACTACACTCTCAGAGGGAGAGTTTGTGAAATGCATACCTTTACTTTTGCTACTTTAAATGAAGTTTTCCTTTTATTTAAATGACCGTTACATTGCAGTACTTTAACTGGTGCTGGTGAATTTTAATTTGACAGCTTTGCTGCTTCTGCAGGAAGCATTAAGAGATCTAAATGTCTTTATCAATAGTTATTCTTTGAGTGCTGAATAATGTTAGCAGACTGAAGGTGATGAAAAATGTCATTAGTTTTGCAGGTATTTGATCATAAAAAAAGTAGCTGACAAACAGAAAATTTTATAGTGGTTTGGCATTTGAAAAGTCATGAGTTGCCTTAAAAGAGAGCAGTTAATCCTCAGAGGGACATAAACGCAGAGACCAAATTTCTTGTTAATCTGTCAGATATTTTTTTGGTCAATTAGTTTAAACTTATAAATGTGGCGATGGAGGAGAAGCTGGGGAGTGCATAAGTAATGAGGATGAATCCCTTTGAAACCAGAAAAGTCAGCAAAACTCCAGTGAAATACTTATACAGATATTCAATCAGGACCAAAATGGCTGATTGATTGATTGAAAAACACAGCCGTGCCTCTAGCATAACCGTTTAACACTGGCTAAAAAAATCATCAGGCCTCTGTTAGCAACATTGGCCAAGGGGAGGATGAATCATCATTACATCATGAGCAAGATGTAAAATATCAAAAGGACAAGAAACACTCCTCTGTTCATGTTTTTATTAGGAAAATCATTTTGCAGATTTGATTATTATTATCATCTATATATATATTTATATACGTTATTTTCAGTTATTCAGAGGATGCATCAGCACAGTATATCTTAATAGGAAGACTATTGCTAGAATAAATATCTATACATCATAATTAGTTAATTTAAAAAAAAGTCCAAACAGGAAAAAAAAAAGAAAAAACAATAATTTACAAAAAACAATAAGTGCTTAAAAGAAATAAACCATTTGCAAAAACCGAAGCTGTAAATGCTGCTGAGGAATTTATTTAAAAAATACAAAGATGATTCACAGTTTGTGTCCTTGTTCTCATGCTGGCTGGAACACCAATAGGGACCATGCAGGAATGAAGGGCCAGAGTGACAGGATAGTACCAAACTACATTACCCACAATGTCTATATGCCCCACTTTTACTCCCAATTCGCAAAAGAACAGCTTGTGGAGATCTGAGGCGATCAGACGAGATGTAAAGGGGTGAGTCAGAGAGGTTAACAGGGTCAGTTTTCCACTCGTCCTCCAACACTGATTTCTTTTAGATTCTCTCGACTCAAGCGTACTGAAACATGCCCTCGTTGGTAGAAATTATTTTATGGAACACACCTAAGACTAGGAAAACCACAACCTTTTCTTGTGTAGTTAGATTTTACTGACTGCCCTCCGTTTCAGAGTCTCAGGGTCGTGTTTCCCATCCTGCTATGGAAGAACACATGTGAATCAACCATGAGCTTCCTCTGCTGCAAGAGACTCTCCGGCAACATGACCAGTGAGCATCTCACTGATGGCAAACGAGGTGAGGTGAACTTTGCCTGGTCGTAATCCAAATTTGGAACAAGTGCTGTCTTTGTAGATTTCTATGGAGACTCAAAGTGTTCAGTTTTGAATTAGGAAATAAATGTGATACCACTAAATAATTAATAACATGAATTATATAAAGGTCAAACTGTATAAAACATAAAATTTTTTTTTTTTTTTAATTTAGCATAATGTTATTTAATAACATTTTGTCCTGTTTCTTACCATAGTAGCATCATTTAGTGAAGCCAATTTCTTGACTGTTTATTTTCAAATGCCATGTTTCATCAAAACAAACAAGGAACATTCTGTTATGTGATTGGCTTGGCCTGATTATGCAGACAGCCAATCAGAGTACTGATTCTGCCCTGTTTTTTTGAATGATGAACAAAGACTGTAATGACCTGTGGCATTTTGAGATAAATTTTCATTGAAGAAAAAAGTGTTTTGAAAAACTAAAATAGTTTGGATATTTGGAAAGAAAAATGACTTCACTATCAAAAGAATCATAGTTAATCATAGTTATAAATTTCACTACATCTCAGTTTATGAATCAAATATTGAACGCTTTGGGCTTCCATAGATTCCCTGTTTTTAGGTCACTCAGCTGTTTATTTTTGAGAGAAAATTAGAGCGTACTTTGCAAAAAGCCCCAAAGTTTTAACAAGTTCAAGACAGCTGGTGTCGACATTGAGTCTCCTCTAAAGGAAACTCTTACTTTTGCTGCGTAACTTCAAATTTAGATGCATTGATTACAAGAAGGAAACACAGGTGATGGCACCTTCCCACCACAGCATCCTTTCCTTGCACTCTCTCCTCTCTCATCTCTGAAATATTAAGTCCTTTGAACACTATTTACAACTATCTACAATCAGATGTGAGCAGGGTCGGCCTTCAGTCTGCTCAAGTGCAACCGACTCACAAACACATGCACACACATACACACACACACTCACAAAAAAAATAAATAAATAAATCAGAGGGATGAATGTGAAAGGAACTCAAGATTCAAGGGGCGGACAGCTGATTTATGGAGCAGTAGTGCTGACGGTGGCGCCTGTAAAACAGTGAGGGGCAGAAAAACAGCTTAGCGAATGAGGTTTCACCGACAAGGCCTGTGTGAATGCAACCTGTGTGAATAACTGTGTGTGTGTGTGTGTGTGTGTGTGTGCAAGTGTGTGTGTGCAGCTAAAAGCATGCAATCTATTTTGCCCCCCATGCCTGTTTTATATGCTTGTGTTAGTGTGTGTGGGTGTAGGGTGTGTTTGAGCAGTGACTCATGTCGAAGTGTGTAGGCATTCCCCACAGGAGAGCTTCAAATATCTGACAGACATTTCATTAGATGGTACACCAGCACACACACACACACACGCGCACACACACACACACACACACACACTCATGTAGGCCAGAGCAAAGAAATGCAAATAGGTTGCTGATTGCACACAAACATGGATACACTCATGGTCACACACACACACACAGACACACACAGCAGCAGCAGTGGTGGTGAGTATGCTTCATTGACAAATGAGATGGGACAAGCCATGGGAGGACGGGGGCAGAGGTGTCTGTCCTGATTCATGCCAGCATTTAACTCACACAGCCCCGAAACTCAATGGACGGATGCACACACACACACGCTTCCCATGCATGCCTCCCCTCATGCAAGCACATATGAATCCCATACAGGCCACGGTCAGTGCAAGTCGCACTCCATATTTTCTTCACTGCTCCTATATATAGCACACAGCTCCCTCTCTCGCTCCAGCTTGTTGTCCACACTGCTCTCCCTCGCTGTCTCATTGTTTTTCTCCTCCCTGCTGTATCATATTCCACGCAGGAGCACGGACAACGACGGGCTCCTGTAGACGTCAGCAGAACAGCAGATTGCACAAACATAGCGCTCACAATCTGTTCGTTTGCATGAAGCGACCAGAGGTGATCTAGCTGATATTTATGCAGGATGTGCATCACTGCTGCCGCTGCTCCACATCAGATCAGATCAGATCTCTCTGATCATCGATCCAGCTTTTTAAAAACTCTTTTCTTCTTCTTTTTTTTATGCTTTTTAACCTTTTGATGGACACATCAGGTTAGGTATGTGACAAAAAAAATCTCTCCAATCCTTCTGGTATCCTAATAGGCTAAAACAAACCAAGACAAACCAGTTCGATACAACTTGTTTTTTTTTCTTTTGAATAAAAACGGATGAAAAAAAATTAAATGAAAGAGTACAAGTGAGCATCCCTGGCATCTAACAGGTAAAGGGTACGTTTACGATGCAAATTTTGGAGTTTAACAGGACCTCACGTTAGTGCAAAGTACAACACATCGATAACAACGGATTCATTCAGCTTTCGAAATGAAAAAAAGTAACAGCCATGGAGTGAAACCTTTAGTTACATATTCACATTTTGCTAGTATTATCTGATTGAAAGATCTGTAGAGTGGATGTGTCAAATACAATATATCATGAGCATCATTATTAAGCTGTATATTACAGTACATAGCAACATCAAACCTCCTACTGTAACAACATTTCCTGGTTACAAAGGACTTTTAACCCAGAAAGACAGGGCAACATCTTACTTGAAGCTCGTATAAACATTTCATTCACCTACCATATGCTTATTTACAGTAACTGCATGTTTGAAATAGTTTTCGATGTGGGTCTGTGAGGAGGCGAAGGGGTGTTAGTTATGCAGGAGGGACATTTTACATTGGTGCTTATAAATGAGGCATTGCTGATTAATAAGCAAGTCTTCAAGTAAAATGTCACCCTAAAGTGCCCGGTTGTTGATTCTGCTGCACACATAAAGACAGAGAAGGAGACAGATGAAAACAGTTGCTGTGCTTTTCCTTTTTTTTTTTTTTTTTTTTTTCCAGAGAGATGGACACGCAGTTAAAAGGGAGCATCATCTGTGTCTTTGGGTTTAACAGCACAGGAGGAGATAATTCTCCACCCAAAATTGTTGTGAAAACCGCCTGAGAGATGAAGAAGAAGTAGTAGTAGACAAATCATCTGAACCCCCCTCCTCCTGCGTCCCATGAACAACGATCCCGATTTTTTTTTGTGGGGGGGGTGGCGAGGGGTTGACGTCACGTTTACACGCTTCACGACCACACAGCTAACCGGTCACGTCACACGATACCCTGTTGTTCAGCAGAACCACAACCACATTGTGCCACGAACCGGACAAAGAAAACACTTTGACATCTACGTGGAGAGGGTGAGCTACATCTATGAACACGATGCGATTGTTCCTCCATGTTCAGGACCAGTGAAGGAATGTTAACAATGGAAACTGCACAGAGGAGACGAAAAAAGGGAAACAAGTGTACAAAATAAAAAAAAAAGAAAAAACACACACACAAGAAAAAAAAGTACAAATAGATATGTTGGTAAAAAAGTATTGTGCTTTTGGCTGTCCTGTGTACAGTGTGTACAATATTCTCCTGTGTGAAAAAAGGGTGTATACGTGCACTTTGGACATACAGTAGAGCTGTTTAATGACTCCAGGATGACATCCTGTGTTAAGTGGAGATCATTAAAACATGATGTAGGCTAAAACATGACAAATTACTGTTGTGTGTGTGTGTGTGCGCGTGCATGTGGGTGTGTGTTTATGATATAAAGTGCAATGTGAGGGATTTTAGGCTGAGTGAGCCCTCTTTGTCTTCATGTAATCCATCAACAATGTTACCCAGATTGACTTTTTTTTTTTGTTTTGATGCTTGCATGAATGCATTCCCGTGCATGCTGTGTGTGTGTTTATGTGTGTGTGTGACCCATTCTGTTTCCTGTTAAGCTGCATGATGCCTGCATGAGCATATGAGAGATAAACCGAAGAGGAAACAGAATTACTGATTCAGGTCGTACCGAATTATCTGCACGGAGCGATTTTTTTTTTTATATCCATCTTATATTGTTTATCTTCCTCTCTGTGCTTTTTGTTTGAGGAGGTTGTTTTTTTTAAATGTGTACATGAATTCAAAGAGCATCATAAAGCAAACAAACAAGAAGAGAAAAAAAAAAAAGGCAAACGAAGAGAAACCTTCACATGAAAAGTGCCGAAGCAAACTGACATTCTCCAACATCAGGACCAAAAGTCATCCCAGTTCACTTTCATCTTACCAGCTTGGCAATAATAATTCTCCAAGTGTGTGTATCGCCCTCGTGGACAAGGCAGAGTTGTATTTCTGATTTGTATGTCGATGAGAGTCCAGCTTTTCTTTTTTTTTTTTAAGTCCACCCAGAGTTATTCTACACTAGATGAGAGTCTTAAAAGGATTGTTGCGTTGTATCAGTAGCGTGTGTGCATACCCTGCTGCTGGATGCTTCTCCACTTCATATGAGGACGTTTTTCAAGAGTTTGCAGATGAGTTTTTTTTTTTTTTTTTTTTGAAACATTGACTACAGCTTAATAAAGGTTGAGAAGGGTCTTTTTAAATCTCTCAGGAGGGATGGAGAGGATGAGAGGATGAAGATTTGTCCTTGAGCCACACATTTATGCTTTAATGCTTTGAATTTCACCATAATTCCTGTGACTGATATACTAGTTTGGGTAGAGCATGTGTAGATTGAATGGAATACACATAAAATATCCCATGTTTATATACATCAGAGTCCTCAGATGTGGCTCTGGGATGCAGCCAGTCGTATGTTTGGCAGCTGTGATGCATGTTGTTAATGCTCAGTCTCAGACTTTGTGCCCCTTTGCTTCCCAGCATGATGGACACCTTAGTTTCTTAAAATAGTGTTTCTACCAGATGAGGGAGCTTAACTAACTGTCGACTCTGTTACATACACATTATGTTTCTTTATATTTGTTATAGTAGGGAATATGCAAAGGATAAGGGTGCCGGGATGACGAGGGGGAGTTTGGGTGTGAGCTGAGCAGAGAGGGAGGGAAGGAGGGAGGAGTGGGTGTAGAAGTGTGAGAGAACACTGAGTGTTTTTGTGTAGATCTGAAACCGTCACTCTTTTTTCAAGGGTTTTTGCAGTCTGTGGTCCTTTATTGCAGTTTGAGGGTCTTGATGAGCTCCTCAGCCAGGTTTTGTGGCACTTGGATGATGCAAAAAGTCCACACACGCGTTGTTTCCACTTATGGAAACTGTGACTCAGGCTTCTTGTTTTTTTTATTTGTTCCATGATACTCTGCGTCAGTCCCCCCCCCCCCCAACCTCGTCTCTCCTTTAAGCAGAACGCACACTGATGTAAAGCTCCAGACTGAAATCCTGTATGTTTCCAAAATAACTGCTGAGTTGTGTTCGTGAATGCACCAGTTTAAATGGAGGAGGATGTGGATGATGAGATTCCAGTTGCCTTCCAGATGTTTTGCTCTGAATGATAAGTTTAATGAGTCTCTCCTCTCTCGCATCTTCCTTCTCTTCCTCCTTTCCTCCTGGATTTCCAACTCCCCCGCTCTCTCGCCTCCACCTCCTCCACCTCCTCCTCTCCTGGATTTACATCACGCTGCATTTGCCCTTCAATCTCTCAGCGCGGGACTGCTTCCCTGAGCGCTTGCCGTCGATGTTGAGGCTCATGTTCCTCTTCTTGTCCAGGTTGAGGAGCTCCTGGAAGAGCTCGGTGACATTGTGGTTGGTCTTGGCCGACGTCTCCATGAAGGCGCACTTCCACTGGTTGGCCTGGGCTTCCCCATCCTTGGTCTCCACCTCCCGCTGGGTCTCATCGCTCTTGTTGCCCACAAGCATGATGGGAATGGCCTCGACGTTGCCCTTTATGGCCAAAACCTGCGGGAAAGGTCGGGGAAAGTAAGTCTTGTAATATTGCAGTTTGTTTGTTTGTAGTTTGTTTGTTGCTTTTTTTGTCATGAATTATTAGTCTTTATTCTAAGCACTTTATGATACACTTAATGCATAAATCTTGCACTCAAAATTAAGTTTAGTCTTATAACTTATTAAATTAACAAACTGCTGTCAATTTATCCACAAACACACACACTCACACACCACATCACCACCCACCTGTTGGTAAATGGGTTTGAGCTCCTCCAGAGACTGTTTGCTGGTGATGGAGTAGACCAGGATGAAGGCGTGGCCTTTGGAGATGGACAGGCGCTGCATGGCCGGGAACTGGTGGCTCCCTGTGGTGTCGGTGATCTGGAGGGTGCACACGCTCTTGTCACAGCTGATCACCTGGCGGTAGGTGTCCTCCACTGTGGGGATGTAGGTGTCCCTGAAGGTGCCCTTCACGAAGCGCAGGACCAGGGAGCTCTTCCCCACTCCCCCTGCCCCGAATACCACCACACGATAGTCGTTGCTTTGCTCCGGCATGATGCCCCCCTCAGGCTTCAGACAGTGTTACACCTGTGATGTTGATTAAGGGAGCATGATGAGGAAGCAAGGGAAGACGGGTGAGGGATGAGGAGAACAGGATAATTTTAGCATAGAGGAATTTTAGCAATAGAGCAGTCAGCAGATACTTAGCAGATGGGGGAACAGGGAGGGAAGTGCTGGTGGGACCCGACCTCAGGCCAGCGGGCGTGAAAGCACTCTTAACTGTCCTCGTGGTCTGACTATGAGCCAGAGTACAAATTAGAGAGAATGAGGTTGGTGAGACTCCAAGTGTTTCACCTGACGCAGACATTTCCCTGATCAATACTGTTTGCAGAGTCACACTTTCTCAGTTTCAACCCCAAAAACATTCCAGCCATTCCTCATTTATCAACTTTAGTGACTGCAGCAAAACCGGAGTTATGCAGCATAGAAGAAAACATTCACATGAACTCATGCGGAAAAACAACACAAATGCAATGTAACAAAACATCAGACAGAAGCTTTAAAAATAACCACAGGTTTGAACAAATGTAAACAAATGTCTTTCCACCATAGCGTGCACGCATATAGAATTATTTTCCTTCCAAAGTCAGAGGAGCAAAACAGAAAACAGAAATGCATGATAGCTAATCTTCAGTTAAACTAAGAGCACAAAAAAACAGATATAAACTACAAAATCCATACTGTGTGCATGAAGGTAATTTGTATCAAAACAACACTATGAAGTAAAAAGGGAACACAGATAATAACAAAGATTCCAGGATTTCTGCACAACAAATCTGTTTTGCAGTCAGCAGCAGCATTGCACATTAAAGGACTCCACAAATCTTTACTCTCAATATTACCTGCTGAAGCTCATACATATGCAACGCAGCACTGTGCTCACACCTATTCTATTGCTATCTTTTTAAGTGCTTGTGTGTCTGCCGAGCGTCTGTGCATGATTACGCATTGTGTCTGTTGCATTATTTATCTGCTGTGGTTCTAAACTTGCTTTAAAGTCCCATAATAAGATACTCATTCAGTTGTGATCATGTGCCGCTCTCTGAGCTCTCGCTGTAATGAAACAGTAAATTGACATCAATACCAGATGGAATAAGTGGATTTCTGTCACGCTTGCGCTGCTGGAACCCACTATTGATGGCAGGGACCCTGTAATTGCATTCCCAGGTTCTAGATAATATCAGTCAAGGAGTTCAAAATAAATGGGGTTTCTGGGAGTGCCTCTTGAGTTTTATAGTCAATCTATAGCTGTAAGTCTGGCTGACCAGTAAGAGTGTTTTATGTCTATGCTGATCACACAAACACAATGTAGTTTGCAGAAAAGTCTGTGTTCTCTGCTTCTATGCAGACCGTTGGCTGTTTTTTTACTCTGGTCTGGCAAAGCAGAAAATCTTTTTTAATAGCTCTCCAGTGCCTTCGGGTGATGGTGCTCTCTGCATTTTTTTTCATGAGATAGTGAGGGAAATTTTACTAAATGTTGCCTTTCAACAAGATTACCCAGCATGATTGAAGCATAAATTCCAAGATAAATGCTTTAAATTGTAATAAAAGATTTTTTTTTTTCAAACTTAAAAGCCACAGGAAGTTTCTTAATTACACATCCAGCTGTCAAAGAGCAACATAAGCGTCCATTTTCAGTTGTGTTACTGGCCATATAAAGAATTTGAGTCCTGAATTCAACATCT
>JAQNCA010000007.1:7335660-7348644 GCA_029783725.1 Acanthurus tractus | reverse complement strand
TAGATTACTTAATAGCAAACACTGAAAATATCTGAACTTCTACAACAAAAAATGGGTGCAGTTGAGTTCAACAAATAATATCAACTATACAGTTGTGGCAGCATGAGTTCATAGCACTGCTGTGAAAATGGCTAAAACAAAATGTTACATTAATAAGCTAAACCCTCACATCTTTCTGTAATTGTAGCAATGTAAAGCCAAGTGAAAAGGAAACTGTTAAGAAAGTGTTGAAGATTTGTATTTAAAGTGTTTTTGGATGAAAGCAACTCGATTTTTAGCTTGCACAAACTGCAATGGACACGCATGTTTTTGTACAGCACATTTCTGAAGTCATAATGGTGGTAATTTTGATGATCAGAGGACTACTGTAGTCAGATGGGTTCATCTTTCAGGCACCAGGGACATGTACACAATTCAGTAGTTAAAGATATTAAGTTTGTGGTTGGACCAACTGGCAAACGCTAACAACTTTAGAGAAATGGCACTATAGCATGGTAAAAAAATGAGGCTTGTGATAAAAAAAAAATCTGTTAACACAAAAAAGCTTTTATACATTTATTCTTTTTTTCTGTTTTATTCTGTCTCGTCCTATTTGGCTCCTCTTCTACTGTCCTGAGCCATCACAGGGTTACACTCAATACAAAGCCTTGGATTAAACCACACAGCAGCACAATGCAATAATTGGTTTCTGTGTCCAATTTCAGTTTAATCAATAACCTGTCGGCCACCGGTGGCTGAGGGGATACATAACGAACACCGAGCAGACACATCTTCACAGCAGCCATTTCCAGATGGGTGCTCTCCTCTCCCAGTGGCGGTGTGTGGCCATCCCACTGACTCCATCCACCATTTCCCATGCATTACATCCAGTGCACGAATACAAAGGGCCTCCCTTTCAGAGCCCCTCAAGCGTAAATATGGAGTCAAACACAAATTAGAGTGTGGGTGGTTAGGCTGTCTGAATGCTGGTAAATGTACTAAAGGGTGACATGTCAAAAGATCAAGTGGATAAGTAAAATGGGGGAGAAATGTGTGCAGCATTGCTATTTTTCCTGCAATAAATGACAAACATTTTCTGCTACACAGAGCTAAAATAATACTAAACTGAAAGTTCACTTCTGCAAATTTTAAATTTCATGTAAAAATATAATAGAGTTCAGAGATGTTAAACAAAGAATTTGAAGTATTTTTTTTTGACAAATAACAATTTTGAAAGGTTAAGTAAAACTTTTGTGTCTCTCATGACACACAGAACAAGATATTTGGCAACCATTCACCATTACTGCAGATAGGGTTCATGATTGAGAAAAAATTGGTGCTGGAAAAGGAACCAGGGCCAAATTTGCAAAGGTTATGGATCCAGAAATACAATTTCCCCGACTCGCTCACTGCTTTAGAAAACAATTACAGAAATCAGTGGTGCGTGGACATTGTAATTTGGACCAAATAAAATCCCATTTTCCACTTTGCAAGGAATGACACTGTTTGGAGATAGGGGACCAAAAGAAAATGGAAGTTTAAAGCCAGGCAGAGGCTATTATATAGTTCATTAGGGTTCCAGTTTTATTGTGTTCATTTAATATCATTATGAGATGATAAACTGAGACATATCAAAAGACAGAAGTCAACCAGTTAGACTGAGAACTTTCCCAGCAGCTCAAACATGCAAAAGAGTGAGACATAAATTACATGTAAAGGTTACAGTTTTGGTTTGAAAATGCAGTTTATGCAAACATTTTAAAACACTGAGACAACCTGGTTTTATAACCATTAAATTATCAGCCTCATTCATCTGTCACAAATGGCTCACATAGACATAATAATATTAGCTTCACCGACAGTGTGGCTGAAACCCGCCAGTACAAAATTTTTCATTCAATATAATTCTTTTCATCTTTTCTGTCACATTATAAGAAAGAAAATAGAATACATGAAAGGTCA
The DNA here is from genome assembly GCA_029783725.1 of Acanthurus tractus. Classification (NCBI taxonomy): domain Eukaryota; kingdom Metazoa; phylum Chordata; class Actinopteri; order Acanthuriformes; family Acanthuridae; genus Acanthurus; species Acanthurus tractus. The sequence goes on along the minus strand of JAQNCA010000007.1, from coordinate 7,346,703 downwards.
CAGTATCCCTGATTGTCTTGGCAGTAAACTGATTTTGAATGCACAAAAGACCTTTTATTTCTTTTCAGGAGTGTGAAGCTTCACGTGATTATCCATCATGAAAGGGACAAGGACAAACCAAAAGCGAAACAACATAAACACACACAAACTCATTCAACGACTCCTTCCCAAACAAATACACGCGCGCTTACACACACACACACACACACACCAAGTCTTCTCATTTCTCTCACTGTTCCTTGTCATGGTTGAGGACCTGGTTAACAGCTGGTGGAACAAAGACAAAAAGGTAAAACAGATTTAGTGATGCAACAGATTATTGCTTGTTGTATGAATTCAGAGAGTGTGAAGTGTTAGTTTGCGGCTGGTCAGTTACTTGCAAAGTTACCAAGGATATAAAGACAGACATTGTCAATCTCTACCTGGCATTGTGTCTGATAAAGTTATTCCTTTTTACAGGCTGCCAACTAATCATGTAAAGCACTTGAAAGAACAAAGTGACCCTGAAGGCATAAAGAAGCCAGCGTTGTTCTACCCAGCTGTCTTAAGCTCTGTAATTATATGAAATCTGCACATAATACAGGTCAAACAAAGCTGAATAGATATGCTGTCAGAACACAGTGACATAGCCCAGCACGCTGACTATATTTTTTGTGCATGTATCAGGCAAGCTAAATTGATAATATAAAAACAATGCAGACCATTGATTGATCACACAACATAGGACCTGCACACCTGCACACACCTGGCCTTTCTGCAGCAGCAAGAACAGAGATCCCATCTTTTTACTCCTTCAACCCAGATAAGCAAGCTAAGCCAACAAAACACTCAAAACACTCAGCAGTCACTCATAAGAGTTGTGCGGCTCCTTTATTTGTGTAGTTATTTGAGTGATTAGGCAAGAGAGAGAGTGAGCAAGGGAATGACGGTGAATGTGAGTTGAGCAGAGGACAAGGTTAGCAGTAAAGCGGTCACTTAAGCAGTAAATCTGCAGTGCAGGTAACAGTTTATAGGTGAATAAAAGCTACAGCTTTTCGAGACCTCAGTAAAGCTCCTGCTTTGTTTACAAACTGCTGAAAAACTAAAAAAGTGGCGCAATTTTGAAAAAATAGCCAAAACATTACTTAGATAGCCTTGATATTGGCATTTCTATTTTTTTATTCAGTTTTACTAAAACTGAATAATTTGTATTTTGAGATGTTAAATAGTCTTTACCCTGATTTTCCTGTTTTGGTAAATATATAGCATGAAATTTTTTATTTTAACTAGAGAATGTTACTTATTAATCATAAGTCATGATTTATGATGCTTTTTATGATGATTTTACAAGATACAGAATGACAACAGTGTAACTGTGCAAACACATAATCTCATCCAAAAGTGTATTTAACAAGATACTGACTATGATTATAAGGGAAACAGCCGAGCCCTTTACGCGAGACGATACCGAGGTCAGTCAGCTGTGAGGAGTTGCTGCTGCAGTAAAGAGAATATGGGGATGTGGCTGTACTTGCATGTATACAGTGGGTATCTCACCCTCCTTTGCGACGGCATCAGTCAGTTTCTTAGCCTTGGACCCCAGATCAGTAACTACATTGTCCATGGTGGTCTGGTGTTTCAAGAAAAATGGACGGATAACACGCATGTACAACATTTCAGAGCCGTTCCACGACACGGGAGCCATACACCATATCAGGAAAACACACTGAGGAGAGAGCAGAGGACGGGTGTCAGATAAGAGTGCACTGGTTTATCTCCTATCCAGTGTGCTTATGTGTGATTTTTTTTTATCTTGCGTGATATAAAATGTAACAATTGTGAGCTGAAAAAAAAAAGCAATCTGATGTCACCACACGTTTAAGGAAATCAAGATCATTTTTTAGTATTATCGGACATTAAAGAGCCACCTGATATCATAACAAAAAAAGGAAAAAATCCATAGCAGCTAATCAATTAAAAATAAAAAACTGTTAGCTGTAACTGCAATGTTTACTGTCATATTGTTGCATTGAGAAGACCTAAGTTAATTTACTACCTCATTGCACAGTATGGAGCATTCTATATTTATTCCATTTATTATTATTCCATTTCTTTCTTTCTTTTTTATTAACAAGAAAAACTCAATACAAGGAAAGCAATGTGAATGGTGCAATTAGGCAGAAAAAATGTCAGTTAACATCAACAGGAAAGGTAAAAAAAGATTTCCAAAAAGCTTTAAAACTACTTGTTTTTTCCAAAATATTTTTTGAGACGTTATAACTATTTGCAGTCATTTCACAGGCACGTCTATCTCTTTTGTCCAATGCATGACACACTGACACACTTTATTTTTATTTGACTTAATTTCTCTGACTTTTCAAGTGTGATAACATTAAAAGATGAAAACTGTCTCTAAATATATCTGTAGCATGAGGTTGGTACTCAGCAAATATCTGCTTGTCTTCCTGATTTTGCCATGCCAAAGGTGTCCATAAGAGTGCGCTGTTGGTGAGTTAGAACACTAAAAAGTCCCAGAAACATCAAACATCATATGATTCAACACTGTGTGACTCTCTGTGGTTTCAGCAGTGAAAGACGACTTATGTCAGTAGTCAGCTTCATACAAAGGAGCTACAGAGTGAAAATTGTGATTTAAAAACTAAAAATAGTCCCAAAACTCATACACAAAAAACTAATTTCAAACTAAAAGTCCAGCCTACCTTGCCAATATAGTAGAAAGGGAACCAGAAAAGGAAGAAGTCAGAGAAGGTCTCAACAATGCTAAAGAGTCCGTAAACAACCCAGTAGGTCAGCCACTGTGTGTCATCTTCCTTATTGCTGCTCTCGATGGCTTTGATGCTAAATGAAAAAGATGACAGGTTTGTTCGTGAACATGTGCTTTTTCCATTACAACATGTCAAAGCGTCATATAGGAAAAAGGCCTGTTGAAAGCTGAGATGAGGTGTAGTTGAAGTAAACAGTCAATCTCAGTATTCAAAACAGGTTTTTCTTACAATACTCAAAGAAAAAATGGGCATTTTTCCACCTGAAACATTTTGACATGTAGTTGTATTGATGTGTACGAAAGCATTCAATGACAATTAATAATTAACAACAGCTACATGCCATTTAGATGTGTCACTTCTATACTGTTACTGTGCATAGTGACTGACAGGACAGAGCCATAATTATACATTAGATTATGTTTTTCCTGCTAAGACAACTCAAAATGTCTGGTGGGTGGTACCATTTTTGTATTCACAAAAAGAAAGTGGTTTAATACATTTAAAAAAAAACACATTTCTTTATTCTGTAGGGTTGTGTCAGCTTTTCTTAAAATAAGCTTAACTTCATACGTACGAGAAATATGCTGGATAGGCAAAGCCAATTACGTTGCAGAGCAGCGAGGCTCCATATCCAAACAGAAGATACAGCCCCACAACACCCAGAAGACCTGCAGAGGGAGACAACAGAGGGCGGGACGAAGGAAGATAGCAAGGTTTTCCAGTTACTTAACAAATAGGTCTAATGTCAAGTCATTTGTCACAATCATTTGCTTTCAACACACGCGTCTGTTAGCAGGATATCAGAACAGCACAGTACCAGGATTAGGAGGAGCACTAAACACAAGTCAAACACCACTGTTTAAATCCAGGTAGAGGGAAGTTGACATTAGAGCATCTCAAAACTCACACAATCATGTGAAACACTCTGGCATGTATTGCACACCTCAAGTATGTGATAGATTCCATAAATGCCATCAGATTTTCATGGCTTCAAATAAAATCCATCTCACAGTGTGTGTAAAGTAAAAAGCAATCTTAAAAAGTGCTTTTAAATGCCTTTTTGACAGGGCTTAGTTTTGAATTACGCAAACTCACTAAAAATCTGCATGACAATTAGCTCAGTATGAACTGATCTGTATGCTGCTTACTGCACTTACAGCGTTTAATTCCTCAGAGGCTTTAACACTTTCCTTATTAGCTGGCAGCAAAATGCTGACCTCACAGCAGATACAATATAGTCTGTACAGCAGCTTTAGCCTTTCAGTTTCTTCCATGGGGAATTGATTTCTCTAAAAATGTATGGATTTTCTTGACACTCAATTTAAGTTTTCCATCTACTTTAATATTCCTTCCCAGTTTAAAAAATGACTTCAAATCCCTGACCTTTTTAGGAGCTTCTCTGTGGGAACTTAGATGCAAACATGGAGGTACGGCTGAGGCAAAACGGGACAGAATGTCAGTCTAACCCCCAGGAAGCTGTAGCTGCAGGTTATGCCATACATCATTCAAATTTATTAAAAACTCAACTGCCAATTTAAAATTTAACAAAAAAATTTCATGAACATAATAAAGTCAAGTGAGATCTTAATCACTAAAGGCTGTTGATACTGCCCCTACCACAGCCTGCTATTTACATCTCATTTGTATGTTCAAGCTCATATACAAATATCCATGAAATTCCCAGTCACCTCATTGCTCTCCATTGATGACAAAACTGGAAAAACTGGTTGAAAATTGAAGACCCTGAAGAGACAACGGCTGGCACAGGCAGATGCTTCTGTTGGCACGGCAACGCTTTTCATAGGGAAATATTTACTGATGCTTTTAATTAGTCAGTAATGCATACTTAAACTGACTGCAGGATCTTTTTGACCGACTTCCATGCCATCTGGCTTTATTCTGTCCAAAAGAAAATCCTAAACTCCTTAAAAAATGAACAAAGCATACATGTGGCATTACACAGATTTCACAGGCTTGAATAAAAACAAGCCCTGCTTTTGGAAATGTTGAAAATGGGGGCACAAAAGCTATTACATTGTTGTGCAACCTCGTAAAGTATGACTCATGCTACTCATTAGAGTTGCAGGATTCGAAACTGTGTTCAAACCCAATTCCTCTTGCCATCCAATGACCAAAAAAAAAAAAAACCTACTGTTGAGAGTACAGGGGCTAGAAAGGTTTGAGTTGGCTTGAAAACACAAGGTAACAATCAACAGCTGCTCACTCAGTGAGGTTGGCTGCATCCACAGGAGAGATGAGACCTCTCCACTCAAGTCAGCACATTGCTTCACTCTTCAGAGTGTCAAAAGAGTCAGCACGAACTTGAGACGTCTTTCAACCAAACAGCCTTACAGTTCAAGAGACACTGCTTTGTAATTCTGTTGGACTGACATGAGGGGATCAAGGTGAAGTAAAACATATCATTATAAGGAGTCAACAGAAAAGAATTTCTTGTATGTGGCCAATTATTAGTGTACATGTTTGTAAGAAGCCTGCAGTACGGTTAGGGTATGAAATGAATGGCTGTTGCCTCACTAACAAGCTAACAGGTTGACAGTTCTGCAAACAGGACAGGTGCAATCACATGTAATTTGGTATAATTCGGCTGCTCTGTCTGCTTTCACACTGTGCAAAATAGGGGCATGTCAAACAGTATTTGCATACAATCCTCAGTGACTGTTTTGTAAGCCTGTTTTGTGGTGTGTGGGACACAAACAAGGAAGTAAGTACCAATCTGACTAAGCTTTAACTGACATGAACTGAACCTGCTGCTGCTGTCACTTTCTGATTGAATGATCATTTTATTAATGCTGAGATGTAATAAAGCACAAAAAATAACAGGGAGGTGGGCTCTTTTACTCAGCAATACTTCAGAGGAGTTTCATGCTGGGTTGAGCCAGACCATTGTAATTGCCTCACTTTTATACTGACCCATATCAGCTTATCACAGATACATAAGTATCACAGAAATAGTTGATCAATAAAAACCATTAATTTGAAATGCAGAAATTAGGCCAGTCACATTCTCTGTGACCTTGAAATACCTTGTTTTATAAATGCATGCTAATGCTTTGTTTTACAGCTCGTTAGTTTGAATCAATTTTGGGTTAAGACTGTGCTTTTGAATGTAGGTCACCCTGGCTAACATGTTTCCTGTAGCAGAGTGGCATCAGTCATAATGTTGACTACATAGCCTCAGGGATCTAGACTGTATTGATGTCTACTGTGAAAAACTTACAGCAGACTCAAAACATTATTTTCTGATATTAGGTAGGTTAACTTAAAGCAGCTCGCAGCTGAATAACCACTCATCCTCCAATTCCCTTCCATATGTGCCTTGAACATGATATTTCAGGCGTGTTAAAAATACCCATGAGACCAGCTGGTGGTGGCTCTGAGATATTAGAAGCAGTTCATTAACAACAGGAATATTTTGGAACGGGCGTGTTTGGAGAAGTTTATCACCGACTCTGATCTTGTTACGTTAAAATCTCTTAATAGCTGAATGAACTTTGGTATTTGAGCCTGAGAGGGGCAATAAAATGAGCCAGCTAACACAGTCACAGGATATGAAACCAAACTGAAACAAATCTAATTCTCATGCAACACTGTGACCACAATGGGTTGCCAGTTGCGATTTCGGTTGGTTGGCAACTTGTGGGCTAAAAGAACTCATTGTTAGCTAGCTAAACATAAAAAAAAAAGAAAGCAGAGAGTTTTTGAGGGGAGGAGAGCAAACGAGTTAAGTTTAAAAGTTAGTTAGTTGTCACCGGCTTTGTGAAAGTACATTTTTAAAGATGTTTAATACGTTTTTCTTATTATTTTAGCATGCCGTTAACTTACCTAAAGCGAGGAATTCTCTGCTCACTCCCGTTTTTTTCTCCAGCTTCGCCAACTGATCTGTCACAAAGTTCTTCTCATGGAGCAGAGTCACGAAGCGCTCCTTTAACTGACCTATTTCGGGCATTTCTGAGCCTTTGGCCGACACAAACTGCACAGAAAACTGAAGAACTGTATAACCTACCGATGCCCGAGCGGTTTGTAATATAGCGGAGGGTTATTTTACTAATTTTGGTTTGATAATTTGTCCCAAAACGTGCCGTTGGGTATCTAGCTGTTGGCTCTGCCGAGTTGCGGTGGCAGCAAAGGGCGGGGCTTGTAAGTCGCCCGCTGACCAATCAGAGAGCTCCGATGAGCAACGTTTACTGCAGCAGGTGATTAAACAACGGTTTGCTTTGTAGTCCATTTAATTCAATCGTGTATTCATACCCGTAATTTGTGGCAAGGCATTTTTGCATTTATTTTGGATTTAAACTATCTGTAACTTTGAGCTTCAACTTGGAAATCTGTATTTTTGTCATTATAAAGTTTCTAAGGTATCACGTTCACAAGCTTAAGTTTCTAAAGCAAAACCTCGCGTTCAAGTTTTGATGACAGAAGCTGAGATTCATAGCAAAACAAATCTTCAGAGAAAAAAACGGATGTTGAGCTCCCTTTTTAAATTAACTTTCAAGCCCATATTTACAGAATGTAGATCCTGGCATGCCTTGTTTTGGCTACCTTTTCTATTCTGTTATTTAATCCGTTTATTTTATTTTTATGCCTTTACCTTTGTTTTCCAACTTCCCCCCTTAGTACTTTTTCTGTTTAATCTCAGATGTTACTGTTTATTTGCACAAAAGCTTTAAGTAGCTTAGATATCCTTTTCCCACACTTTGTGTATTTTTAGTTCATGTTTTGTAACACTTCTGTTTTTGAGGAATTTGAGTGTGAATAAACAAAAATCTGCTCTGTAAAGAGAACTCCTGTGGACTAATTGCAGTTCCCCATTTTTAATCACTGTTATGTTTTCAGTGTCCCTTACAGATTACAAGATTGCCTACATCTGGTTTGGTACAATGAAATATATGCTTATTCAAGGGGCCTATTTTGCAGTCTGTATTTAAAATTATTGAAAATTATTAATAAATGGTGACCATCCTCCATATATTTTCACTGCAATTAAACAAAGGAGTGTCAAGAATCTCACAGTAAACCACATCAAGCAACAGAAATTGAAAAGAACTATACACACTACAACCCCAAAACAGCGTCACAGCAGAAAACACAGAGATGTACAAACAAGATACATGAGTGGCTGCAGCCACAGACACACATATTAAAACAAAGAGAGATGCACAGTTTTTACACACTGCATAGCACAAATACAATGCTGCAGTGTTCGGCAACATTTTTTATAGCATTACACCTCCAAAATGTAAATACAGTGAGCAGGTAACTTATGGTCTACCAAGGCCTGCTTATGTACAGTTTTAAGGTACTTTACTTCAGCATGTCAATTTCTCTAACTTTTAACTTCTAATTTACTTTAAAGTCCAAAATACAAAAATAAATAAAGGGGTAAATAAATTAATGTCTTAAAAAAAAAGTGATGTCAGTTGGTAAATAACCTTAAAGCAGAAAAAACAACAGTACGAATATGAACAAATCACCTGTTAACAAAAAAATCTAATAAGCTGTCTTGTTCATTTCAACAGTAGTCACAGAATATTAGAAGTTAGTAGTACATTTTCAGGTAACAAGTGGATTTTTAGGCCTTTAAATTGCATCAAATAATCTTAATCAGAAGATGGAGTGTGCAGTTTTGATTTAACAGTAGATGCTTGATTTGTTTTTTTGTTTGCAGATTTTTATAACTTAATTTGCATATTATGGCTTCGAAGTTGAAAATGCAGAGATAATTTTTATACCTTTTATAAAAATGGACTGATGATAGTGAAGCCCAGTTTGACATGGCCTAAAAGCTACTAATGTTCAAATTACACATGAAGGCTTATGAATACAAATTGAAACATAAGTGGGTTAAAGGCTAATTTTTTTTCTAGTGGTTTTGAAGTACTTGGATTTCAAACTTACATATATACATAAAAACACTAAAGGAAACACTAAAAACTAATCATGTCAATATGAAGTTGTTGTGAATCAGGAGCGCCAGAAGAGGGCAGCAAGCATCTTGAAATGAGCACAAATGCTTGTGGATGGAAACTTGATACAGAAACAGCAGAGATAAGAAGCAGAGAGTCTAAAGTCTCTGTTTGCTTAATCAGTCCACAGGGAGATACAGCTTTTACCTACGTCATCTCATCTCTCCCCTCAGTTCAAGTTCAAATTCTTTTGTCTCAGAGAGTCCGAACTGTTTTCATGCACACGCAGTGAAAACTGCATCAGGATGATGTCGCTAATTACTTGCATTGTGATGATGGGTTTTCCGAGGGTGAGAATTTTTTTAAACATTTAATGATGTTAAGACGTCATATTTGGTGTGAGTGTCACATGTCTTGCCTTTTATCTTGAATCTGTCTTTTTTGAGTAATGACTGATTTATTCAGGTGCGAACGGCTGATTCTCAAGGATTTATATTTTCTGATTTATTTCAGAGTCTTCTGCAAACTATTTTCTGGTTCAGAAAGATAAAGTCAAGTCTATCAGTCATGGAGGGGCTGTGATCATGAGCACCACAGGGGGCTCAAATATTGGTATTGATCCCAGTTGGTACCACCAGAAACCTGGACAGGCTCCTAAACTTCTTATATACAAGACATCATTTCTATACTCAGGGACTCCGTCTTAGTTCAGTGGCAGTAGTTCTGGTGCTTGATACACTCTGCACCTCAGTGGTGTTCAGGCTGAAGATGCTGGAGATTACTACTGTCTGGGTTTCCCTGGTGGGGCATTCACACAGTGATATAAAGAGGAGGCTTTGCATGGTCAGATGATCCTCCAGCGAAGACAGAAGGTTTGTATTCCTTTGAGTTCAACACTGCAGGACTCACATCTGTCAGTCAACACAGCAGAAAGCACAAGCAGCATGACTCTCGTCACCATCCTCATCTGGACGCTGTTTCACCGGTTCACTGACTTGGCAACATTTCTGACATGATGTGCTGCTTTTTCTCTCATTTCTGTCTGCTGATAAGTGAATGATTTGCTTTTGTCTGCAGGACAAAGCGCTCAGGTGACTGTGACTCAACCTTCAGTGGTGGCATGTGCTCCAGGATCCACTGTCACTCTCACATGTAAAACCAGTCAGGATGTTTACAGTGACAGTCTTGGAGATTCACTGGTATCAACAGACATCTGGACAACCCCCGAAGGCCATAAGAGGCCTTGTGAGCACACGTTGTTCAGGATCACCAGCTTGGTTTAGTGGCAGTGGAAAGTACTCTGACTTTACTTTGACCATCAGTGGAGTTCAGACTGTAGATGCAGCAGATTATTAATGTAAGAGTTACCATTATATAAATCCTGCTGGAGTGTTCACACAGTGATTTGGTGTCGTACAAAATCCTCCCTCATTCAGACTGCAGAGACACTGAGCTGTAACAGCAGGAACCGACTGCAGCTGCTAAAGAGGAAGAGACTGACAGTTGAAGGTTGAGGATGATCAATATTTTGCACTAAGACACTGTGAAATGGATGACAGAGAGAGTGAGGCTAGGAACAGTAGCAGCTTTGAGTAGACAGATGGACACATTCAGGTAAATGAGTGGAAGCAGGATCAAGGTGCACTGAGATCAGTCAATGATAAAGGATGAGGGGCACTTCATAAGGCAGAAAGTAGTGGTTTCTTCAGGTCACTACATGGTCCCTAAAAACAAATAGCAAGATATAATTTTTACACATGTTTTTCTTGAGATTCCGTATTCCAGCACTGTCTTAGGATGGCAGGAATTCACGTGTAAACATCATTTAAAATCAAAACATAGTGCTTATTCATGCAGTTTGCCAGCAGGGGGCACCATTCATCTATGAAAAGTCAAAGTTGTGAAAAAGAAAGGAGGAATGATGTCAATCATGAGAAACAACATGATAATTACTTTTGGCAGAATAACTTTCAGTGACTTTGTGACCCAATGATTCTTAAGATGATGAACTGTCTCTCCATCTCTACTCTACTTTTTTCTTTCACATCAACAGGTGTGTTTACCTTCTTAATTATGTTTTGCATGATTTTATGTATCACTGCTCCTCAGAGTTTTCATGCAGTCAATCTGAAACGTGCATCAGGATGATGTTGCTGATTGTCATGTTGGCTTTTACAAGTCAGGACGAGAAATTTGAAAAATGTTTAGTGCAAATTTAGTCTACACTCTCTTTTCTTCTCTTTTGCTTTAAACATGTTTATTGTTGTCTTCTCAAAAACCTGAAATGCTGTTTCAGTTGAGTTTGAGCTTTTCTTCTTAAGAATCTTCACTTTAAAATTTTAATTAATAAATCA
>JAQNCA010000007.1:7312275-7335560 GCA_029783725.1 Acanthurus tractus | reverse complement strand
TCAGGAACACCAGCTCGGTTTAGTGGCAGTGGAAGCAGGACTGACTTCACTTTGACCATCAGTGGAGTTCAGACTGAAGATGCAGCAGATTATTACTGTCAGAGTGTACACTACATAAACAGTGCTTATGTGTTCACACAGTGATTGATGGTCGTACAAAAACCTCCCTCAGTCAGACTGCAGAGACTCTGAGCTGTTACAGCAGGAAGCGACTGCAGATGCTGAAGAGGAAGAGACTCTGACACAGACCACTGAACACAGAGCTGACAGTGAACTCAACAAGCGCATACTTAAGTTCGATCTGCATACTGAAAATAAAATTCCATTTATGTTAGTACTTTCAATTCTGAAAATATAAATGATCAGTTATCATATTTTTTTGCAACATTTTACAATTGCATCTGGTATTTTGGTTCATATAAATTTAGCTTCAGAATTCTTGTAAGTTCGAGGTTAAAGTTAAAGATATTTTTTATTTGTTGTATTTAACCTTAACGCATTTCAGATTTATATGAAGAAAAAAATCCCAAAGCAACAATGACAAATGTTTCCAAGTGTGTGTGTGAGTGTGTGCATCCCTTTTGTACCAATTGTTGATCCTGCTGCATTGTTGAAAACAGGGATTAGCCTAAATGTTATTGGATTGGTTGCAGGTGACGTCAGCAGACATTGTTGGATGTTCAGGTTTGGATCTGTTCCCAGGTCAGCATCGATGTTGTGACGTCAGAAGACCTAGGTCACCTGCAGATCTCAGGGGACATGCAAACAATACAATGGATTACCAGAGTACAGTGGCACACCATAAATTTCATTTACAGCGGTTGTGGAGGTGTAACTGTTCATTTTTTTTCTTGTTTGTTTAAAAAAAGTACTTATCTGCAGTTGTACGTAGTTAAAAGCTAAATCTGTCTTTTGTAGGATTAACTGAATTTAAAGCAAAAATATTACATTTTAAAGTGCACACCGTTTTGGTTTAGCAGTGATCATTTGTCTCATCTGGAGCAGACTGCAAACACATCCTCCTCAACTGCGTGCAGGGTTTAAGTCCAAGTTCATTTTAGGCATCTCTCTAAGCCCACAGGGCCTTATTTACCGGCTAAAATGCAAAGCGCTGACGCTCAGGCCTGCCAGCGCACTCCCACGAGGCTGCAACTGATGGCAAAGCCCTACGTCACGGTGAGGTCAAGGGGCAACAAGCGTCAGGGCGTGTCATGAACACCGAGGACCGATGCTGGTGTCTTACCTTTGGCTTCTGCCCTCTGATAATCCTGCCTGTGCAGTGCAGCTCCTTCACTTACACATTATTATGTGACAGCTGTGCCTTTGGTCACTGTAGTAACATCTTGAGTCCAATGTCACTTCCACTACAAGAGTCTTTTTCTTCTTTTGGTTGCTATTACTTATAATAATTTTTTTTTAAATAACATTTTTGTGTCAATAAACTTTGTGTAAATAGGTGATTTATCTAAAAGGGTGTTTTGCTGAAGGATTTAATAAACATATTTAAGTGAATGTTGCTGTTGATGTGTTCACATGAGAGCTCAATGTAAGTCACACAGGTCAAGTTCACGCCCCCTGTTTTATGAATGGGTTGATTAAGGCGGGTAGTAATAACTTTTAATGAGCTATAAATGGCGGAGCTAATCAGCATTAAAGTCTTTGACCTTAGCCTCTTTAATAAAGCCTAAGTGGCTGCCAGTGAGCCTCTGTTAGCATGGGATAGGGATAATCCTTTTAGGCAGCACTTTACCAGGAATCACTTAGTCAACACTTCCTCTCTCAGACTGGACGAACTCCTCAGTGTTAGAGAGCACCCTCATTTGATCGGTTTCCCCTGCTGTACTCTCCGCCTGGGATCCTGTGGGATACGTCCTCATCACACTATTTCACCAGGAGATTCGGATACCTGTGGCTGCTCAGGGGGGAGGGGGGGGAGCCTGTCGGGATACGGACCTGAGCCTGAATCATGATGGAGACAATTGAGAAGGTGCTAAGGAGCATGGTGTCCGTAAAAGTCAGGGCGTACGTGAAGGACTACTGCAAGAGGAACGGCCTGCTGACGCTGTCGGTCATCGCCGTGGTGACTGGCTGCGTGCTCGGATTCCTCCTCAGGACGTTCAACCTGTCCACACAGGTATGGACGCCCGGAGGCAGATAAGAAATAAGAAAGAGCTTTGAACCTTTGAGTCTTGTTCAGTATCACATTTACATGTTGTGGGACTTTTAACTCTGCAGGTTAACTTAACATTAACAGTGGGAAGTCAGTCAGTCTGCCTTGTTGACTGCTGTTGTGCACTGACTCAGTGGATAAGGCCAGTTATGTCATAGTGAGATTGAAGGCAGGTGGAAACAGAACAATCGGCCATTAAAAGGAACAAAGTGTGCAAGAAGAGGTGCAGAAATAGTAAAATGTTGAATGTTTTCATATTAAGTATGTGTGAGAAGAAAGGTATCAGTCATTGTAATGAACCTATTGAGAATTATCCCCCAGATCTGTAGTTTTTAGGGACTTATATATCATCTTTTGAATCATTGTTTTGGTTTAATGGACAGTTAACTGCCTGTGTTGGTTTGCTTTTAGCACACAGATTCAGCACACAGTTGAAGCGACTTGAACAAAACTATTCCCTCGTTAAGGGGCGAAGACCAAAACAGAGCTAAAATCAAGTGAGATTTGGACTTAAACTCACCAGGTGGCCGGAAAAATGACTCAAAATTAATAAAAATGTTGCTCTATAACTGCTGGATGCATAAACAGGCAACTATGTGCTTACAAGTACAAGCAACTCAAAAGGTGATCATCATGTATTGAAGGTTGAAAGGTTATTTGTTCTTTGTAAAAGAGAACCATTGCATGTGTTTCTTTTAAGTTTCCAGGTTAGTTTCCATCATTAAAGTTCTTGTCGAGTGCTCGGCAAATTGTTTTGACCTTTTTTTAAAGCCAAGTATTCCTTTTCCATTGAGTTGCCGTGATGTAAGATGCTCTAAATGGATCAGGTGGCTTATGCAGGTTGGCAGGGCCTGAATCAAAGATTAGTGTCCGGTGCGCTCAGCAATGTAACCTTGTTTGCCAGCAGCAGCCCACAAAACATACAGCGTCATCGTCTGCAAAGTGAACATAATTCATGTCACATTTGTTTAGATAACGTTGCTTTGCACACTGCTACACTAGAGACATGACCTCTGAGTGGTTTGGTGTGACGGTAAAGTCTCAAATTTCAAGACATTTGTAGAAATAAGGTTTACTGTCTCTCACACAGGCAAAGATCTACTTCTCCTTTCCTGGAGAACTGCTGATGAGGATGTTAAAGATGTTGATTCTGCCACTCATCACCTCCAGGTAAAAATAAATTAAGTCCTCACCTGTGTGGTCACCCCTGACAGAGAAACACTCCAGTGTTGTTACACCTGTAAGCTGTTGTTTTGGGTCAAAGGGGGAAGCTGACTGTAAAAACTTATGTTAGACTATTTATTTAGAAATGAGAAGTCAGGATAATCCTTATTGTTCACATGGCAAAGACCCATGTGGCATTCAGACAAGCTTCTGACTTTGAATCTGCTCTGGTAACATCCCTCTCTCTTCCTCCTCTCAGTTTAATTCAATCAACTTCATTTAACATTTAAAAATCCACCATGAAAAAACTGTAAAAATCTATATTGTAGATGTGAAAGCTTTCACTAAAAAGAATCATTAGAAAAAAACGCAATATAAAATAACTTTTTAAAAATTTGAGTTTGTTTCTCTGTCATTGTTTCAGGTAATTGATTATTTAGTAAATGAATTACAATACATATCACAAGACTTGGAACAAAAATGTTAATTAATCAATTGTATTTGAAATTATGAGGGGTACATTAAAGCTAAATAGCAAGCCACGTCAGTTCATTGTTTTGACCAGTTTTGAATCTTGTATTTTCCCACCCAGTCTCATGTCAGGCCTGTCTGCCATGGACACAAAGGCGAGTGGGCGTCTCGGTGTCCTGACCATCACCTACTACCTGTGGACGACCTTCATCGCCGTCATCGTCGGCATCGTCCTGGTGCTCATCATCCACCCGGGGACGGGCTCGGAGAAAGACGGCCACCACGCGAGTTCGGGGCCCGTCATGACCTCCGCCGACGCTCTGCTGGACCTGATCAGGTTGATACTGACGGCCACAAACACTATCACACTTTGACGAAGTGAAAAGAATCAAAAATAATCATCCAAGAGTTTACAGATATGCTAGTGGCCAGGTGAGGCTTAGCTTAACTTAGTTTAGCGCCACTTTTTAGCTTAATGCTAATGTATGTATGCTAACATGCTTGCCATGGAAACATAAATAAACATCAAGGGGGATCACCAATATTAAGATTCATGAATATCTAAAAAGAAACTGGATAAGTGAAAATTTTTACTTGCACATCTTCCACGGATCCACCTTTTTTTTTTCTTTTTTTAAAAAATTTGATTACTTGGTTTTTTGCCTTTTGGTTTGACAAAGATGTCCTTCATTTTTAGTGTTTCATGAGAGGACTTTATATGATTTAAAAGGAAAGCATTTTGCAACAAACAACCAAATACTTCCTTCTTCTATTTATTGCTTTTTACTGAGCAGGTTTCCCATTAGAAACACAAAGAAGCCACAGTGGCATACTGGTGGTCACTGCAATGTTTCGAAATCCCACTTTAAGTTCAGTATGGTAAAGACATTTCCCTTCCTGGTATGGGCTTTTTATGGATATTCCAGCGTTTCAAACTCTTATATCTTAGTATTGTTTTGCAGGATGCTGATTTATGTGTGTGTGATACCGTTCAACACCTGCAAAAAAAAACAGTACAGACCTATTAAACACAGCCAAGATCAGATCCAGTCTAGACCTTGTGACTTTCACTGCATTTCCTCAGGAAGAGGAAGGACTCAGATTACAAAATCCCAAGGAATCAGTTTGATCCTGTCAGCTGCTACAAAAGCTTTAAACAACAATCTAATGAGGCCAGAATTTATTCAAATTCTCCAGCAATAACGCTTGATAAAAAGGGCTTTCGTTAACATTTAGTGAATTTGAAAAATATTAGGAAAATTACAGCACTTTTAAGTAATTACATATAATAAAAGAGTTCAAATCTTAATCTACAAGAAGTCTTTCAAGAGGGAAATCAATAACAAAGGGAAAAATTCGTGCTTGTAAGATAGTTGCAGCATCAGTCCTCCACAGCAGGTGGGCTAAGAATAGGGAAACACTTAATTGTAGTCTGTTAAGCTGCGCTTTCTCAGAAGGTGCAGTGCTACTCTGTGAAGACAGAGCGTGCACTGTAGTCTGGTGTGTGTTGCTCAGACTCACGGCACGTCATTCATGCCAGAGATCCACTAATACCTCCTTCTAAAACCCTTATTTTAGCGAGCGGTGGCTTGTGTGCTGCCGTGAGCCAAAGGTCAGGTGTACATTTCAGTCCTCTTACGTGTTTGACGAGCTTCCTGGCTGAGTTCATTGTCATTGACGTACACTGTTTAAATAGAGTCCCAGCACATAATGCTCACTGTACCCAAGCACCTTTTAACCTTGTTAACCTTGTTAACATGTGACAGTGTGTAACAGTAAAAAACACGTTACTGGGTTTTCTCTGTTTCTCAGTATGCGTTCTCTGGTTTTGTTGCAATTGTGTGCATCAAATAATACAACTGAACACGAGGTGAGATTGTGAATAATTACCAACAACTGAAACAGCTAAAGGTTTAAGAAGAACTCAAACCAAATAGTATTTTCTATTCTAAAAATACTTTTTTTTTCATTTGTTTGCATTTTTTATGTATATATAGTTTTATATGGAAATGAGGTTAGCTAGTTTAACAAACAATACTTTGAATGAACTTTCTGAACAAAAACCTGAACTTAAATAAACATCTAAAGTTATTTTATAAAGTGTTTTGGACTTTTACTGGTTATTTTATGGAAGCAATGTTGCTCAAAATCTTAAAATTGATCAGTGCATTCAAAATGTGCTCAGTGTATCAAAGTAAAAGTAACTCATGCAGAGAAATGCCCTTTCTAATCGTTAAACTAGAGAGAACGAGGTCCTATTTTTAGCTGTTCAAGAGCTTTTAGCAACACTGTTTGATCATCTTAAGTTGAAATTGCAGCATCTACAACTGTATAAAACAGTTATTCAGTTAACTTTGTGTAATTATTACTGTCTCCACTGTTGTTTCCAAGGTCAAGCTTGAACTTTGACCCTCGTAACAAAAACATAAACAAAAGTCTTGAGCTCTTTATGTACACTGAACAATCTGCTTATTTACTTGCATATTGTCTTTTTCCAGAAACATGATCCCGTCAAATCTAATCGAAGCAACTTTTCAGCAGGTGAGCCAAGGATTATGCTAAAAATGGACTGTAGAATATTGATCACTTATTCAGTATTTAATAACAACATGATATAAACTCATGTGGTTGTTCTTTCATTCCACTTTAGTACCGGACGGACCTGGTTCCTATTGTACAGAGCGCTGATGTCAAAGAGTCTCAGGCCAACTATGTTTATGTCATGCCTGACTACAACAACCCCAAACTGGGCCATCCAGTCTTCTTGGAGATCACACCTGCTCCGGACATCAAGTACAAGATCGTCCCAAGTACCAGCAAAGGCATGAACGTGCTGGGGATCGTCATCTTCTCGGCCACCATGGGTGAGATGATCACACAGCTCTTTAAATCACAGAAAACATCACAGTAATTTTTTTATTGACTCTCCATTAAGATTTTATGCAAACTACTCACACAATACATACAACGATGCTATGCTAAATAATGAAAATGCTTTATAGATCATTTATATGCAATTATTTACAATAATTTTATTGTAAATTGAAATAATTTATGGGTTGCCAGATTGTTAAAAATCCCCCTGGCTGGTGTTTTTTCTTTTTGGGTTTTTGGTTTATTATAAGGACTCTTTCAATTGCATTTTTAGCAGATGACAAGCTAATTATTTTCCTTTGTCAGAAAGTGAAATTTAACTCTTTTTTTAGTTACAATTGATGGAGTAAGTATTGATTCATATTTTTCAGTATTATTCAGTGTTTTCTGCAAAATGTGCTCTAAGTTTTAAAAGCAAATACTCTGCAGAGAAATGGCCCCTAAAAACAATCTTACAATGATATTATGTGATTATTTCTAATGTATTTAGGTGTAATAGTTCCCAGCCTTGTGCTAAGCTCCTCCTCAACATCACAAAATAAATCTCACAAGAAGGTTAATAGAGTAGGAAAGAAGAAAAGAACATGCACTGCTTTACAAATCTGTGCTGATATTTTTGTATTTTTTGTGCAATACTGAACAATTTTACTTTGTTGGGCCTTAAACTTTAATCGAAATCATCTAAGAGATAAAATGTTGGTA
Organism: Acanthurus tractus; assembly: GCA_029783725.1. NCBI lineage: Eukaryota > Metazoa > Chordata > Actinopteri > Acanthuriformes > Acanthuridae > Acanthurus > Acanthurus tractus. The sequence continues at coordinate 7,328,179 of JAQNCA010000007.1, read as the reverse complement.
CTGCTTACAACTCATGGACATTAAATGTGACAAGGGACCCAAACAGGAAAAGGCATCTCAGTGAGGAGACACAAGTCGGGGGCCACTTTTAATCTTTAATAATACTCTCTGCTGTGGAAAATGTACCTAATTACTTTTCACTGCTGAGGAATTACAGACACTGGTAACTGCTGACATAACGAGCTAAAGGGAGTTTTTGCAATCTGGCAAAAGTTGATTACAACATTACAATAATAATTATATCTGATCATATGAAGTATTTTTTCACTGGTTTGTTACCTGTTAAGTAATTGATTCCCTTCAACTTATAAACCCTTTATCAAAGGTCATTTGTAAGACAACGAATAAACACACGGATAAACTGTCTCTCAGGTCTGCTGCTGGGGAAGATGGGAGAACGTGGAGCGCCACTGGTCAACGTGTGCCAGTGCATCAACGAGTGCGTCATGAAGATTATTAACGCTGCCATGTGGTAAGGCTGCACTCTCTCTCTCTCTCACACACACACGCTTTAAAAAACAGACTATTTTAACACCCACATATGTCCTGAAAAAGACAGACTACACACAGTACAGAGCCAGATTAAGTCTAAAAATAGATCTCTGAGAGTCACTGGTGGCGTCTCAGACTGCTTCTCACAGGAGCTGATCAGTCGACTCATGGATTAAATCTGCGTGAATGGAGCAAAGTCTTTAAATCAATGGGATCAGTGCTGAACGATAACGAATACAAACAATGCAGTTGGCTGGATTGGTGGACGCATTAGAGAAAATTGTTGCCACTCAAAATAAATATAAATATCCTGTTATACCTGTGTGTGATTTTTGAACATCTCATTCCTGAGTGGTTGGTATTAATCTGCTGCTCTCCTCTGGAGCCTAGCCGAGGGGATTTGCTCACATTCAGCCATAAAGAGCATTAAGTGAGGTCGGGCGCTGATGCTGAGCTAGATAAGGCTCACAGTCGGCATTTCAATTAATCACAAAGGTGTTTGTTGGGTGAGTCTGAGGTCAGGTCGGCTGAGCTCTTCGACGATGAACTTAAAAAACTTCTCTTTTTGAAACTGACTTTGTGCTTAGAAGCACTGTCAGTGCTAAAAGAGGATCTGGCTTTCATCAAATATGTTGTCATAAAGATTCATTAACCTTTTTACATACTCATTTAGCATGAGTTTTGAAATACAGGTGGGTTATTTTTCATAAGAGTAAAAATGTACACACATATATAAATGTGAACATATAAATATAGAGTAGAATTTGGACATATATCCAGAGAAACTATGTAATTTTAAAGTATAGACAAGAATAAGATGATCAATATTAAGCAGACATGTCTATACTGGTACTGTGGGGCACAGAAGCAAGGCAAGGCTGGTAGAACAAGAAAATCAGATTATACAATTTCTGAGTCTGATCTCATTTATTTCTCTCCTGTATTCATTATTTTAAAGATTTTTTTAAAAGTTTGTTCAGGATCTTTATTTTAAGTTACAAGAAATCATTGAAAACAGATCAAATCAACTGGCCTTTTTTTAAGTAAATATTTCAGCCACTAGAGGGCACCACCACCACGCAGCAAATAGGAGAAGCTTGTCCTTCTGGCAGAAATTGTTCTTCAATTGAATGATTATATCTTAAGCTAAGCCATGACATTTTTCTAAACAATGCTGAACAGTTTGGGGACCTAAATCTAACCAAACTGCATCCGAAAACTGAAAATAACTTTGAAACAATGTAAGTCTCCCAGTCAGTATCCCATTTAGAAAATGACTTGCTGACTTGCTTTTTTGACTCTTCAAGATAAACATGACCTGGATGAATGAGAATCTACACAGATACATTCTCTATTCTACTCGGATCCTTTAACACTGCGTCACCTTGTTCTGTAAAGCATCGCAGGCACATTAATGTTGTAGAGTTGAGATGCTTGAACCTAATGAAGGTCATTTCCTCCTTAGTTTGTTGTTTTCAGATGATGAGAAAGTGGAAAAAAAAACACCTATTTTTGTTGCTAAACACACATGTTCACCCAGAAAGTGAAGTGTGTGATTAAAAAAAGCATCCCTAATCAAGATTTCCCCCCCCTGTCTCCTCCTCCTTGCAGGTACTTCCCCTTTGGCATTGTGTTCCTTGTGGCAGGGAAGATCCTGGACATGCACGACCCAGCTCACCTGGGAGAGAAGCTGGGCATGTACTTCATCACGGTCCTGTCCGGTTTATTCGTGCACGGCCTCATCCTGCTGCCTCTCTTCTTCTTTTTCTTCACTCGCAAAAACCCCTTCCCCTATATCAGAGGGCTGCTGCAGGCTCTTGTCATCGCACTGGCCACGTCATCCAGGTAAGAGAAGAACAACTTTTTAATCCCATGCAGGTAGATGTAGCTCAGATTCTCAGTAACCTGCGGTGGCCATGAAGGTCCAAATCACAAGGACATTTAAAAAAACACTTAAACACTACAGAAAACACAATAATATTTCACAAAACACAATGACATTGCAGAAAACACAAGGTATTGTGAAATATTGATGTTTTTTGGAAGATTTAAGCATCTTTTTTTTCAAATGTTGTGTTTTGTGAAATGTCACTGTGTTTTTCACCCTCAGGGTCACCATAGTTATTCCTATTTTAATCCCCCCAAAAAAAAGATATAAGAACATCCCACCTGTTTTGACTGATAATCTATAAAATAAAGCTCATTGAGTGCAAACACTGATCATTTCCTCTCGTCCTCTTCATCTGCAGCTCCGCCACTTTGCCCATCACCATGAAGTGTCTCCTGGAGAACTGTGGAGTGGACCGACAGATCGCTCGCTTCGTTCTGCCAGTGGGAGCTACCATCAACATGGACGGCACGGCCCTGTACGAGGCGGTGGCGGCCATCTTTATCGCTCAGGTCAATGAGTATGACTTGGACTTTGGCCAGCTGGTAACGATTAGGTGAGGATGAAGGCTGAGCTCTTTACCTCCCATAATAAGTTTATTCAAGTCAAGAGCCCAGTTCATTTTACATCTCTTAACTTTTCTCTCATCAGTATAACAGCAACGGCGGCCAGCATCGGGGCAGCTGGGATACCTCAAGCAGGTCTGGTTACCATGGTGATTGTCCTGACCTCTGTAGGGTTACCGCCCGCTGACATCTCGCTGATCGTGGCCATCGATTGGGTTCTGTGAGTCCCTTAAAAATGATAATTCTCTATAGAGCAGCACTGGCTCTTAAAGGAGGCCGTCGAGGTTAACATAATGTTTTCTGTCTCATTCTCAGCGATCGATTCCGCACGATGATCAATGTTCTTGGTGATGCCTTCGCTGCTGGGATCATGGCCCATTTATGCAAGAAGGACTTTGAGAAAGCAGCCACAGCTACTGCCACTGCAGCCACTACTCCCACTCCCAGTAACGGAGGTGGCAGGGTAGGCAGAACATTTTCTATCTAATCAGGTCAAAGTACAAATGTGTAAAAGACGTGTTTTAGACAAGCCCTAAAGCAAAAGCAAGCCCATCTAACTTGTAATCATTCACCAACTGGAGGGTTTATTAGTCTGACTGAGAGCAATGCATTGTGGTTGTTGTCAGTTTTCCACCTTATGAGCAGATTGGACATTGCTGCCCCATTTTTTTGTCATTTATCTCTGATCGGTGCACAGAAACATGCGACATCAACCTTTTCAAGTTGAGATAAATCCTATCAAACCACTGAGAAAGACAAGGATATGTCTTAATTGAAAATAATGTGGATGGATTGTAACAATTCCTGCAGGACATCGTAGTTTTAGTTAAATATTTATTGTGGCAACCTTTTAAGGGCTTTTAATGAAGTTATTACACTTGAAAAATGGGTTTTAAGCTGCTTAAAAAAGCAAAACTTCTGAATAGAATGTAATAAGAAAGTACAATTGCTGATTACAGAGGAATTTTAATCTTATTTTCAATTTCACTGCCATTTTATAAACTTTCGAGGTCATGTTTGTCATTTTTAATAACCCTGATTTCATGCTTTTAGACCAAATCTCTGAGAACTGCTTTTACAATCTGTACTAATTGGTGACTTCTTTACAGAGAGACACGGTCATCTCCTTTGGAAATCAGAGCGTGGCGTTGTCTGACGCGCCTCTCATCGCACATCGCTGCGACTACGTGTTTGAGGTGGATGGAGATTGTGTGATGGAGAGACCTGTGGCCTGCTACAACCTCTGCCAAGTCTGAGATCCCTTCACACAGTGGACTCCATGGAAAACTGCCTTTTACAGCACATAGTTTCACCTCTAAGGAAACAGACCATCATCTGAGCGCCAGGATCATCTAGGTTTTACTTTTTTTTTTTTTTTTAAGTATATTGTGGTGTAAGGGTTACGCGGCTACAACGGATTCTGCCTGTGCCATGCCGAAAAACAAAAACCTTCAATGCTTGATGTACTGTATGTCTCCATTTAGTCTGAACAGAAATCGTGAAGAAATGCACCAAGTTTCACATGTAACCTAAATGTTTAACACTCTAGATGCACCAGCAGACATTATAACGTGTTGCACTGATTTTCTTAGATGGGTTAGTCGTTATCAGTCAGCGGTGACGGTTCGATCACCTTTATTCTCTGTAGGGCTGATCTGATGAAGTCTGATTGCACGTTTAGACTTCGGTCAGGGTTTTTCGAGTGGCCTTAACGTGATCCCAGTTTTGACAACAGTTCTGAGAACTTGAAAGACTTAAAACTGATAGACGAAATGCGAATCGATTTTACTGTAGTGAACTTTTGTTAGACAATGCATGTATGAAGCAACACTTGTATACATTATATATTTACATGATATTTACATGATGCCGATTAGATCATGTTTTTATACTTGTGCTTTTGATTTTGTGTTCATGTTTTGCTTTTTTTTTTTAATAAAGCCGACTGCATTCCAAGGCATGTGCAAGACTATTTGTTTTAGACCCAATTATGCAAAAATGCATCTATATGCACACTTTTCTTCTGTCCATTTGGTCTGTGAGGTTAATAACTGGGCCAATGAAAAGTGTCCCAGCTGAAAGTCAGGTGATACTATGAGATAGAATGATCAGTGAGGACATAAAAAACCACTAATGATCTCCTGACAGTGGCAGCATGAAGTATTGAGATAGTATTAAGGTTCCAATGAGCAGTCAGTTCGTAAAGTTTTGTAAACTGAAAAAAATGGCGCATGTTAGGATCTGGGGGACTTTGAGATGGGTGACGTTGTGATGGCTCGATGATTGGGGTTTGGGATTTTTTTGATTATCTGGCTGGTTTCTCTTTTGTTGTTAACTGGGACAGAAGAAGTTACCAGGATGCATTATGGGAAGAGGAGCCTGAGGCTGCAGTGTCATACTTCCAGTAATGTTCAGCCTAGAAACCTTGGTTCTTTGTTATCTTGCAGATGTAAACTTTGATAAGTGCTACCTACTTACACATTGCTGCAGACTACCACATCCTGGTTATGTTAAAAGAAACTTCCTTAACGGTAGTTACCTCTTTCATTGAGACAATGCTCTCCTAAAGAAATGATCCGAGGACTTTAGGAGTCCAAAACCTGGTGCCAAATTCAACTTCATGTGCAAAACACTGCTATAAAATTGTAATAATGGATTAACTTTTCCAAACACTCAGCATTTCCTCAGGATATTCAAAAAGAGCAAATTCACAATAAGCTTCTGAAGAGACATTTCATCGTTTTTCAGTTTTGAAGAGCCGCCACGTTTTTATTTAAATGAATCCAATGTTAGAAGACATTTAATGGACTTTAACTTAGTGTCCTTCAAACAGGAAAAAAATAAATCATTAAAAACACTCCAATAATATAACACAAGTGTAGTACCGCATACAATGTCAAATAAATATTTGCATCTTCTCTGATGTAAAATACACAATTTCCATTTATAAATTAAGGCGGAATGCAGTTTACTCTCACTGCAGCTAAAACAAATTCACTTGCATCTTTCATGCAATTCTAACTAGACTGCTGAGAAAACTAAGCAGTAACATAAAACGTCAGTAGAAAAAAAGAAATTATAAAAAAAGATGACAGTCCAAGTCTACAAATTTTCTATCAACTGCTTTGAACAAGTCATGAAATATTGCACAAAGTTAAGGATTGTGACACAAAAGTTACATGGAAATACTAAATTAAAAAAAAGCACTTTTAAGAGCAAACTCTGAAGCATTTGATGGGATTACTCCTTTCAGAGCGGGCACACAAATATTACAGAGGCTTCTTGATGAAGCATCAGGGGAATTATTGCTGGAAAAGGTTTTTTTATATAATTTTTTTCATTTATTTAAGGTGAATCATAAACAGCATGAGCAGGTTCTGTTCCTTAGATCATTTGCTAGTTACAAGTCTTTCACCAACAGGTTCTTCTGTCAGATTTGAGGTCAAAACAAGAACAGTACCAATGCCTGTTTTACTCCACCTTTCATCTACCTGGTGGAGCAAAACAATCCACCAAATCCATCACCATTAGAGATGAGATATGATGTGACTTTTTCTGAATGAATGATATTTAAAGTCTTTCATTAAGCACGTAAACAAAGTCCTCGCTGGTTAAAAGTCATAGAAGACGAAGACAGAGCGACTGGTTTTAGTGTTAAGTCCCAAGTGCTGAAGTAAATTGAGTTTGCTGTAAGAGTTTCACCACTTACACACAATAAATGTAGCTTCACTTAAGAAACTACACTATAGCAAGTTTAATCTAAATGTTAATTGGCAGGATATCAAAATAGCTGGTTTATCGAGCCAGATTTTAATAAATATGCCTGAGGTTCAATTTGTAACTGCAGGCAAGAAAACTGCTCCTAAAGTGCCATCACAGCTTCAGCTTGGTAAAGAGTAGCTCTGAAGTTGCTAAATAGTGGTTTTTAATTCATCGGGCAATCCTTGGAAGGTTTATTGATGAAATGTCTGCTGGACTGTCTTTCAAGTGTTTATGTACAGGTTAAATAACCTCATCAAAACTAATACTGGTCCACAAATAATTAATTTCAGCCTGTGTATGATATTTAAAAGCCTTTTTTTTGCTAGACTGGGGATTTTTGAATCAGCATTGCAGATTTTCTTCTAGAAAAACAACAAAAATTCAAACCAAATCTTAAAAAAAAAGGGTAAATAAAAGAAACAAACCAAACAAAACTTTCAGCAAAAAGAAATAAAATTTAATGGTTTATGCTTATAAGTGAAACAACCAAAAACAAAAGAAAGGAAAGAAAAGAAAAGAAACAAATCTAAACTGAAATCATTAACAAAGGCCATTAATTTCTCTCCAAACTTGAGATAAGCACTCGTTTAAACAATGTTGTAACCTACACTGTAACAAATGATAATCTAGGTCTAAAGAAAGAAAATAAATGTTCCAAACAAAAAGAAAACTAGTCCAAACAAAAAGGAAAGAAAAAAGAGGAAAATAAAAGAACAGCAAACTGAGCTAAAGTGATGTTGCTCTCAAACAGCATCAGATGTAACCTTAGTACCTCTTCAAAAAAACAAACTAAAATTTAAAAAAAAAAAGAAAAAGGAAAAGCTGTTAATTAATTTTGCGAACATCTGCTGAGACAACTCTTATGGGGTTCTGGGATTAAATCTCTCCCCTGTTTTTGGTCCATTTCAATTCCCCTTTCTCACTTTCTGGGGTTCATATTCAACAGGACTCTGCAGAAGAACAACTCATAAAAAGACACTTTAAAAAGGGAAAACAAAAACAAAAGCATTTCCCTCCAAAGCTCATCACATTTAAAATCCATAAACTGGCAGGAGGGTGAGCAGAAGTCCGATTAACATCAAAAAGACTGATATTCATATATGGTAACCTAAAACTGCTTGGTTAAAAGTGCTTCGGTCTCAGATTAACTCAAGACGATGAGTGGTACTGTATGTGCCCACTGGAGGATAACTTAAGGCATCTATTTCTACTTATGACGAGGACCCAGAGCAGCGCTGCTTTTTCAAAATAAAACCACTAGATACAGGCAAATACTGTTCTTCACCTTCTTTGGACCAAGTTGTCCAAAAAATGTCGACACTGTGAGAACAATTCGCAGGGCTTTCCTTATGCTCTGAACTTTTTAGTGCACTTTTAAGAACCGTTTGCCTCCCTCATGTATTAAGTCCCCCTTGTCACATGCAACACATACAGATAATATTTTAGCTTTTGAGATAATTTTCATAAATTAACTTCGGGGATATCATGGGATTTTGCCCTTAAATCTCTTCCCTAAGGAAAAAAACCAAAAACTACTGAGTGTCCTTAAACCCCAAGCATGAGTATAAAGATGAAAAGAAAAAAAAAGCAAAAAAAAAAAACCACTCTTTCAGACAATTATAAAAGGTGCAGAAGAGTGAACATCCCATTTGACTGAATACACTAAAACCAAAACAGATGTGTCTGACATTGCAAACTGCTCTCTGCGATAAAAGCCTGGCCAGGTCATTTCCATCTCTCCTCTGCACCTGATTGTCCAGCTCTCTCTACTTGTGGCCCTTGCTGGTCTTAAAGGACACTTGCAGTATCTTGTCTCCGAGTCGGTAGCCGTTCAGGCTGGCAATGGCCATGGCTGCCTCCTCGTAGTTTGTCATGGTAACGAAGCCGAAGCCCTTACACTTGTTGGTGTTGAAGTCACGGATAACTTTGACGTTGGTGACGGCGCCGAAGGGGCCGAACATCTGCCAAAGGATGCTCTCGTCTGCGTCCTGGCCCAGGTTGTAGATGAAGATGCACCAGCCGGAGGTGGAGTTTCCTGGGACGCCGACGCCTCCCATGCTGCCCATGTGATCAACACCCATGGGGGAGAACCTGGAAATGAGAAAGTTTGGGTGCTTTATTCATAACACTGAAGCAGAATAAATTATCACGTTCATTTTAGCGCTGCAACTGATGATTACTTTCATTACCAAATTATTTGTTAAGAATTGTCTTAATTAGTGTTTTGGTCCATAAAATATCACTTATAAAAAAGTTAATAAATAAAAATTACAATTTCTCAAAAAAATCAAGTTGATGGATTCAATCAGAGACACTTTTTAACAAAGATTTATTATTATTTTCTGTTGTGCAGCTGAAAATATCACGTTTGACAAAATTCTGCAATGTTGTACGTGGACCAAAGGCATAATCAGCTTCTTTGTCTTAAATCTGATTGAAATATTTGCTGTTTTTCTTCTTGTTATATTTTCTAAATGTAGATCTGCACTTAGATGAATAAAATACTACTCAGTGGTTATAAACCGTAACAATTTGACTTACCTAAACCGTTGTGCCTGATGGTGTAAGGGCCCTCCGAAGCGTCTGGACTGGTTGTGGTAGAGCTGAGAGATGAGCTGTGTGTTCTTCGCTTGATTTGGGTTGGCAGCAAATTTCACTGTGATAGGCTCAGAGGCTCCAGGTGGTTTCTGGCCATTCAGATTCTTGACAGCATCCTCTGCCTCTGCCCGCTTGTCAAATCGGATAAATGCCACCCCTCGAGACACGCCTGGACACAATAGAGCAGCTGATGACCACTTTTTCTTATATAAGCAGCATGGCCAATGTTTTTGATTTAATCTTAGGGGGAATGTCTGAAAAGTAAGGAAATTATTCACCTGTCGTACCTGAGGACTGATCAAAAAGGACCCGAGAATTGATGATGTGGCCAAAACGTGAAAACATGTCCTCCACATCCTTCTGGGTCATGGACTTTGGCAGACCGCTGATATATAGGTTGGCATCCTTTATAGTATCAGAACTGGGCCGTGCATACGAAACCTGGTAACAGGAAGCAACATTGGTCTTAATTAAAACTCTACTGAAATTTGTTTAAATTACCAAAAAAAAACAAAAAAAAAAAACCACACACTAACAAAAATATGAGTACTTAAATCTAATAAACTGCTGAAATTTCAATATTTTTTTGGATTTACATCAGGTTTTGAAAACATAAATCATCATTTCTTTCATTTAAAATTTTTTTGGTCTATTTTAAAACATCATTTTAGGACTAAAAACTGAAAAAAAACCTAAACAAAATTGTATACAAGCTGTCACCCAAAGTGTTTTGGATATGAAGTTTTTGGTATGAGCAACAATGAGTGAAGTCACAAAAGAACACTACAGCAACAACAACAAAAAAAATTAACTGATTAAAAGGGTACCTTTTTTAAGAATCGAAAACATATAACACACTGAATTCAACAGAATGTAAAATAAAATAAGTAAAATTAAAGTCAAACTCAGACATGTGAGATAGGTCTGCAAGTGAGCAGTAAAAGCAGTATCACTTCCTCGGGCTGACATGTACTAGCTAGTTAGCGGACAGCACAGGAGCCACAGTAGAGTTAAATGACATAACATCTTTGGTTTGAGAATTGTAGAACACCTTATTGCACGTTACCTTGATAGTTTTGGACTGTAGCCTTAGTCCATTCAGTGTACTGATAGCTCTGTCTGCATCACTAGGGTTAAGATAGTTAACAAATCCGTACCCTAAACTGTGGCCTAGAGAAAAAAAAAGGAAAACAACAAAATAAAACAAAAAAACGTTGTATAGTTAAAAAAAATCTGCAAACAAATAAATATTTAAAAAACAAAAAGCAAATCTTAACATTGCATGCTAGTCTAAGCAAACAAAGAAACTGTCTACAGTTTAACAGGGCTGGACTGTCGGGGATAAATAAAAACTCTGTGGTGGTGAAAAGTTTTTTGAGTAAATAACTACCCAACTCAAGCAGGAAAATTATTTGGACATCTTTTAAATAAATGTTGAATAATAAAAAAATAAGGGCTGAGAAATTAACTTTAATAGATATCCCGTCAAAAAAAGAAAAGATAATTTAAAAATGAATCAAAGGCTCAAAGAGAATCTTTCCTAAATCATTTAGATGAACCACCACTGATACATTCATAAGTTGTAGCCACAGCTTGCATTTTTTTGCTAAGACTGCCACACAAATCTTTTGCCATTTGAAATCAAAATCTTGTGTTTAGGCGTCGCTCTGGTCTGTCACAGGTCTTATAGTTTCGGAGTGTAGCATACCTGCAACTTTGTCTCGAATTAGCTTGGCAGACTCCACCTCGCCGATGCTGCTGAAGAGACTCCGCAGCTCGTCCTGCGTCATGGTCTGAGGCAAGTAGTTCACTATCAGGTTGGTCTTTGCATCCTTCCCCTCATCCCCTCCCATGTGATCTTCATAACCGTTTGACATTTCATAAACCTCCTGCAGGTCGGCCAGGTGGGCCAAAAAAAACAAAGCAAGGTAAGCACACAGACACACAGTGACAGAGAAGACACAGCTGGCTTGAATGACTGATCAACAGAGCATTATGACTAGTCACCATCAAAAATAATAAAATTCTTCACAACAGGGCACAAATTTCCGATCATTTTTTTACTCTAGGCCATGAGTACTTCAACCCAGGAGCGCATGCCAGAAGCCGTGAATTGCTTTTTAGACACAAAGCATTGTAGGCTTACAAAGACAAAGCATACATGCTGCAATGACTTCTATCGCCAAAAGCTTAGCTTTTATATTTCTTTATATGAATGCCGTCATATCCTGGATACTGTGGTGAAAAGCAGAGAAGCTATGAAATAATAGACAGAGTCAAAGCCCTGTTGTTAAGACTGTCGACTCCACACCAACTGGACAGACCCCAAAGGACATCAATGCAAACAAATTACTTTCAAATTAAATTGAAGGCAGCTGTTCTGCCAGCAGCATTAAGTCAAAGTACCCCTGGATTGAACAATCAGTGTCCCACTAACTTTCTATTGTTTGCAGTGATCAGGCCTAACTGGTGTCACCTCTACCCTGCAACCTCAAACAACCCCATTAACCAAGTACTAAATTTAGTTACAGTGTGAAAAAAAGAAGTACTTCCCAAACTTCAGGAAATAATGGGTGGAGTTTGACAAACCGTTGTGGTCTCATAAGACAGACAGAAACTAATACAAAGCTTCACTCATGATATAAAGAAATACTGAAGTTAAGATTTATAAAGTAGCTAGCATTTCTTGTTGTTTATTAATGATAAAAACAAAAGGTTAGGCCAAACTGTCCACAATCAACTGCTAGTTTGAGCCTTCTTTTGTTTCTTCAATGCTGTAATATGTAAATAGTGAGCTCAAAAGGAACTTCCTAGGCTCAAGGTGAGTTTGGGTCAAAACCAGATAATAGGTGTACCTGCATTATAATCCAATGTCAGTGCAACAGAAAACCAGGGGTTAAGAGGGTCAAAGCAACATAATGGTAACCAATTGTACTGCAAAAGCATGTGACTGGATTTAAACCTCTAATTAGTCTCAGTTTAGTGGTTTGCACGAATCCATCCTGAAATGTAAACAAAGGAATGCCAAACAATACAAAGACCACATACATAACGTTTTAGTGCCATGCCACACTAAGTCGACATTAAAGAACTAGAGGATTTGGGCCAACATATGCTCTAAGCCTGCACAGAAAATAACTCCAGAAGATTGTGTGGCAGTGGTTTGCATATGACACTAAAAAAAGAAAAAACAGAACTAGAAATTCCGATATACATACAAGCAGCTTTTGCCAAACAAGTGCGCCCCACATTCATCGTACATGACATAATATTCACTGCTTCTACTCATGAATATGTCTGACTGCAAATGACGCTGGCGGTGTGCTTCTGTTTTGGAAGAAGAAAGGAAGAGGTGGAGAATGAAAATAATCGGAAAACGGACTTCAGTGAAATCATGGGTACAACAGCAAAACAACTGAAGGGCCATTCCTAAACCCCTGTCAAAAGCTGGAGTTAAATGCAACCTCAGATTTTAAAAACTTCACCTGGCTCTTTCCTGTCTTAAGTCACATGTTGAAAGAACTTATAAGTCCAGCAATTAAGAAGCAAAACAGTAGCCGAGTCAGCCGAGAGGCCTTCAACACAAACTGACTAGAACCAACTGAACAGCACACACAGCAAAAACTAGGTTGAGGGACACTGGCCTCTGGCCCGGTGCTGGTGTGTCAGGGCCCTAACAACTGAAAACTGGGTAAGTCGCTCAGTCACATAACTGCTTGCAGTCTAGTCTGATAGATTCCAAAGAGTCTGACAAAATTATAGTTATCAATGCTTTGCACCCACAAAAAGAATGGATGATAACTTCAAAATTATTTACAACATATGGCTACCATTGTCTGCTGAGCAGTGCATGTTCTGAGGGACACATTTGCTAGTGGCTGAAATGGGATCAGGCCTGAAAAGGGACCAGTCCAGTGGTCAACCTGACAGAGGTCCATTCATGAAAGAAAGGGGTTGTGATTGTGTATTCTGGTGGGTAAGATACATTCCCTGAGGGGATGAATGAGACTCTGTATTAATGCAGTACACATGGGCAAAGCCTGTAGAAGCTGGCACTTGTGATTTGAATTTACATCATGCTATCCCACTATTAACAAATATTATATGAATACTTCCATTAGCTTGATAGCAGGTTTCTGTCTCGATATGATTTTTTATAGTAATTTATATCAAGTGTCTGTCCAATTCTCAACATGAAGTGTGTAACTTAATAGTCTGTACATTCTGTGAAGCTTCCCAACACCAGAAATATCAGATCACAGTGCTTACATTCAGTTGATAAGGTCACATACTGTGCTGTTTGTAACAGGAGCTGAGATTCAATACTCACTTTCAAGTACTTTGTGTGTCCTCGACGAATTGCCATGAAGACACTTCACTGCTCCCGAGGCTGGTTGAGGATAAGACAAAACTCAATCAAGTTAGTCTATGTGACGGTGAACACGGCAAACAAGCAGACTTGCTGCCTGAGGAGCATGACATTCAAGAAAAAGTACACTTAATAAGATCCCTGACAAATACCTAATATGTTTTATTAAGCCTTAAATTAAGTAGATTTTCTTTTAATATGCAACAAAGCAGTACATTGATGGTGATAATGTGTCATATAGAGAAAGGGATGTTATGTTATTTACTACTGCAACCTTTTAGCAACTACTTTGTATTGTGTGCATCACTGCATGCTTACATCTTTTTCTACATGTTTTTGGGTGTGGAACATGCAAACCTGTCATTTACCAAGCATGTAACAGCTCAGTGATAAGCCATATACATTGTTGGCTATTTTTTTTGGTACTCGATAAAGTGAATATTATTTGTATGTAATATGATGATGAAGTCAATGTGTAGGTAATGCTGGTGTGTATGATCCGCAGTATTGACTTTCAGGATTGTAGCTTTGGTGAGTACAGCTGAAATAGGTGCTCAGTCTCACATATATTAGGACATTCACAGTGTTCTCTCATGCTTACAGTGATGAGGAATGAAACAGACACCTTTCAACTCAAAAACCAGTTGCCTATTTTAATTTTAAGTATAAATCTTGTTGACATAGCTACAGTGTTAACATGGTAAATATAAGCAAGAGGAACCTCATATTTAAAAAAAAATGTGAAAAAAACAGATTGATGGTTCATCACAGAAAGTCCTCATGAAACAGTCAATTATGTAATAAAGAATTACCCAAAAAAACAGTATATAATCTCAAGCAATAGTAACCCTCTGTAGTAATGAATAAAGTACTGTTATTTATTTTACTTTTCTTATTTACTAATGAATGTTAGTTTCCCTGGTTAATAAGTCCACAAAACATGCCAATGTTTCAGTGTTTTGCATAATATCCAGTGGAAAGACAAGCATCAAGAGGTGATGTTGTGGCAGGAGGGTTGGGCCAAAATTTGGACGTGCAGTGCATGTATGAGTGACTGGCAAATGTTTCCTATAAAGAATAGTTGCTGACTTCATAATGTGACCAGCTTTCACTGAATAAGCAGTTTTACTCTAACAGCTGCATTTCATTATTAGATCTCTAAATGAGACACAGCAGCTGTAGGGAAAGGGGCTGAATTTTTCTGCTCACGTTATATTTACACCGCTGCAAACTGGCAACGTGCACACTGGCTGACGTCACAGATTGAGCTAGCAAAAGCGGCTAGCCTTGCATTTCAAATTTCTCAAGAAAAGAACGAAAAATGTTGCTTTATTCAAACAAAAACTATGACCATATGCTGCACTTTTGCATTAATTATAAGTCGTGACTCAGCAATTTATTGAGTTCATCCCGAAACGTGTGGAGGCCTGATTAGCCGTACTACAATTAGCGAGCTAGCTATCAGCATGCACACTCCCTATCTGATCAGGGAGGTAACATACATTTGTACTACGAGTCACGACACAAAAAAAGCACGTACGGTGTAATTATCCCTCGTATAATTACACGCGGACATCACAACCACTTCGCCTTCTGCACAGAGGTAAGGTACGTGGCGGTTTCTTGTCGGCTATCTAACCAAAAGCACCGCGTTCCTATTTTGGAGAGCGTCAGATCAACGCATTTCGGTCCCCGCGCCCAAACCCCAGCGGCCTGCTAACAGGCCACGCAAGCTAACGTTAGCCACCGCTGGCTAATCAACGGCTGCAAGGGCCGCGAGAGCAAGCATGGCAGACATTCGCATTTCAGCAAACGCCGATAAAAAAAATCACAATGAAGGCTGCGGCCCTTCACGAAACACATGCGAACGTTTTCGCATCTTACCAGCTTTCAGTTGGTAGTTTCTGTTTCTGCTCCCTTCTCCTATTTTTCTCCCCTCAGTGACGTTCAATTCCCTCCAGGTCGGCCTCACGTACTTGTAGGGAACCCGAGGATGCAGCTACGTGAGTAATGCCACCACGCCCACTCGCGTCCAGCCAAGTGCAGCCACGCCTCCGCAGAGGAGACAGCGTGGTCTACAGCCACGATTTACTTTGGATTCCTACAATGGAACTTGGAGAATTGAGTTTTATCACCTCAGTACCTTAAGCCCTAAGCGGCCATGGTTTAATTTTTTTTAAAAGCCGTTTTCTCGAGAAAATATCTAGTTATCTCGAGAAAAAGAAAATT